>JAQMYJ010000014.1:14901188-14915881 GCA_030014305.1 Clarias laeviceps | reverse complement strand
TTCGTGTTTTGTCTAGTAGCTGTGTCTAGTTCTTGTTTTGTCTAGTAGCTGTGTCTAGTTCTTGTTGTGTCTAGTTCTTGTTTTGTCTAGTAACTTCTTCTAATTCTAGCTGTGTCTAGTTCTTGTTGTTTCTAGTTGTAGATGTGTCTAGTGCTAGTTTTGTCTAGTTTTTGCTTAATCTAATTCTTGTAGTTTCTAATTCTAGCAGTGTCTAGTTCTTGTTGTGTCTAGTTCTTTTTGAGTCTAGCTCTAGCGGTGTCTGTATTTATTGTAGCTGTATTTATTGTTGTTTCTAGCTTCAACTGTATTTAGCTAGTTTCGGTTGTGTCTAGTTCTGGTCAAGTCAAGTTGGCTTTTATTGTCATTTCAACCATATTCAGTACAGTTTAGTACACAGTTAAACAAAACAACGTTTCTCCAGTACCAAGGTGCTACATGCAACATAAATTAACAACATAAATTAACAAAACTAACTAACAAACTAAGAAACCTAATTAGCTGACTAGCTGAGACAAGACAGACTGACATTTTTAAATCGACAGAAAACTGTCTAAGTCCTATACAAAAGAGACAGCATAAAGTGCACGTGCAAATGTGCAAACAAGAGAGACAAAGTGAAAACACGACACATTTCAATACTTCGTGGTGATGATGTAATGAGTTGAGGTAGTGGGAGGAGAAAGAGTAAACAGTAAAATTCCTTTGAAGTAGCAGCGAAGATAGAAAAGAGTTTTGTGCAAATAACAAGCAATAAATATTGTGCAAAAGAGCAATTACGGGTTGGTATGAACAGTTGTTAGATGGTTGTTGATTGTGCTGGTTGTGTCTTTTCTAGTTATGTCTAACTGTGTCCAGTTTCTGGTTTATTTATTGACTGTTTGTTGTTGTTTTGTCTGACTCTAATTATGTTTACCTACTTTTAGTTATGTTTAGTTCTAGTTGTAGTTAATGGTAGATGTGTCTAGTCTTAGTTACGTCTAGTTCTGTTTGTGTCTAGGTCTTTTTTGTCATGTTCTGGTTGTCTCTAATTTTACCATGTCTTGATTTAGCTGTGTCTAGTTGTTATTTGACTTGTCTACTGTTCTGCTTCACACATTTTTCTCAAAGTCAATGACTTAGCGATTGCATATCACAGTTTTATGCAGAGGACTCGTTACTTATGATTTTATTAAAACCATTCTTCATATTGCCAAGCCTTTAGTTGTGTTTCTTTAATTGCCTCAGCTTACCACATGTCGTTTCACAGCTATTTGTTCCTTTTGTGCTACCGTGTAAATAAATCCCTCTCACACAATCCTCCACACAGGTCTTGATCTGATCACACACGATTCTGATTTATACTACACTTTTCTGCTGCACTGCAGAATGCCTCGATGCGAGAATGCTCATATATGCCATATAAATCACTATAAATGTGGAGAGGGATGCTGTAGTTTCTCCTCAGTCAAAAATTCAAGTCAATTCCATCCTTAGACCTCCACCAGAGATGTCAAAGGGCACAGCATGCACCGCTCCTGTATCCTAATGGAAGTTCTGACCTTTTCTGATGTGGTCATATCTCAGTAGCCATACCAGAATAAAAAATGTCCAAGCTAAATCATGTAAGAAACCTTAGGTCACACTTTTCAAAGTTTAACGGTTCTGAAAAAAAACCTCTTAGTACACTAATACTAAACCCTTCTTCATTTTATTATCCTTGTCTAACATAACAGCTATCGCCCTGGATTTAACCTATGCTGTTACTGTATGTACACAAAATCATGATGGTTTATCGGTTGCAAGTATTGAGATTAAATATAGAAAAATCAAGGTGGGGCTCCTACCCGTGGGCACTCCAGCCTGGCACACTCAACACGTTGGCAAAGCACCTGGCCACGCTGACACGTGCAGAACTCGCAGCCTGTACCGTTCCACATGTCGCCATGGTAGCGCGCTGTAGCCTCATACATGCAGCTACCTTTGGTGGAAACGCACTCCTCACAGCATTGGCCGGGCCGCCTCACCTTCGTCTCACCCTGACACAAAGCATAATACATCATGGTTACAGGTTTGGTTATTAGAATGGCATTGTAATCTATAAATGAACACATTTTGTGTATAAATAACCAATCAACAGATTTCATATCTTATGGGAGGATGAAGGCTAATACGTGAATCTTTCAAGAAAGCGCTATCTGCCATCTTCCACATGCATGAGCTCACAGACATCCACCATTGGCTAGTGTCACTGAACGGAAAAACAGAGAGTATGCCATCCTTCCCACTATGGGAAGCATAGCCAATTTCGCTCTCTTGTGGTGTGATCAGGGATCAAACTTTCAATAGCAGGAAAATATTATGAAAAGGAATTTACCATAGGAATGTTTTTTTTAAAATGCCAAGCATGCCTATCCATCTAGTAATTATTTAACAATATCATAACTACACAAAAATAAATGGTGTCTCTTTTAGAACTATATTATATTATATTTTACAGTATAATTATAATTATAAAATAGTATTATATATTATAATTAGAACAAAAATATATACCATGTGTTATTTTTGCTCCTAGCTGACATACAGTAAGTCCCCTGTTAGGACTGGAAATGTATTATTGTGTATTCTGTATGAAATATTAAGTGAAATTTTTTGCAAATGACCTTGTCACACTGGAGAGGGCTGCATTTTTCAGTGTGACACCGTGATTGCCCGCGGTGACACACGCAGGTAGTACAACTGCTCTTCTGCCACTGTTGCCCATCCTGAGGAGAGAAAACATTGTTTTAGGTTTGGAATGGCTTAAAGGGAACAGGAATTTAAAACACTTGCCATAATACTTCTTGAGTACAATAGAATAATTCTACTTTTCCTAATCCTTGCTTTAATTTCATGATCTAATGGGTTGCTCATACCTGATTGTTGTCCGAATACTAAATACACTAAATGTCTTTGTTCTGGTCAATGGACCTTAAAGGTCCCATATTTTACTGTTTCTTTGCCAACTTAACATAGATCTCAGGAGTCCCACAAAATGTGTCTTTAAATGCTGCAGTTGAAATACCACACTGATAATGCATTATTGTTTATACACCAAACTTCCTTTATTCCACTCCTCTTCCAAATGTGCTGTTTCAGTGTCTATGTAAATGAGCTAATGCTTAGGTCCACCCCACCAGAGAGTCAAAGCAGAGCTGGGAAGACCTGAGCAACAAGTTGGAGGAGGGTTTCTTCTTTTATGAGGTCACTTTAGGGGGGAAAAAATACTTTACTTTTTGCGCCCTGGTCGATACAAGAATAGAAAAAGGACAAAAAGCGGAAAATGTTTTATTTTTCTTACACTTATTTGCATGTACCCCAAATGGAGACCCATTTAAATGTCTAAAAATGACTAAAAATGAATTTTGCATAATATGTCCCATTAATTTTTATTATATAACACAGTTATGTGTTAAGTCGAACAAGACAGATTCTTCACGGCTTAAATAGCTAATGTGTTCAGGTGCAATTAATGAGAAGGAAAATCGTGCAGAAAGCACTCATCAGAGATAGAGAATGTTTTACTTAAATTAGCAAACTTTCCATATTGTACTTGTTTACCAGTCGTGACTAATTTTCCTCATTAGATCCTGACTCACCTGACACACCAATGTTCACTGACCATGCTCTTTCCTTGGTCTTTCCCTCTCATATTTCTGTATTGCCTACCAGTGAGCAGTGATAGGGGACGTTACTTTTTAAAGTAACTAATTACATTACAAAATTACTGTCTTCAAAAAGTAATCAGTTACATTACAGCGTTACTTTCTGACTAGTTCGAGTACTTTTCCATTGCAGAAAATGAAAACTCCTTTGTGATTCCTCATCATCACTCAGTGAAGTTTGGCCCATATTCTGTTAACTACTAATACCTCTATCTCATCTATGCGGTTTCGGGCGGTGGCTGTAAGTACGGTTCATCATGATTCACCGCGAGTTTTGGCGCTGTGATTAGCTTTCCATCGTTCCGTGCGTCGGTCCTCGTATAGTCAAACCGCATAGCTGAGATAGGGGTATAACAGCAGGAATAACAGAGGGGGCGGGGCTTGTAGGACACACACACACACACACACACACACTAATAGATTGGGAATGACTGCTGTCTGGCTCACGGATTACAAAAATTGTCTTAATAACGGATTACATTTTTAAAAAGTAACTAAGTAACTGAGTACTTAAATGGAGAACCTAACACGTTAGATTACTCGTTACATCAAAAAAGTAATCCGAGTACTCTACAAAAATAAATTGAATGACAAAAAAGTGGTTAGCACTGTCACCTTGCACCACCAGGGTCCAGGTTCTACACCCAACACTGTCAGTGACATTACAAAAACAGCATGGATAAAAAGACGGACAGAATTAAAGGGGATTGTTCTTGATGAGAACCCTCTGCACATAATGTGCTGCTTCAACACCTCATTTTCTTTCAAGTTGTCTCCATCTTAAAAGAATATTGACCAGCCTGTCTCTCGCCACAAAAGCTGAAATATCACTATTTATCCAAGTACCTTGTACTCTTTTCCAACGGCTATGCATGGGTTTGAGATGCACTGCGGGCAGCATTTTCCTGGCTGGATTACCAGGTTTTCATTCTGAAAAGGACAAAAACAAACCTGATTCATATAGGGTTTACAATTTCTGTTTTGCACAGCATGGCATCAACAGTATTGAGAAAGTTCTGTGACATGAAAATGCATCTGTTCCTAACCAACCTTACACAGTAAGGTGACACCACTGAATTTCAATTAAAATTAGTTAACAAATTGTAAATACGATGAATGTATTATAATATTATAATAAAGCGTAATACTTTTTCCAGAAATATTAAAATTTATTGCAAATCTATGGGTCATAATGAAGGTTCTTTGTAGGTTTGGTCAAAGTCCCATAAATGGTTTCAGAGAAGTTGCAGGTAAAAGAAAATTGTGACGACAATGAAAGATGGCCAGTAAAGACGCTGACGCTAGGCAACGGATAATAATCACCCATGGTTTTTCACTCTTTAGAACATTTAATTTTAATTCAATGATATTTAAGGGCATTTGATTTATGCACCCAGACATGGCGGTCTGGACATTTGTCATGCTAAAACATTAAATTTTTCACTCATCGTCTATACCGCTTTATCCTGTATACAGGGTTGTGGGGGGGTCTGGAGCCTATCCCAGGCATGAGGCGGGGTACAGCCTGGACAGGTTGCCGATTCATCGAAGGGCACACACACACACATGCAGTCTCTCACTCATTCACACACTACGGGCAACTTGGGAACGCCAATCAGCCTAGTCAGCAGATCTTTGGACTGTGGGAGAAAACCGGAGTACCCAGAGGAAACCCACCAAGCACGGGGAGAAGATGCAAACTCCATGCACACAGAGATGGGAATCGAACCTGGACCCTGGAGGTGCAAGGTGACAGTGCTAACCACTAAGCCACCGTGCTGGCCTTTAATTTTTTCGTCATTCAATTTATTTTTGTTGGTGTCTTTATGCATCATAAATGTGTCCAGATGTGGCTCATTTTTTAACTCAAAGAACGCAAGGGAACTATTTTCTGCAAAAAAACATCCGCTCACTTTATTGTTGGCATGGGGCATTTTGCATTGTTCCCACATATATCTAATTTTAGCTCATCTCCCAGAAAAAGACCCTGTTCCAAAAAATAGGTGAGGTTTCTTTAGCTCTAACTTTACAAACCTGTCTTGGCAGAAGCTCACTCTTACGTTTAATGTCGGATTGACTTTTATTACTAAGCAATTACTAATGATTCAAAGTGTTGTTTAAGATGACATAACGTTAATAGAAGTGTTTCCTTGCTGAAAGTGCGTACGTGACTAGTTTTGAATGTGGGTTTTGACAGGCAGCTGCTCTCTCCTCTTACCAGTACTGTACTTTGTACCATCACTAAATCTTTTAGTGATCTGCAGTACTTGACCATACCAGCCTACTTTCACGCATGACTATAACAGATTCGATAGGTTACTATATTATTATAGGGTGGCGATGGCGATTAATATGGTTTTGTGGTGTTTATGCAGCTAACTATGCAGGCAACATACTTATGCAGCTGAAATACATCACAAATAAGACAGTAAAGTGAAGGGCAATTGGAAATGAAAGACTGTGACTGTGTCCATTTACCGGCTTGCACGTGATGGGTTGACACTCTGCGACAGAGCACTGCACCTGTCCGTTTCTACATTCACACCTCGTACAAGGACTGGGACTCCATTCTTCTCCATCCCTGTGCTCTTCTCCCTCCCAGGAGCAAGAATCTATAAAAATGGTACACAGCGCT
Organism: Clarias laeviceps; assembly: GCA_030014305.1. Taxonomy (NCBI): domain Eukaryota; kingdom Metazoa; phylum Chordata; class Actinopteri; order Siluriformes; family Clariidae; genus Clarias; species Clarias laeviceps. Next base: position 14,909,563 of record JAQMYJ010000014.1, on the reverse strand, counting down.
GTTGCTATTTGTGTCTAACTATGTGTGTGAAAGTGAGTACTTTCATTGTCCAGAGTTGTTGTTCCATTCAAAGACATAATGAAGACATAATAATGTTGCTATAGAGATTACAGTAAGAGACGAGACCACACCAACTACAAGTAAGATAACAAAACATGTGCATCAAGAAAAGCTCAAGAGACTTTATATGAGTGAGCTGAATTTAATGCTCTGAACTACAACAGACAAATTATGGAATATTATTGGCCCCCAAACACATATAGCATGGTTGATGAGTTGAGCAACAAGTTGGGAATTTGCTCTTCTTTCTGTTTATGTGCAAAAGTGTGATACAAAGAGGTTTGATGTTTAAAACAGTGTGCATGGGATAAAAGGTTTATGGCCTCCATACAAGACGCAGTCACAGTAATTAAAATTAAAATATTTAGTTTTTCGTAACATTGAAATGTCTAAAGGCACACAATAGGTGAGTTAACCTGTTTTCTAAGTAATGTAAGCTAGATACGCTTAGTATTATGGAATAATTTCAATGAGTATCCTTCATTTATCGTAATCTGCATTTTGAGTTAAGACTCACATGGCCTTGAAATAAGCACACATTCCAGAGACTTTTAAAAATGATTGATTTTGGTTGAAATGATTTTTGTCAAACACACAATCAAGTACAGTATAATGCAGTGAAAAGCTATTTAGGACTGTCTATAAAGTAAAAATGAAGAACGATGTAAATATCAAAAATAAGTACTGTATAAGGGATGTAAAAAACAAAGATGGCAGCAATATAATATGCAATACAAGGCTATTTTCAAAATAAGCAGATTAATTTCTCATATGTACCTTACAGCACAGTGAAATATATATTTTTTGCATATCCCAGTTAAGCTGGGGTCAGAAAGCAGGGTCCACCAGGATACTGAGTTACAGAGTTAAGGGGTTTACTCAATGGCTCAACAGTGGCAGTTTTGGCACTGCTTGGGCTTGAACCCCCAAACTTCCAATCAGAATTCCAGAGCCTTAACCGTTTGCAGTTGTATGTGCAGCACCATGTATTGCCAGGAATATAGGAGGGTGGGTTGTGCAAAAAGGTCCAAGGTCTGTTTCGCTGGTTGAGGCCTGTGGGAAGAAGCTCCTCCTCATCCTCTCTGTTCAGATGCGTGAGGTCCTTTACTATATTCCTAGACTTGGTCATGCACCATGTGCAGTAGATAGACTGCAGGTCAGGATGCTTGGTGTAGATGGTGCACTTAGTTGATAGCGGTGTCTGTTCTGATTGGTGCTGTTGTCAAAGCTGGCTGTAATGCTTACCATCAGAATACTCTTGATGGTGCAGGTCAAAAGTTTCTTAATACCCTGGAGTGCAGTTTGAAGGCCTTCATCATCATTGTGTTAATTTGATAGGATCATGCATGATGTGAACATGTATGTACTGGAACCTGACCTCTCTCCACTGGGGGCCCATTTATCCTAAAGGGGTCAGTAGCTTCTCTCCTGTTTGCACTGAAGTCCACAAATAACAACACTGTCTTGCTGACATTCCGGAATAGATTGTTCTTCTGGAACCAGTTCTCTAGTCTTATCTACTCCAGGTAGGCCTTCTCATCATTATTCGATATCAAGCCAACCACAGCAGGAAAGGTGGTAGAGTTAGAAGTGGCCACACAGTCTTATGTGACCAATAAGTACAGCAGGGGGTTGAGGACTCGACCTGTTGTTCAGGGTGAGACATTTCTGCCCAACCGTCCTGTTTGTGGTCTGCCTGTGAGGTAGGTAGTTCTTGTTGCTATGTCACAGGAATGATCTTCATCTTCCTGTCCAGCAGACCACAAGCGTGAAAGGTGGGCAGAAATGTCTCACAAGTCTCACGATCCAAAATATGTGCAATTGTGTACTGTGAAGTGTGAAGGTTTCTCCACTTATTAATTACTGAGGAAGTGATAAAGTTAATTTCCTGGATGAGTGCAGGAGTTAAACTGGGATTTAGAAGGTGAGTAAGTGTCATGTTTTTCTTGGATCTTCTTCCTGACGCACTGCATCCAGTGGTGGGGTTTGGGTGTTGGCTGGGAATCAAACCCGGGCCTTCCGCATGACAGACGAGAGACCCACTACTGAGTCACCAGTGCCCCTTTTTCATTAAACTAGTTAAAATCTACAAAATTCTATCAAACAAACTCCAAATGCAATGATTTCCAGCAGATAATCATGGCAAATGGCTCACAAAAAAGTTTCCCTCCAGCCTTTAGACCTGTGATTTCACTGAGGCTTCATTTTTTCTCATCCTTTTAGACACTATCTGCTTATTGTCTAGTAATTGCCTATCATACAGGTTAGCTACCTCCAGCTTGTTCATAGTTTTGGTTATTGCATAGCCCTTTTGGTTTTGTTTGACCAGCACGTGTGTCAGTTGATTTGCTCCAATGACAAATTTCAGTGACCAAGTTGTCTGTCGATCTCTGCATCGAACATCTTCATACTAATTACTGTCAAAGATACAGTAAATGACACTTTTAAGGAAACTTATAAGCAAGAAAGATGAAATCATTTGTCTATTAATGAGTAAGTGTGTATCAACAGCAGGACATTATCTTGACTGAATGAAAAAGATTTACCTGAATGCTTTTTCATTAAAGTATAGTAGGTCAAGGTATCAGTTACTAACATTTGTAGAAAATACTATGATAGACCAGGAAAGAATATTTAGCTGATTTGGCAGAATGTGAGGAATCACTGCTAGAAACAAGCAGAAAAGCTCAATTTATCATGGAAAATTAGAAGATGAGGGATCTGCATCATTATCTTGAACACAACATGCAAGCACATTTTTGTCATTTATTTTTATTTTTTTATAAAAAGCAAAAAGATATAGTATAGTTTCCTTAATTATAAAATTAGAGCTCAAATCTATATTGAAAAACAATGCTGGGGCTCCTTCCTAGCTATTCAGGCCTGACGTTATACCTGAATGAGTGACGACACCTATTTACTACGTAAAAAGCTGGTTCTACAAAAACCACTTCATAGGAAACTGATTACTTAGCAATAGTCGTTTTGTTGTAAACTCGAATGTTTCAGTACCTCCTACACTCCTACCTCCATTTCGGGCACATTTAGGACAGCATTCTCCTAACGGGACGTAAGGAGTCTGTCCTCTCCCACAGCTGAGGGGAGGACAGGCAGGCGCTACACAGGTCACTTTCCCAGAAGTGCATGTGCACACCGAGCACTTGGACTCGCTCCACTGGCTGTCATGCTGCACAAGAAGACAGAGACACAGAGAAAGAGGTTATGAGGTTGTGGGAGAGTTGGCATTTGCTTTTGCAACAGGATGGTATTGTCAGTAACTTTGGCTAGCAATGGCTCCGAGTCTTCCTATGGATCATTTCTTCACTTTTGTAAAGTGTTCTATGCTGTTGGAGAATTTGTACCAACATGGGGCAAGTTAATTAGCTACAGAATTACACCCCTGTGCCAACACAGCCAGCTTCGCTAAGTAAACCTCATTCAAACTGGAAGCGACACCGTCGGAATATTAAGCAGAACAACAAGCAGCTTGTCAAAGGAGGACCAACAAGAGGCTAGCTCTGTCAGACAGGAGTGGGATGCTAACAAGAAAGCAATTGTGCTTTGAGTGACCACTTAGCAAGCTGTAAGAACTGGTAGAGTCTAGACTGGGGGGCCTTTGGCTTCTTTCACTGGGCCTCGTCCACAGGAGTGTCACTTACCCCATACACTGCTCCCTGATGCTGGCAGGAGCCGGTTGATTGTGGGAAACACTCCGGGCAGCATCTGTTTGCAGCGATTCTCAAACGCTCCCCCTGGGAACACATCCAGACGGCTATGTTAGCACAATATCATTAGCATCAATATAGGCACCGACTTTCCAGATATGACTTATTGATGGATATGCGGCAGAACACGGACCGATAAGCTATCAGCTTTCAAGAAAGGTTAAAAAAGGACAGTGAGAGATAATTACAGATTTTTACTGTGTGCTTCGCTGAGCACTATGACCTGTGTTTTATTGACAGTTTTAATAAAGATAATTGAAACAGTTGCCAGAAGCATTGATTGTTGACTTTGCAAAGTTCCACTCCATCGCACGATGCAGCAAAGAACAAAAAAAATGGAATATAAATCTGTGACTCGATCTTAATCAAAATCAGTAAAAGAAAGGCAATGAGGTTAAAGCACATCTCGTTTAAAGTCACTTGTACCATCAGCACTCTGGCTAAAGGGGCCATCCATTCATTCATATTACAGGCTCCTCTACGTATCCATCCATCCATCCATCCATCCAGCCACTCATCAGTTTACTCACTTTGCTTCATCAATCAATCGACTTACCCCTGCATCCATCACTTTTATAATGAATTCCTCCAAAAATATCAGCCTACTTACCCTTTGAAAGTCACACTGAGGATTTTGGCACCGGATAGCTTTGCACATGACAACCTCGCTGTGGCAGGTGCAGTCCTGACAAGCATCTGGTTTCCATGATGTATTGTTCTGTAATGAGTCAAAAAGAGAAAATAATGAACAGACGCCTTCAGATACATCTCCATACACAGACGAGCATGCTACTGTTGCATAAAATTGCAGTTCATGAGGCAAGCAACAGTCAACCATCAGTAACTTATTAAAAAAAAAAAAAAAAAACAGTTGCTGTTGTTTACATGATTACCATAAAGGTACAGAAAAACATTAGAAATAATAGATATAGAATATTAGAATATATATTGAATAAAATGTTAGAAATAAAGTATCATATATACATTAATATACACCACATTAACACCATCAAACATTAACACATTTACTCCCATTATCAATTATATTCCAGTTAACTGGTGACAGGATCATGGGCACCTAAGGCTCACCCAGTGCCCACGGGGACCAAAAGCCAGCCCATTAGAAAATCCAACGCAGCACAAATCACGAAAACAAGCCACTGCTGGCGTGATAGAAAGGAACCAGGACAAACACGACGAACAAGTCCGATCCACAGAGGCCCCACCCTGCAACCCACACCACCCAAAGGACCCGCTGCCAATTTCCTTGTGCCAGACACCACATCACACCCCAACAGGTCTTGTGGAGTCATGTGCTGAGAGGCCAGAGCTGACCCGGTGGCACATGAGAAACCTACACAATACTGGGCAATAAAAATTGGTGCTTTGTAACATGGTAAAATGGATTTGGCAACATGTACCACAACTTATATGTAAAAATAATTGGTAAAAAGTATAACATGGGGTATTAACAATTTTTTTTTATTGTTCTTATAATAATTATAATAATAAGTTAAATGTTAAATTATTTAAAATTGCTTCATTTAATTAATTTATAATTTATTACAATTATAATAACTGGAGTATTTGGGGGAGAAAACGTTCCTGAACAACTTTCAATTTAATTCATGTTCACTTTCATTTCAACTCATTAAGTCATGTTTTATTTCTTTTGTTCTCTATTTTATTTCTTTCTTTTATTTTAAATCCCCAGCTTAATATTAAGGTATTCACACTAAAGCATATTCTGTAACAACTATTATGAATTATTCAGTGTCTACAGTGAAACCATGTAAAGGTTTCAAAGAAATGGTTTGTAGTTACAAGACTGACGAATGAAAGTCTGGAGCTAGAGACAGTACTGGGAGTTCAAGGTGGTGATAAACATACATCCAAGGTTAAGGAGGGTTAAAAGAAAAATAAATGGTAGTTTAGTAGAGGAAGTATTCAGTTTTGACACTTTGACACCAAGTAAGTTGAAAAGCAGCAATGTTCTGAAGATGATGTGGAATTTGGTCCCAGTGGAAGGTATAAGAGAGTTCGCATTTCATTATATTGTACGCGTACCATTGGAGGTCAAGGCAAAAGATGTCCAATGACAAATTTCTGCTTGAAAAAGGAACCATTAGATGCACATGTCAGAACAGCTGTTACTGCTAAGATTAGAAAATAATAAAGTCACAGCACTACTTGCAACCACATTGGTAGGGTGATTTAATTAGACAGCACAAATAATAGCCAAGTAATAAAAGCAGCTGTAGGGTGTTTGATGCAAACAAGGCGCCAGAGACTCTGGCTTGATCAAGTCCACTTTACACTTTATATTTATATCACAATTAAAATATCTGTGAAAACTTCAGCTGAATCTTACTAAATCTTTTCTGCTTCAGCTTTAAATGCCACATCGATGTCAGCCTTCCTGGGAAGACATTTTAAAATTTTGCTCAACTTCTTGTTTCAACATTTCACACTGACACGGATGTTTTAACACAGTATAAAGTCAGAACACTGAAGAAGGTCAGGTCAGACCAAGGACTCGGCTTGGGCATAATTGGGTATTGTGGTTTAATTCAGGCTGTATAGGACACAATGATACATTGCAATTGAAACAGAGACACCATCTGTGCCACACGACCTAAACAGAGTACAAACACAACACAAGAATGCGTTTCCTGAGGGAATTCAGCACTGCTAATAAAGCTCAAAGTGGCATTTGGTAAAGTGCTAACCAAGAGACTACTGACAGATGCTCGTTTGCTTTCCATCAGAAATATATAAGAAAATAAATAAATGAATAAAAAGACTGGCTTCATATTCGTGTCGTCTGATAACACCTTCCAGACCAGAGCTTTGATACAATCCATACAAATTATTTCTTGTCATGTTTATTAATGGCTGGTTAACTTTACCCACATATATGTGTCAAATAATTATTGGGTGCAGTAACTAATCTACAGTTTAATGATGTACATAAACGGTCAAACAGGTAACTTTTACAATATTAAACATAAAATCACTGTATTCCTTATGTTTTTGATTAATCACATTTTATTGGCATGGAGTTTAAAAAGTAGGTCTGGGTTGTCACCTTCCCCTTGCATCTTGTTTTTATAACCAACATTAAGGTATTTCTGTACTGTACTGAATATACAGTATCAGTCTTAAGCTTGGACACATGTTTGGGTTTATTTTCTACATTCTAGAACAATGCTGGATTTTTTCTAAACCATGAAATAAATGTTGTTCAACAACAACTGTCGGGTGTTATTTTAAAACACAAAGGACAGCTGTTCTGGAATAGTTCTTGCACGAATGTAGAGAGAAATAAAAATCAGGAAAGACCATGGAATTACAATATACACTAACGCTCAAAGATTAGCAACGACAATGGAGTGAAGCCCAAACTTTATTTCTTTTTACACGGTAAAACAATGCTGAAGGCATCCAAAATATTAACCATTAAAACCACCGAGGTTTGCCCTTGCGGTGCCAAAGGGTGATGTGAATGCCACTGATTATTAACTACAGTATATATACCAGTAAAATGGTGACAGGACCATGGGCACCCAAAGACCAGTAAAGGCCAACCTGTCTGGTCTGATCCCACAGATCAGCCAATGTATAATAAATTGCTATGAATTGGCTATGATAGAAAGGTATTAGAACATGCAGTGCATAACAGGCTGCTGTGGATGGGGCTTAAGAGTTCGAGCTTGCTGAATCTCTATCTTAATCTATATGGCTTATGAGGGACAAACAAGACAGATCTAAGGAGGCCTGCCATGGCAACATAAAGGATCTGCTGCTAATATCCCGGTGCCAGATACCACAGCATACTGTATCTTCAGAAGTTTTGTGGAGTCAAGCCTCAAGGGGTCAGAGCTGTTTTTGGTGGCACCAATACAATTTTAGGGTTAATGTTTAAAGGTTTTAATGTTACAGCTGATTGTTTTATACAGTATTTTCTAGTGAAATGAATTCTCGCCTAAACCATTGCACCAGCCTCCTAAACATAAATATAATCATAAATAGCAATCAGTGAGGGCAAGCCTGCAACAGATTCCTGCTTCCATCTATATCCTATCCATTTCCTAGGACACTGGGCATGCTTGTTTCCTGACATTGATTTTCTGTAGCTTGGCAGTTTACATGAATGGGAAGTCTGCATAGTGAATAAATATTTAATGGTTTGTTTCTGTTATGACAGAGCCGGCACTTAGCTGACTGTCTTGCTCTCCGTTCCATGTGCAACACACACTGTAATTAAACGCTAACTGAGTCGTACAAGTCAAATGTGTGTCTCTTTTGCAGAATCACCAGTTTGGATACGCACTTGCACATCTGGCTAATTTCTCCGATTAAATTAATGAGCTAATGAGGTCCCATATGCTATAAAGTCTAACCAACTATAGTTAGTCTATAAACTAGAAAAAGGTCCTAGCATTATCCAGTGTTTATGCTGCGTCAGTGTATATATCCCTCGTTTCAGACATAGCTTTCGTATATATATATATATATATATATATCTCTATATATATATATATAGATATATACTAACCAAGGTGCTAAACATACCTGCTCCAGCTGCTG
>JAQMYJ010000014.1:14877599-14889438 GCA_030014305.1 Clarias laeviceps | reverse complement strand
AGCGCACTTTTATTAAAACCAATATAAATACGACAGTGCATATATGAGCATTTATTTTCTGACATAGTAGAGGAAGCAGAGCTTCACTTGTAGTCTTAGCGCAGCCGCCACTGAGTCCTTCATCATAAAAAAAAAAAATCCATTATATCATCCTGCAAAACATCATTTTCATATTAATTATACAACTACTCATTTCCCAAAAAGTTTTTCAAGCACTTCATAAATGGCTAAAGCATGTGTTACGTGGGTATTTAATTCAGCACCGTCCATATTTAGTAAAGCTGCTGATACTCCTATAACTGCACGGGGTGAAGATTATTTTAGTGTTCCGGCTTTAAAGTCATACAGCTGCCACTCGAGCCATGCTCAAAATGCGTTGTCTATTTTAACTTTGTCGTAACTGTATATTACGGGGAAATAATTCCAAGTGAAGATATTTAATATGTCCAACACACACAGAGATATACCCATGCACAGGGACACACTAAGAGTGCAAATGTTTGTATAACAGTAGAACAGAATAAAAAGTAATAAATGTGAAAGAAATTGCGAGACATTAGCCAGTCCCTAATTATGACAAGTAATAACTTCTCCAATGGTGTATTATAAGAGATTACATTACATTACAAGAGATTACAAAAAATGGCACTTTTTAGAACATTTTGTTATGTATTGTTTATTGTAGGCCTGTATGATATGATCAAAAAGTGCAATTATTCAGACTCATTTTTCAATTGCGATTTAAGCTGCAATAATTTAACTATTAAATCTACAGTGCCATTTAGTATTCAAACATATTTATCTATCCCTCTCATTTCATGCCAGCTTGGGACCAGTACTGTATTAGCGCTTGGGTTGGTGTATTGGGGGGGAATTAAACCCTCCCAGGTACAGAACCTACCACTGAACCACAGGTGTCTTTTAGATAATTCCACTGGTCTGTATCGCAATTTTATGTGAATAATGTGTGTGTACTACTAATTTACTATCAATTTACTATCATTTTGCATTGTGTGATACCATGGGAGTGAAAACATTTGCACTCAACTGTAAATACACCTGTGTCGAATTGCAAAATGTTTTTCCAAAGTCAATTCCCAAACTTCAGTCTAATAGGGTTAAAAGACAGACAGACAGACAGACACACATACAGTACACACACTTGTGCAGTAACAACAGGAATTGTTGGCAGCAGTGACTTTATTCTTCATTCCTGCTGTGATGCTGTGATGTGCGGTAGTTTGTCTGGACTGGCTTACGTTTAAGATGCACATAAGATATTGTTTGTGTGAGTATGTTGTATAAAACCTTACCAAAGATTCACAGTATGGCAACTATCACAGCTTCACAATGTCACAGCTTTCAGTATATAACAGTATCCATGTGTTATCTCTCTTAAACTACTTAATTATTTAATAGCGGAAACGGATGAAAAAATCTGATTGAGTGAATATGTTAACAAAATAATGCAATGCAGTGATACTATTTTCTTCTTTCCTACAAATGTGTTTGCTGTTTAAGCTTCGAGAAACTGGACGCTCATATAAAATGTGACCATACAGAACATATAGGGTGTTTCTCAAACCATTTACCCTTACTCGAATAGACAGTTATTCCGCAATATAAAATAACGTCTGGTGGGGCTCTGTGTAGTGCACTAGGTTAGAACACGGGGCAATACACACTGTCTAGCTCTGTACCTAATGTGCTCAATAACACAAACTCAAAACGACAAGTTCTAACACACTGAAGAAGTTCCATTCCTGGTGCAAAGCAGCAAATCAATAAATAAATCCTTCATCCTGTTTTTGAGGGTATGACCGTTCCATTAATATTAACAGTGAATCAGCTTGTTCTTACCTTCAAAACAGCAACAGGTTACAGAAATGTTACTTCTAACCCGCCTGCGTGGGTATCTGAAATGACTAATGAGTGTCTTTTTACTGAGGCAACGAATAGCACAGAAGACTAATAACTAATTAAAGAGAGAAAAAACAGCTGTGAATTGGAGACAGACTGGGAGCATTTATTTAAAAGATACAGAAATGGATTTAAATATAGATTTCTAGCTTGAAAAACCATAGATGACTTAAAGATTTTGCCTCTGGAAATAATCTACTGTATGTATGTGCTCTATATCTATGTGGTTATCTAATATAAAGTAAACAGTATGACTACTTTAGATTTCCATGCGCCATGCACACAAACACGATCCTATTGAGAATCTATGGCAAGACAATGCGTGAAAATTGCTGTTCACAGACGCTCTCCGTCCAATCTGACTGAGCTTGAGCTATTTTGCAAAGAAGAATGGCTAAAAATTGTACTCTCTAGGTATGCAAAGCTGGTAGAGACATAGACCAAAAGACTTGCAGCTGTGATTGTGATTGAAAGGTGGTTCTACAAAGTATTGACTCACAGGGGCTGAATACAAATGCACGCCACACTTTTCAGATATTTATTTAAAAAAATTCCACCTAAATTGTTTACCACTTTGTGTCTAAAATCCCATTGAAATATATTTACTTTTCTGGTTGTAACATGACAAAATGTGGAAAAGTTCAAAGGGTATGAATATTTTGCAAGGCACTGTACATTGGTCAGAACTTAATCTTTCAATGATATCTTTATTTTTCACCCGAAACAATGTTCGTCTTTATGTTCGTCTGTCTCTATGTACTGTATGTCTATATGTCTGGACAGAATTTGTTGTTTGAAACTTTTGCAGTACTTACTGTAAATATCTGCCTGAAGTTTAAACTGCACCTTAAGTGAAATCAAAATGTTCAATAACAGTGATGTTATGAACACATTATATGTTGGATTTTATAATCTGCTTTAAAATAAGCTACTAATAAACTAACAACAAGCACCTGCACCAACAGATATTAATTAGTAAATCTAAAATGAATAGTTTTACTTCATATTTTCACAGCTGAAATATTTTAAATATTTTAACAGCGCTGAAGTGGTATAAATGAATTTTAACACGCTGGAGTGGTTTTAGGACAAAACACTATTTATCCGATCTACTTTTTCGATTTCTCATCTGTGAGTCACAAAAATTGTCATGACAGTTGAGTCGAATAGCATTTGTGTGCTCGTCATTTAATGTGAGGCCGCGTGAAGCTCCTTGACAGTTGAGCGAGCACAATATAAAGTAAAAGCTAACCGTATTAATCTAATACCCCAAATAATAGACACACTGCTCAAATCTAGTTAAGCAGAAGGTGTTATTTCATTTCCTCCAACAGCACCTCTCTGTCCCGACCAAAAGGAGCCAAGTTTACTGTCCTGTGGTGGAAATTATATATAATTTCCAATTATATATATCTAACTTATCAAAAAATCTTCACAATTTTCCACCACAGGAAAGAAAATTGGCTCCTTTTGGATTTAAATATTAACACTCGGAATCATGGCGAGCAACTGATCAAAAGGCCCGAATATGAGCTTTTTATTTGATATTGCAAAACTTTCGATTAGATAGACCTCAAGGAGAGACTTTGAAGAGTTTTCCTTTTAGATCTCGGGCAAACGAGCTCCCTCGTTGTTAATGGTTTTATCTTTTTAAAGACTCTGTCTTCCGAAAAGACAGGGACAGAGGTCCACTCCTCCGACGCAGCGTTCGGGAGAAATGCAATCTCCATAAGCACAAATCCCTGGCTTTTAATTGCAGTGTGTTTTAAGTGCATCGAGTCATGGTAATGCAGATGAGACTCCTGACCTTCTGCTTTACCTCCTCCACTGAGTTAAGTGCACATTAAGCTGCCTGTGCAAACAAATATGGAACAAGAACGGAGAAAGAGGAGAGGGAGGACAGGCTCTGGACATTATCTACACTTATGTGCTACCTTTCATTGCCTAGTTATGAGATCACGTCCATAACGTCTCACAGTGGGGAAGAGGCAAGAGGGGGGTGTAGGGAGTTACTCTAAGCAGCAATTCCATCATTTACGGAATTTTAAAAGCAATGATAAGTAATTCATAGCGCCATCTGCAATGTTAGATAAATATTCACAGAGTGAATAAAAGTAATTGTATATATTTGTAGGTTTTGGGTTCAACTGAATATATTAACTTTTCTTTTTAATACAAAGAACAGCACAGTGTTGGATACTACGGTAGATCAAACGATTGCTTTTTGCAGGTGTGGTGAGCAGAAAAGCATTTCAGAATGCACAACATACTGAACCTTGATGCAGATGTGCTATAACAGTAACTGATCACACCGGCTTCCACACACCTCCACGCTCACTAAAATTGGACAGCTGGAGGCTGAAAAAAATACAACGGGGCAATTTGGAAACACCAATTAGCCTAATCTACATGTCTTTGAACTGTGGGAGGAAACCATAGCACCTGGAGGAAACCCACCAAGCACGGGGAGAACATGCAAACTCCATGCACGCAAGACAAAATCAAACCCTCAACCCTGGAGGTGCAAGGCGACAGAGCTTACCACTATGCCAATGTGCTGCCCCAGTTATTTTAATAAGAAACACTAAAATTTGGTAGCAACACGACATGGGCTAAAGTGTGTGGACACCCGGCTATTACACCGATATTTGTTCCCGCAAATTTTGAAGAATGCAATGGCACAGAATGTCTTCATATGCTATGGGCGGCAAATTTGCCTTAAGTATAACTAAAACTTGCACTTAAAACAAACTTAAGTGTAAAGTGTTACATGTTCCATCATGGCAATGTCCTTTCGCACAATGTGAGGTCCAGGAAGACATGGTTTGTCATGGTTAGATAGGAGGAGCTTGAGCGTCCTGAAGTAAGCTCTAAAATCAACCCCAGTGAACATCGCTGGAATGAAATGAAATGCCACCAGCATCCCAGACCTCCTCACCCAACATCAATGCCGGACCTCAGTGATGCTCTTATGGCAAAACAGACACAGATCCCCACAGCACAGGTGGATTAAATCTGGATCGGTATTGTATACTCAAAAAGTGCATATGGTGTTGATTGGTAAAATGTCCACATACATTTGGCCATGCAGTATATACAGTATTTTGTCTTTTAACATTAAGAGTTTAATAATATACAGTACAGTATACATTTATGGGCAATTTGGAAACACCAATTAGCCTAATCTACAGTACATGTCTCTGGACTGTGGGAGGAAACCAGAGCACCTGGAGGAAACCCACCATGCAAACTCCACGCACACACACACACACACACCTAAAGACGAAATCGAACCCTCAACTCTGGAGGTGCAAGGCGACAGAGCTTACCACTATGCCACTGTGCTGCCCCAGTTATTTTAATAAGAAACACTAAAACTTGGTTAGTCATCCCAGGAAGATACACATAATCTATTCTTTTAAACAACCTTCTTTACAGCTGACACTGCCTCATTGCTTTGACTTATGTGTTCATTACAAGGAGAAAAGTATAGCATCTATTAAAATAGTTTTGCCTTGAGCTCATCATCTACCTTTTTTTTAAAAAAAACAGGTAGAGCATTGTATTTAAGAAACAAGTCCGGGTTGTTACGTCTTGAGGTTGTGACCTTGTTACAGAGTTCGAAAGTTGAGGAACCAGTCGAGCATGGCGTCAATTATGAGTGCAAGTGAAGCGGTCACCTGGCACAGGGAAGTGCCAGGCATTACTCACGTCCCTGGGCACACACTGCAACGCTTGATGGCTTCACTCCAGAAAACTTCAAGCCTCTTACTAAGCCTTGGTCAGACAAAACACTTGCCAGCTATGGCCTGGCATCACTTCACAGCGCTAGCAGCTAAAGCAGATCTAGCCTTAGTTGCTAGGTGTTTTCATTTCTTTTGACTACTGAAGAAATGCTTATTTACAAGGATGGCGTGTATGTGTGTGTGTGTGTATCTGTAACATGATATTAAGCTGTCCACCGATGCTTTTATTCATGCCAGGGCTGAAAGCAGTGTGTATTGACTGGTATAAACACAAGAGGTGCAGATGGTATGTTGGCTTAGTGCCAGCGTTCTGGAAAGACCAAACATTAATTTGTCTCATTCTTTTTGGTATGAGACAAGACACTTGGCAAACGTTCTTACAACTGTGATGATAATCCAAATGCCAGCCTATTTTCTTCTATTCTGAATACATCTATTCTAATGTATTCTGGTGCCTTTTTTTCAGAAAGTTGTGCTGCAATGGCTTTGCTGTGGGATTGAAACAGACGGGCTGGCCTTTACTCCCCACGGGCATGAATGAGAATTGGGTGCAGATGATCCTGCCTTTATTTGTCACATATCCATGACTGAAGAGTGAAATTCTTGATTCTTCGCATATTTCAGCATTCGTTAGTAGGCCGGGGTCAGAGCGCAGGGTCAGGTATTATACACCGCCCCTGGAGCAGACCACCTGGTCAGCAGCTGGGGTAACTCAGTGGTTAAGGACCACCTGGGGTAATTATAAGGAACTATATGGCTGATCACTGTATACTAAACTCAGCAAACTTCATCCCAGCATTCTGTTCAGTTATAAGATGGCAATGTGGTCAATTGCTCAAGTTGTTCTACTTTTCTGTCTGTAAAATAAATGACAGATTTTATAACCAGGCCTTAGATGGTGTTGTTTCTATAGTAACGGTTGTTTGTAGAAGCTGACACATCACATAATCTAAGGCTCATAAATAACGGTCTTGGCCTACGATGGTGTCGTTTCTATAGTAACAGGCTTCTCTGGGTGACAACTGCTCAATCTAAACCAGTGAAAGAACGTGAACAAGTTTGTTATAAAACAACGCGAACTGTACAATCGTTGATCTAATGAAGCTTTCCATAAGTAGAAAGTCTCTGGATCTGCTATGAAGTGGTCACCATTGCTTTTCTTATCTCTTATCCCCATTGCTATAACACAAGATCTGAGCTTCATCACTGAAATGAAAGAATAAAGAACTACATTTAATGACATGCCTTTGATGGACGCTGGTACTCCAGCCCACATTTTTTAGCTCATACATCGTTTATCACGTTGGATCTTAACACGAAAGGCAATAAGACACAGCGAGGTTGAATGGAGATTGTACAGTTTTGGAACAAGGTCAACTCAATTCAAGATCCCAACAACGGCTTCTTTCATGCATGTCAAATGCACTGTCGCAGGATTTCACACAATCACTCATCCACCGTCATTCCTTTGTGTTAGATTTAAAGGAGGTTTACAGTACTCTGGCCTCTTATTTGCCGTTAGGCTGATTTCCGTCTTGGGCAGTTTCCCTCTTTCTACTCTGAACAACACGTGCTTAATCTGCAAATCTGACTAATTTGGAGGACATGCTCCAGTCACGGTTGTTTAGAAGAGCCACTGAATGAGACACTTGTAGAGCTAATGGAGTGTGATTCTGTGAATGCAGCGAGACTACTCGTAGGGATTCCTAAAGTTCTTGTCTTGGTCCATTGTGAAACCTTTAACTGTTGATTTTACTCTAATTGTCTCTCAGAAAGTCGATGTCAGCTTGACCACACAGTTAACCATATGTTTCTAGCTCAGTCTGAATCTGCTAAAAAAAATACAGTGATTCTATCAACCAGGTATAAACTTCGCAACCAGATTAAACCTGAATAAAGAAATATTATAAATATAATGCAGTGGTACCTGGGCATATGCATGTCTCACCTGCGAAAATTTTGCCATTTTTGCTAGAAATTTGCCTCGGCATGTGGTGCATTTTTCGGCATAAGAGCAACCGGTTGCATGTACTACTGTACTTCCGGTAGCCAATCAAAACTTGTTTTACGTCAATGGAAAGCCACGTCAATGGAAGTTTTTTTTTTTTTTTTTTGCATTTTATTCAAGATTTAGTGAAGGCATAGCACCATGGGTCCCAAGAATTGTAGCAATTAGAAAGGTTAAGAAAAATTAAGAACTACAGTGTAATACAGTGTAATTACAACGGAGCAGTGTATAAAATCTTGCTGGTAAGAGTCAAAACATTCAGGTCCCATCGAGCACTAGAATGGGGAAAATGTATATTCTAGAATCCTGGATGGCTCGTTTCTGAGAACACAATCGTTCTGCGCTCGGGATCCTTCGCTGCTTGAAGAGGTGTTCTTCAAGAGAATGTTACAGCGTACTCGGGGACGAATCGAATCAGATATGGAAGCATTCGTGCCTAAAAACCGAAGTAGATCGCTGTTTAGACACGACACCAACAGTGCCGTCGCTCTCCTCTGAAACCAGTGTGTGAATGTATCTCATCCTCCGACCTGCACAGTCACAGGTGATAAAGTAGGAAGGCATACGAGATCATAATCAATAATGTTGGGCATAGCGTGAAAGTTTACTTCATTTTTCTCTTCTTTTCTTGTGCATACTGCCACCTGCTGTATCGGAGGATGTATATACGGGTGAGAGGAGCAATTGTTCCTGGGCACGGTACCAAGCAATCATGCCTAATGTGAAAACGCCTTTAGAGTTACCAGCTTCAAAAATCACTAATCAACAGCACCTCAGATTAGGACTGTTATGAAGGCTTTACAGAGCATAAATAGCAGACACATTTATTAAATAAAATCAGGAAAATCCATGGGATTAGAAGTTGTATTCAAACATGGAAGTGTCATGGAAACGTGTGTTGTATGTATCATTCTGTGACCAAACACCAAAAAAAAAACATGGGAATGCATATGGGAAAAAAAATTATGCTGATTTTGATCTCAGTGACTTTGATCATGGCATGCTTGTTGTGGGCCAGATGGTCTACGTTGAGTGTTTCAGAAACTGCTGACCCTCTAGTAATTTTCATGCACAACAGTCTACACAGAATAATGTGAAGAAAAACAACAACAACAAAATGACTTTTTTTCCCATGGGCACTGGTTTGAGTTGACAGGAAGGTTACAGTAACTTAAATAACCAATCATGCAATAGCGATGATCAGAAAAGTATTTCAGAATGTACAACATCATCGCTCATGATGAGGACGGGCTAAACACGAAAGGTCCAAATCAGGTTCTATGCCAGTCGTCCAAGAACGAGTATCTGAAGCTACAATGGACAGCTGAAGATTAAAAAAAGCCCGTCTTCTGGAATTGAAAAATATTGCCAAGACAAGGCATGACCCACCATTTGAACTTATTTGTAAACAGTGCTCTGCTTAACTGACAATGCGTATTAGCTGATGACCTTAAAAATAACCGTCTGTCTACTTAGATTCAGTAGCCATTGACTCCTGCTCATGAATCATCAACCTAATCTGATGACAAATGCCGTCTCCATGAGAAAATAGGCCAGTGCAGAGACATGCGTCTCTCGCCTGCAGGCTTCTCAGAAACGGTGACATTTCTAATTTACTCTGTTGACACAAAACAGTCAATAAAACAATGAGAACAAGATCCCCCAGTTGGATTCTAACACGCATTGGTTCTCTTCCACTCCCTCTGCACCCCACCTTAAAGAAAACAAGACAAGGGACAGTGGGATGATGTTGTTAATGGATGCTAATGTTATCATCCCTTTGTCATTCTCGAATGACAGAAAGGGGGAGAATTTTTCATTTGAGACATAGCCTGGAGTTCTCTTAATCTGACTTTGTCACGGTGTGTCTTTAGGGCAGGGAGTGAAATGACTGTCTGGCTTTTAGCCCTGACATACAGCTTCAACATGACAATGAGTGATGGTGGTACACAGGAACGCACCAGAGGAAGAGTGAAAGCTCTTAAAATGGAGCTTAATCCCTAACGTTAAAAATGCATGGTGGAAGTTTGAGCTTCCAACGTTTGAAGCACGTCAAGTGGATATCTGTAACGCTTGAGGGAGTGAAACGGTCCGAACCATCACACAGAAGCATGACTGGTTTGTTTCTCCCTGATCATAAACCTTATTTCTAACAAACGCTGCTCATAAAATAAATGACATCGGAACCATTCCTAGAACTCGGTTTTCTAGTAATCACCAGACATGGACTGAATCGACATTCTTATGATTTAAATCAGATCTTAATCATGCTACTGTTTTTTTAAATAGGACTTAGAGGTGTAAAAACTGCCAGGGGGTGTGAAAAAATGTCCCCCTTGTTAGTAACAGCTGTTATCTTCAAACACCTCTGTTAAGCTTTCACACACAAAACCGGGAAGATCTTTGCCATGGCTTTATCAGTAACGTTGTGCTGTGTGTCTTTCACACTTGCAAATGCTACTTCATCAGGACGCATGTATTTACAATTGCTACCAACGTCCCGTCACACGGGTACTACTGTACACACAAGTGTGTTTACACTCAAATTGGTGGTAATTGATTTCTATTAAATTCCGAATGTGAAAGACACTCCCATGTGATGAATAATGGCGTCCTGGCACCTACGTGGTGGAAAGATCTTCCCTTGGGTATCTGAACAGCCGAGTCGTCAAACGAAGATTAAACACCCACCTCCGTACCAGGTATTTAAATTAGCAACCTTTTAAAATACAAAAACTTCCCCAGGAGGGTTTTTAGATTGATCGTGATCCTTGATTTAGTGGACTAGCATGAAGATTGCATGCACTACAAAGTACTTCTGTAAATTGCTCAGGATAAGGGTATCTGCCAAATGCCCTAAAGTTGTATTGACCTTTTTATAATTCATTACCTGTTTATTATGTCACTGTATAAAGTATGTGCATAGTAAATCTACAGCAATAAAATACTTTACAGCAAATTATTTTCATATGGTATATAAGGGAATAGACAATAGTGGGGATAGTAACAATTACATACGCATATATTCCATTGTATATATTATCATATTTATATTTTAGTGCAATTATCTCTTTTGTTTTATTCTTACTATCCTTTTTATTGCTGCTTTTGTTTGTACTACTGCAATGACGATAAAGTCTCTTCATCTTTATCTTAGTATGTGTGGGTGGATTTTGGTTAGGAGCAAAACTCCCACTGACAGAAATCCTTTCTTTTCCCAATCAGTTCCCCCATGACGGCCATTACGCACCGAAAATGTTCATGTTTTCCCACCACATCTTTGCTAATGCAAGAAAAAAAATATCAGTCAAAATGTGGTGGTGCATTGCCTTTCATTTAGTAGCACTGCCTGAGCCGGGCTCTTACAGAATTTTAATGAATACCTTCTTAAAAAATGCTTTTTGCTTTATTTCATACACAGAATGAAAAACTTTTTATGTTTTTAAAGAAAGCTTGCCAGAAAGGTTCACAGGGCATGTGGTTAAGGCTAGAGGAGTGCATCGTGACTGGGATCCAGCAGGATGCAAGAAAAAAAAGTTAGGAGTGGGAGGTTTTTCGCTTTCATCCAAGCGACTAGTCAGACATACAGTAGGTCGTAGGACAAAGTAAAGCCACGTTCATCCATTCATTAATGTGAATGTTCAGGTATGAGAAATTCAGGTTCAACATTCACTGTTTTAATGTATGACATTATTTCTGGAAGAAATAGTACTAAATTCATCAGAGAATATCACCAGCAGGTGCAAACTAACTAATAATGACCACTATTTCTCATACACAGCCATGTGAGGAGGAAAATATACTATACATCCCTCATCACAGTTAGCTGGCTAGAACTTCGCTGGCTAACAAAAGTAGAACAAAGAGGCATCAATGTTTTTTTTTTTGTTTTTTAAGCAAGTAAAACTATATTTGGGGCAGGGGCAGCTGAGTGCTCCCAGGTTCAAACCCCAGCACCACCAAGTTGTAACTGTTGGGCCCTTGAGCAAGGCCCTTAACCCTTAAAACTGTTCAGATGTATAATAAGATAAAAAAAAAAAAAAAAGTAAGTCACTCTGGATAAGAGCGTCTGCCAAATGCCGGAAATCTACACTACCGTTCAAAAGTTTTAGAACACTTTCTAACTCCATGATCGTTCCTGATTTTTATTTCTTTCTACATTGTA
>JAQMYJ010000014.1:14850508-14870175 GCA_030014305.1 Clarias laeviceps | reverse complement strand
TATATATATATAAAAAACATACAAATATGGACAGTTTAATTAAATATTATATAGACATTGTATGTAGTGAGAAATCAGCTTACGCAGAATGTGAGCACTTTGGTGAGCACCAATTCAATGTTAAATTAAATGTTCCTCCAGTTATTTATTTTTAGTAATTGCTCGTTTCCTAAGAAAGCACAGACAGGATTAGAAATCTATTCACCACAAAGACAGAGTGTAAATATTCTCAGTTAAAGGGTGTGGGTTTAACACTGGAAATGGACTACAAGACAAAAACCAATGGGGCCTCTGGGCAAACAGACCTGAAAGAGTCGGAGGAAATATGTCTGGTTGCTTTGTTTGTGGGGCTATTAGGCCCAAACCTGGGGCTTGTTGAAGCTGAGCTACTTGGCTTGTAACTATAACAGTTGACTCAGCTTTACTACTACTAGAGTCTTGGGAAATTATAACAGAGTAAGTAACCATCAGACCCGAAGGAGGGAGTCGTCAGGTAAATCAGTAAGAAAATCTCTCAGGCATTTATTTCGAGCTTGGCCAGAACGGGTTGAGCGCCAACAGATCAGCATGTAAGTAACAGCTGAACTGGATTAACTATGCAGTTATTCACAATAGGAACATGTCGTTCTAAGAATATACAGTAGCTAGAGCCTGCCTGTTGGCCATGTAGCTGGACTATTGTCCCATAGATACAGTTTTTGAATCAAAGTAACTACAATGCAGACAAATGGTTGTTTCCCATTTTTGGTGGCTTCCTCGTGTTTTTTTTTTCAGCTGGTTAAATAATTAAATACCACAATGGAGACTGTGAACCTAAATTGCCTCTGACATTTGACTTATTTGAATATAAGAGGGTTCCACCATGTTCCCAGAAAACTAATGATGAAGTAACAGTATGTCCATCATTTTTTGCTTACATGGTAAATATAACAACTAAACATTTGTGTCCTTGGGAAATTCACTGTCTATACACCATGTTCACAGAGTAATTCTACAATTTGGGGTACATTCCATGTCTGTTGATGATGATCATTTTCATTCTAAATATATTTCCTTATAAAATATCCTATTTTACCTAAGGGAAAGCATGTATTAATGTCATATGTGTATCCTATGCTTCACTGAACTTGAAAATTGTCATAATGTCGCCAAATTGACGACAGCTTTTCCAATTAAGAGGTTTCTTGGCTTCACAATAATGACTTAAAACAATTAGAGGTAACCACCACATATTTTTCAATAAAAAAAAAAAATCTAAATACAATTTTTTTATTTCCTCATTTAAATAATGTAAATATCATTTTCTAAATGCCTGCAAAAGTCAACAAACTCTGTCCTGTAACTCAAAGATGATTTTTCATGGCATACATTTTAAACACACTGTGGTAAGTGTTCTCATATTTAAAAATTACTTTTTAACTATAATAGCTTATTGTCACTGAGTATATTAATTGACTATGTTACATACACTATTATGGGGATACAAATTCTAGGATTTTAATAAAATTATTGTCCAAATATGATGTTGAACTGTTCACGAAAATGATAATTAACCAGCCAGGCAAGTCCTAATACTGAAATTTGGGTCAAAATAAGTTTAAGCTTTGCAACAAACAAATATGTTACACTGAAAGAATTCACTAACACTATTTGATCTATTGAGAAAGATAATTGTTTTTGTACTTTTTTACTTGCATGAAATGTACGCCAAATTATTGAATGACTCACATACTATTCAAGTAAAAACTTTCTACTACTACTACTACATTGCACTTTTTCTATCGCTGGAATCATTTCTTACCTGTTGGAGAAACTCTAAATTTCAGATTTATACAAGCATACTTAAACGCTGATCATGTCCATCAAAAACCCACGACCTGCCAAAAGCTACTGAACTTTAAACTATTTCTTCAATTCTCAGGAAGCTTAGGTGGAAAACTGAGATTCCTGACAAGGTGAAAACATTGGCCCGGATTACCAGAAGCCTACCAATAACCTCAGATGTCATTTCCACAGGTCTCTGTTTAGACAGTTCTATTCACCAAGTGCCCTCGATTTTGATTTCTTCCAGGATGACTACTTGCAATGCCAAGAATTTGTGCCTGGAGGCACAAGTGTTATATTTGGTTGCAGTGCACTGTATTGCAGAGTACATAGTATTACAGAAAAGGCTTCACTGTGAGGTATTAATAGTCTTCCTCCATGTTGGAATACCCTTAAATACCCTTACTATGGTCTAATAGACCCAGTAATTACATTTAGCTGACACTCCTCAGCAAAGACTTCCCTTCAACATGTCCACTTATTATGAGTTTTTATTAGTGCTAATACTCCAAAGAATTGGATAATGACTTGAAGGTGAACTAAAAGGTCTTTGGTCATGCAGAAAAGTCCTTATTTCTACTGCAGTAGACTGGCTCCTTCTCCAGGTGTTTGGGCAGCCTTTTTCTTTGAACTGCAAAAGGGCCTCTTCCTGAATGAGTTTGAGCATGTCTCCACCTGTCCACTTCCATCATCCTACCCCTCCATGTCTCTTTCTTTCTCTGCAAACCCTCCCCATTCTTAGGTCACAGCCATGCTATAGTGCACTATAGGCACATACCACTGGTTCTCGAAGCTATCGGTTAACAGAAAACCAACACAGGAGAGAATCTGTTGCTGTATATTTACCCTAGAACCAATTACTAGTATTTCGAAGCTCCACAGTCAGGGATTAGTCATTACCCAACGTTACAAGCTGATAAAAAGTAGGTAGCAACTTACTGCTTTGTAAAATGCATGACTGAAAATGGCAATTGTTAACAGTTGTCTACATTTTAGACATAAAAAAACAGGTGGTAGTGAAATTTCAAGGAAGACTTGAAAAAATGACAAACATGAGTAAAGGAGGCAACTCAGCAGCATTTACTTTTTAGTTCTCTCCTGCCCAGACAACCACAAACATAGTTCTCAGATACGAGATATCTTAAACAAATGCATGACTTGGAAACCCTTTTCAGGTTCTCAACACAACATTTTTAAGGGGTTCCACAAGGTTTCTTCATATTGTTAAGGGTTCAAGCTTTCTTGAAGATCTTCTGCTTGGGAAAACTTGTGTATGAATGGATTTTACCAGGGTTATGGGGTATTCAGAGTTACATAGCTCAGACTACAGGCAGAACCACTTTTTTCCAAATGGAGAAATTTGAGGATGTGTTCCAGTCTATCCAGAGCAGTTTGAATTGGTTATAACAAATTAATATAACTGATCTTACAACATTCTAGTAACTTTGACATAAGATCTTACAACAAGTTTGGCAACTTTGAACTACAGTACAACTATGATATCCTAGCTTTCTAAAGAGTTCTCATGCATGGTTTAACCAGGATTAAGAAGTACAAATCACCAATTGCTATAACTGATAAGTCAGATAAGTTGTTTAATATTTTAGTCAGACTACAAGACATCTAATCTCCCTTATGGGGACCCAACGCATACTAAAGTTTTTTACAAGGGTTCTAAAATAAGTTTTCCTCAGAAGGAGATCTGGATTTAGGGTATAACGTTGAACATAGTATGCCACTCATTCCTGAGCCACATTAAGAAAAACTTTGAAATTTGTCATCATTTCTCAGGTGTCAGAGGATTTGTTAAATATCTTCAAGGTCTTCCCACATGATCTGGTCACAGACATCAAAAACGACCTGTGCGTGGTAAGATGTCTGTCTACGAGACAATGATCCATTTATTACACAGTAGATTCCATCTTATTTCTCTGCCACATTAACATTCACAAAGTCTGCTGGCATTTATTATTCACGAGGCACTTCTGCTCATCAGCACTGCTATTTGGTCTCTTCTCGTTGATACTTTATCAGCTCACAGCTGTCACAGGCCCTACCATGATAATGTACTTCTCCTGAATTATTAAAAAGGCCAAGTCCAGCTTGTGTAAATCAAGCACAATTACAGATTGAATCGCGGATAATTGCAAGAACATGCTTGAACCAGATAAAGCAGTCAGATTAAGACAAATACAGCAACTGTAATCCATAAATACATACCGCAACAAGGACCCCTTGGTGGACACAAGCTCCTGTAGTGGAGGGGAAAAGAAGCAAAATGTCAGATAAAGTGACTTATACATACCGCATTGCATTATTATACATGCTACTTATAAACAAATGAACTGTTATATTAACATTAAACTTTCTGCATGACAGAGTAACTGAGAATATAATAACTCGTTTGCCTAAACGTTACCTTTACACACGTAACTCCTTTTCATATTATCTATGCAGCTTGGGAATCCTCATCACATATCTCTACCAGATTGCTTTGCTCATTCCTTTTGACATATCTATTATCTAAGCAATAGTTATTTTCAAGCCATTTTCTTGTTCATTTTGCCTAATGTTTTGAATTGCTGTCTCGTTATAGGACGCAATATACGTTAAATTTTTTTCTAGATGAAGTGTAAAATAGATTTTCTGTTTTCTCCACTGCCAACCATATTATATGAAAGGGTTTTGATTAATTTCTTTAACATAGACATTTGCAGTTTGAGCAAACAATCAGAACAGAGCTTCAGAATGTGTTCTCTTGGCTTATTGATAATTTCAGAATTTAAATGTAGATGGTGAAGCGCAGTTAAAACTTATTTCAATGCCACTTATGCTGTGTACAGGTGGGAGGGGGGAGGCATAAGGGGCCTATCATAAGGAAATCATGGCACAAGATGAGAAGATCCTGGATGGCGTACCTGCAGTACACAGTCTCACAAACACTTACACACAATTATACATGATGAGCAATTTTGAAACACCAATCAGCCTACACTGCATGTCTTTGGACTATGGGAATGGGATAGGAGCACACGGGAAACCCCACAAACACACCAAGAACACGCAAACTTCATGCACATAGACCGAAGCCGAGATTTGAACCCCCATACCTTGAGGCGTGAGGTGACATCGTTAATTACTAAGGCAGCATGCTTAGTAAATAAGACTCCATAGCAACTCTATAGGGACTTCTTTATTCTAAAGGTTTGGGGTCTTAATTTAAAATTCATACATAACTTTCATGGAGAGATTCCTGGAGTTACCATGAATGAAAACCTCAGATACAAATCAACTCCCAACAGACTTAATTCACCAGTCATTGTTAATGCAACACTGAGATGTAATTCAACACTGGGGACTTTTTCTTTTTTTTGTTATAGATTATAAAGAATCAGGAAATTCAGGCAGTGCCAACATCTTTTTTGAGCCAAAAAAAATATGCAAGCAAATATGACTCATCATTCATATGTTTTTTGAGGGGATAATCAAAGTCTTTGGAATATCATGAAGCATTATTTATTATAAGTCAGAGACTAAAGATAGAAAGATCTTTTTTTTTTGGCTCTGGCAAGAAATCCCCAAGAGTTTATAGGCTACACTGGAGATCTCAAAGGCACTAGACGAAACAAAAAAAAATGAAACTTGAAAGTTTTGAACTTGTAAAATGTTGCTTGGCAGCAAGAGACCAAAGCCATGTTTCTGGTTGCACTTGGTGCAAAGTGTGATCCGCACGCGCTCCACTTTTCATTCATAACAAAGCACTTCTAACTCATGCATTTTTCTATCTGTGCATTGCAAGAAAGTATTCACAAGGAGTTTTATGTGGCACGATATGTTGTGATTAATTATAAACAACGTGAGCTGTGTGTTCAGGTATTCCTCGGGGCGCGAGCAGCACAAATGTGGAATTATTCACAAACACACGAAGTGTTGCTGTTTTCTTTTTTGTTGTTGTTGTTGTTAGAAGAAGGGCAACTTTACAAAGCAGGATGAAACATCAAAGACATTTTGGAAGCAAAAAGTAACTTTGAGGCAAACCTTGGGTTCCTCGCGTGAACGTGCTGATTGTCGTGCACACGGCGAGAAGAATCCACAGCAGGTCCATTATGAGTTTAGAAAAGCATTAATTCAGTGCATTAATTAATAATAAAAAATAATAATAATAATAATAATAACAGCATTGAAATTGGTTTAGCTTTTAGAATTTCCGTGAAACATTATGATCTCTGAAGGTGAGCAGATGCACCGGAGGATCAGTTCAATAATCAATCCAACAAGAAGCACAAGAAGAAGGAAGAAGGTTTGAAAGTCGAGTCGAGCCGGTGATCCGCGCGCTCCGGGTGCGAGCCTCTAATCCATAGAACTTCTCCGCTGTAATGTTCGTCCTCTCGAATTTAAGGGTGCGAATCCATTGCGTGGGAAACGGCCAGTTCGTCTGGTTAATTATAGTGTGAAGACACACACGCACACAGAGAGAGAGAGAGAGAGAGAGAGAGAGCGCTGAGCACTCCGAGCTCTGAGCACGAGCACAAGTTGAGTATTGATGAGAGGGTTAGGACGTCCCCCTCACCCGCTCCCCCCCCCCTCCATTCACTCTCCAAGCAGTGCACCCTCCTCACTGCTGTACCTTCATTCAAGTTTGCAGCTAGGAACACACCTGCCTTATGCGTGTGTGTGTGTGTGTGCCAGGTATTTACATTTAATGCATGCATTTACAGCTGATGTCTCTCACGCGCGCGCGCGCGCACGCGCCATCTAGCATGCTCTAGGCTATATATAGAATGAGTCACATTACTCATCAATTTCTTCATTATTACTGGTTTTACAGGTGACTAGCGGAAGTGGCATAGTTTGTAGAAATAGTTGAAAGGTCAAAGCTAAAAATGAGCTGACCAGCTTTAATTTAATCAGTGATATTATTATTTCAGGTTGATTTTACACTGTAATTTTACAAAATGTAGTTTGGTGTGACAACATTATATGCTACTGCTTTCTACTGGATTGGTGGCTAAATAATATGAAATTATGTACAAAATGTACCTAGTTCACAGCAAGAATCTTTAATTTCACCTTATTACAGCCAATGGGAAAGAGAAGATATCGAAATGTTTATGTTTATGCCTGGTTTACTCTAAGTTGTACTTCACTCCAAATACACTCCCTGTTCAAAGTGAATTACAGATGAGAAATCGAAAAAGTAGATCAGATAAAGGTTAAGTTTTGTCTTAAAATCACTTTAAAATCATATTAATAAATTAATATATATATAAATTTTATTTTTATAGGCTTTTCTACTGAGTCCTGTATACAATATGTAAAGATTCTTCCTCAACAATCACCAATACTTAAACAAATACTCACCACTCAGGTCAAAAGTCCCTTTGTCAAATCTCACTCTCTCTCGTCTATACCACTTTATCCTGTATAGGGTCGCGTGGGGACTGGAGCCTATCCCAGGAGACTTAGAGCGGAGTACACCCTGAAAGGGGCGCCAATCCATTCCACATGCTCACACTCACACTTTGGGCACTTTGGAAATTGGGAATAAGCCTAATCTGCACGCCTTTGGACTGTAGGAGGAAACCAGTGTGCCCGGAGGAAACCCACAAAGCACAGGGAGAACATGCGACCTTCATGCACACAGACCCAAGGAGATGCAAGGCGACTGTGCTAACCACTAAGACAATACTATCATTTAAGACATTTACAATGAAGCAGAATTCAAGCGACAGTGCTTACATCAAGGTCTTATAATTGCTTGTAGTTTATCATTATATATGGTTTAAATAAATACATTAAAAAACACAATGGATAGATTTAAGAGTTTATTGTTATATGCACTGTGAAAACAGGTAATTACAAAATATATATATATATATATATACACACTAAAGTTCGTATTTTGCATTCCCTCTGGCAACACTGTGTTATACAGAGGCGAGTATAATGCACTGTATATTAAACAAATTAAAAGATACAATATATACTACAAGTGCTAATGTGAGCTGTAGTGCAATAAAAACATGAGCAGTAAGCATATGCAGTAAAAGTGACAACAGATTACATAAATATAATGGACTTATAAACCAGTGGGAAAAGTGGACTGTGGAAAAAGATGTTTAAATGTGAAATATTGCAAGGTTGACGGTGAGTGACAGTTATTGAAGAGACAAGGACATTTAGGTTAGATTAAGGCTAATTAGTGTTTCTAAATTGCATGAGGAGTGTGAAAGAGTGTGTGACCTGTGATGGCTTTGACACTTTGCCACATGCGCAAAGTCTCCCGGGATCGGCTCCATACTTCTCGCAACTCTGTACTGCAAGGTTGACAGTGAGTGAGAGTTATTGACAAGGTGTCAACTTTTTTTATTTTATTAATGTTATTTTTGTCTATGGTGGCATAGTGGTTAGAACTGTGGCCTCGCAACTCCAGGATCGAGGTTTCGATTCCTGTCTTGGGTCTGTGTGTGTGAAGTTTGCAAGTCCTCCATGTACTTGCTGTGTTTCTTCCAACAGTCCAAGGAGATTAAGGTTAGATTAGGCTAATTGGTGTTTCAGAATTACCCATAGTGTGTGAATGAGTGTGTGGCTTGTGATGGATTGACACCCACATGCCTCCTGGGATAGGCTCCACACTTCCTCCAACCTTGTACAGGATAAGTGCTATAGAAGATGAATGAATGAATGGATTTTTGCCTATTCATTTACAGTTGTAGTTAATAAGTGTTAGAAATAACTGTTATCGCTAAGGTTATGGCAGCAATAAATATTCATTTCCTCGCTAGTTTTTATTTTTGTTCACTTCCTTGAAGTTTATAACATACAACAGGCAATTTGTTTTATTACTAAGAACCTGGAATGAACATTGATTCGTCCTGAATACTTTCTTGCATCAAAAGGCATAAAGTAAAAGCTTTACCTTTGAAAAAAAAAAACAGACAATATAGATTTTCCAATAAATGTGTCTTCATGGAAATGATTTGCCATACAAGTCCCAGTGAATAAGTAGTACAATATAATAGAAGTAATGCATTATAAAACCTGTGTATTGTATTCAGTTCTGTCAGAATGTCTATATATCAACACCTTCTAACCAATCAGAATGTTCACATAGCCGTAAGAATGAACAAACTGATTCTCTGAAGCACAAGCAACACATTTACTGAATTGCAATAAAAGTAGAATAACTCCACTGGAAAATCATGGACCTGGCAACACTGACAGAGAGTCGTGCACTGACTTAATACAGTATTTAGTGAGGATTAAAAAAAAAATTCGATTTTATTAATTTAAGTACCTATTTCTGCTATCTGTAGAGAACACTTTGTGTCAGTGTGTTGTATTTTCTGTGCCATAAGTGAATAATGTGAGTAAGACTGCTACCATGTGTTGACTGTAGAGTACTGCAATGGTACCGAAAGAAAAAGCCTTTATACTATGTCAAACATACACTACCGTTCAAATTCTAGCAGACAGGGTTAATGTCTTTGCCTTGCTCAAATGCTCAACAGTTGGAGCTTTTGGCGGCGGAGGCTTGAAACGGCAAACTTCTGATCAGTAACCCAGAGCCTTTACCCACTCAGTTCTAAAGGACAGCAAGCAAGCTCTCGCGACAAAAACAAAAAATAGTTTTCCCTGTGCATTTGTCATCAGAGCATAGGATTCAAAGCCTATCCAAGAAACGCTAGATGCATGGCAAGACTATATCCAGGAAGGAGGTACCAAAAAAACCAAACTGTCAAACATAAGGAACATGTTCACAAAAACTTCACAAAGATAGTATCTGGAGCTCAGGATCAAACCCAATCAGGATCAACACAAAAATGACACATTTGAGAAACTTTATTACATTATACAGTATGCCATTACACAATGAAATATACCCAGTGAACACTTTAATCAGGCCTCCTTCACGTCTTGCTGTAAAAACGCTTCATGTTTGATGCGTAAAGCCTCGCTCGTCTCGCTGTTCGCGATGGCTCTCTCGATAATGGAACCTGCACGCAAAGACAACTGTTATAATCACTGCATCAAACAGGAGCATCACCTCTGAAACATGGCAAAATCATATGCTTCATTTAAAATCCTAATCCTAAATAATCACCAATCAATAAGCATCATTTGTTATTTTCTGCAATAAAATTATTATACAACAATCAATATTTAGTATGAAGTCCTTTATTCTTCAAAAACCTGATGGATCCAGCTGGGCCTAGAGTCAAAAAGGCGTCTGCAGTATTCTGGGCTCACTCGCTCAATCCATGCATGCCTTAATGTTTTTTACACCATTGTCTAACAGTTTGCTACTGGGTTTAGGTCTGAAGATGACCCAGGCCATGGCTTCAGAAGCTGAAAACCATTCTCGCATGTCACCAGCACATGTAATTAACACAACTCTTCAGCCAGATAGGCGTGAACTAATAAGAGAAATCACTTGGTTTGTGCACAGGGAGACCTGTAATACATGGCATATCTTAATAAAAGTCTTAATACTTTCGGCCACCACTGTACTGTATGTATAAGACTTTAGCGATTATATAAATGTGCAGTGATGAAGCCCTCACCAAATTCTTCCGATTTGTGGGATGCAACGTCCTGAATGATGATCCGCATGTTCTCTAGGATTTGTTCCTTTGGCATGTCCAGCTGTGTGAACAAATTACATTTTGCATGATTTCTTATGAAAAAAATGGTATACATTTAATTTGGTCAGTTAAAACAGGTCAAGCTTCAGGATGGGTTTCTGGCAAAGGCACATTTGGTTAATAACATCTTATAACATGTTCCTTACTATTAAAAGATACGTGAAAACCTTATAAATCACGAGGGGATTCAAGTCAAAGTGGTACTCGTGATGAAATTTCTCAGGAAGGAAGGAAGATAGGTGTAAAACCGACTGACATTTGCAGAACATTTTAATCGTAGTACAGTGAAGAGACGCGTCTGTCTGTGAGAACTCTACACACAATTATTCACAGGCCCCACTTGAGCATTTCAGGAACTCGGCTGGGAGATATTGCGACATCCTCCGTACAGTCCTGACCTCGCTCCAGGCCATTTTCACATGTTTGCACCATTAAAGGAATTCCTGGGAGGTCAGCGTTTCAGACGTGAAGCAGTCTGACAGTCCGATCATGGGTCAGGCGTACTGAGAAACCTTGAAGGTATCCAAGCACTAGTGAAACACTTGCATAAGCGCATTAGTGTGAAGTTTTTAACTCGTCACTGTGTTCTGTTATTCTGCACAATTAAAAGTCCCGGTTTGACTTGAACACCCTTGTACTTGTCAGTTTACTAAATGACATTATTATACTGTATAATGGAATCAGAGCTACGGTTATAATAAATACCCGATCATTTACTGTAATCATTCCTATACGACGAGTTTTAGATTTGGACGTACTCTTCCGACTTGCGTGACGACGTATTCGTCCCTCTCCACCATGTACTCATGTCCACTCCTGAACAGCTGCAGCATTTTAGGAATGTTCACCCCAACTGACCCTGAAGTGACATGAGCAGTCGTTTAGGATGACATAAACAAACATTTGTATGTATAAATTTTAACATACAAAGTTTGGATGTGAGGAACACACCCACCTCGTTTACTCTTCGGGAATTTCTTCCTCAATTTGTTTTTTAAAGGCAGGAGCTTCGGGATGATGTCGGGAACAGCCAGGTAAAAGTCTGCCGTGATCTCATCTTCCAATATCTACAAGCAAAAAACATGAACATCAGTCTTCTGTGTGTGCATAAATTATTATTTGTGCCCTCTATGGTGCATCATAATAAATTTCTTACATAAAGTCATGTTTAAATGTAAGTCTTGAGCCTCCCCTCATTACTTCACATTAAATCTCATTCAGTTATCTAGATTAAATTAAAGAAATTGGAACAAATGTTTTTTTTTCCCCCCGTGCAATGCTACACAGTGCCTAAAGATACAATGTAAAACTTGGTTGTTTATGTCACGACCACAGCAACAACCTCATTTCCCCTCTCGACTGCTCCCAGCATCGCCAGCCTGATCATCTGTCATCATCTGCACTTGTTTTTCACTGATCCGTGCTTTAAGTTAGATGCTTTTTACACTGGATTGATTCATAGGTCATTGTGTGGCTTAACAAACAAAAAACATTTCTCTGAAACAGGAACTGGACTGAAAATGAGAATCAAAAAAGTCCTTAAGGAAACCTAGAGAACTATTTCTCAAGACTAGATTAAACAAATACAAGGAAGTCTTCCTCTTTGAAATCAAAGTATGAAGAATTGTGGGTGGATCACGACTTTTGCACAGTACTATATAATATCTAAAATACATAACTTATTCATAAACTGAACTCAGGAAGTAAGCTATGCATATTTAATGTGACATTAAAATGGACCTCTGAATGATTTTAAAGGAAAAGTAAAAGACTTGTATGAGAAAGTAAACTCCCAAAACTAATGTAGTGAAGAAACTCGAGTTGAAAATTACATAGCTAGAGTGTGTGTAGATTGGCATATTCTGCTTCTTTGAGGGTAACTGTAGCACAAATGTGAAGATATGAAGTCTTATATGTTCTTAACCTTGTAAACTTACTGACTAAATCAGATTTTTTTAAATCATTAAATTATTCTTGTACGTGTCTCCTCTGCAAGTTAATTTTAGAGCTTAGTTTACAAAAACATTCTTCTCAATGCTCCTCGTATATAAATTAGAAAATTAGAAATAAATTTTTAAACATTGATTTCGTAGTCAGTGCGGTGATACACGAACTCCCACACAAAATAATCACGATACATAACTGAATCGATTTCTACCTCATCCAGTATTTGGTGTATTGATGGGTTGATGGATTGATTAATTATTATATTGATTAATCAACTTACTGATTTATTAATTTTTTTAATTGATGATTGATGGAACTAGTAATCTGATTATCTCACTAATTGGTTATAAGATTAGTTTATTGACTGATTGACTAATTAATTGGTTGATTGATTGATTGACTGAGTGTCTGATTAACAGGCTGATGGATGGCCTGACTCGTTTCTGGACCCTTTGAAGCAGCTGATATAATCTTAACAAATCAAACTGTTCAAGAACTGGCTTGCTTTGAACATCAACATGCTGTACCTTCTCTACAAGCTCTGCTCCGCCCACTATAGATGCTCCATGCTCAGTGGCCACTCTGGCTTCTTCTGGATCCTAAAAACGTGATACAGACACAACAATTAATTAGATTCACACTCTCCTGAACAGACAGCATGCACAGCATGTGAAGTTTAAGAGCAGATACTCACCTCTGTGAAGACAACCACTTTATTCACATTATTTTTAAACGGATGAGGTAAATGGACAGTGCTAACAAAGGGGTCTACTTTTTTCTGAAAGAAAAAAAACAAACAAAGACATCTTTAGTATATTGATAGTATTAGATGCTGTATAATAAGTTGGGAGGCTTCATATAGGTGTACAGATGTATGAGAGATTGCATTAGAGATAAAACAATCGTTATTTTATTAGATGATATGCTAGAAAGCTGGAATACATCTATATTTTCAGTTTTGTTAATGCATTTTAAAAATATAAGTACTACATTTTTATACCCCGATAAGCCAATAACATTACAACACAAAACATGGCCTCCATGAATCGGATTGTCCAAATCAGATTGGATCTGGGGAATTTGGAGGCCGGGTCGATGGCCTTGGGCTCTTTGCTTGCTGGGTCCAGTGGACTGGGTGTTCTGGTGCCATTCTATCAAGGCCATCATTGACTTTTTTTTCTGCAATTAGTGCTCCACTGGCTTTTCTGTAAGATCAGACCAGATGGGCTGGGTTTTGGTCCTCACAGCCATAAATGAACCTTGGATGTTCATGATGCGGAGACCAGTTTACTGGTATATAATTGATAATCAATGTTAATGTGGTAATGTTTCTACTGGGGCAAAATCTCCAGGAAAAATGAAAAATTATGTTCAAAGCCATTTTCCTGCCCCTGTCAAAGTGTCACCACAGCGGGCCATCCGATCATAATCATCTAAAATATTTACAATTTACAGAAACATTTTATTCAGCATCACCTAGTCTGTTAATGGACAGAATAATTAATACAAAACATTCAGCAGCATGTTTAAATCCGTGCATCATGTACCTTTTTCTCTAGTTTCATATCCAGCTTCAGTTCAATGTAAATAGGCTGATCTTCAGGGGTAAAGTCCAGCTTCTGAAAGCTCTTCAGCATGTCCACTGCTACATCCACATCATACATGGGTTTAGGGTAGTGCCTCACTACGTACACGTCATCGATCGGCTCCCAGGCCGTCAGACCGTACGGCTTATGACGACCTGTATCGTCGATCTTCTGTTTCTCCTTCTCCTTCTTCTTTACTTCTGGCTTTACTTCCTTTGCTGCTCCCTTTTCAAATCTCCTTTCTTTCTTAGCCGGTCTGCAGAGACAGAAGAGGATTTGTTTCAGGCATCTTATAATATCCCCTAAATGAATTAAGAACCAACTCCAAATAGATGCTTTTGTTAGCTACTATAGTATTATAGCTTCGATTCACACAGACTTAGACGAGAAGAGATTAATAGTCATTCATAAAATGTATATTAAGCATACACTTTCAAAAGTTTCCATACTCAAAATAAAAAAGATTAATATGATTTAATAACAAAACTGTTTATGTCTTTAGGTTTTTTCAGTTTAATATATTAACAAGTGACAAACGATGGGTATTCTAATTTGTTCAAGTCAAACCGGGACTTGTGAATGAAGGAACAGACTTTAAGTACAGAATGTTGATGAGACTCTTAGCCTCAGTAAAATGTCTGAACGGTGTAAACGTTTTAAAGAAGCCTGTATGGCTATGAATAGCGATGCTGGCTCGGAGCCCACTGCAGTCGTTCCTGTGAACATTCAGCGAGCAGAACCAACTTGCGGAAGAAACACATCTGTCTGTGGGAACTGTACACACAATCATTCACAAACACTACTTGCACATTACAGGAACCAGGCTGGGAGTTATTGCCACATCCCGCGTACAGTCCTGACGTTGGAGGCCAGTGATTCAGACATGAAGCAAATCTGATCGTGGCTCCGGTGTACTCAGAAAATGTTCTACCTTGATGGTATTCAGGCACTAATGAAACACTGGGAGGAGTAGATAAGTGTAGCAGGGGATTATACAGAGAAATAAAGGTAGTTTTTAGTCTCATAGATATGTTCTGTTATTTTGCACAATCAAAAGTCCTGGTTTGACTTGAAAGCCTATCATATACCATCAGCTTTTTTTTTTAATGCTTCAAATATTTGCCCCTTACATTTCTGAACATGGCTAATTTGCTAGTTTTATTTGCTTGCCTTTGACAAGCACCGAAATGCAGGATGCTTACTTGGCTGCTGCGGCAGCATAAGACCTCATAGGATGATGTCGAGCTGCATTCTGTGATGGACATAAAGAAGATGAAGCTCTGGGGATGAGAAGCTGCCGCTGGCATCCAGCCAAGACTGTGAGACAAAACATGCAAAACTTATTTAATACAATAAATCAATTAATCAATCAATCAATCATCTCAACATGTTATACAGCTTGTGCACTGCAAATCATTCTGTGGTTGCAAAGATTATTTTTTTATTTTAAAAATTAATTATTTTTTTTTTTAATTTCTCATCTTATTTTTAAATTTTAGTAAATTAAAAAATTTAATTAGAGAAAATGTTCTTGCTGCGTGGACAGAATTTCACTAGTTAATTCAGAAATTCACTTAAATAAAATTAGTTTATTCGAAAAACGAGATAAGAAGTCATTAAAAAACTTTTTAAAAGAAGATAATTAACATTATATGTCAAGATCTAAGTGTTTAAATCTTGTCCAGTACAGAACAATCTGCAGTGTGCTGCTAAACTCAGGGCTAATTTTCTACTGAATAAACAGCTATACGAATGCCATGACAACGGAGTAGAGGTCATAGGTCATACTAAACTGCATACTCATGCTGAACTAAGACATAAGATATATTAGCAGAGTATGTTTACAGCATCTTAGACAGTAGAACACAAATCTATAAACCTGACCTCTCAGTAAGCTCCTCGCGGAGGCAGCCATGTTCAACGGTGCGGTGGGTAATAGTTTCCGTGTGGGAGCACAAAATCTGATTAATAGTTCCGGCACTAAAATGTTACACATTTTACTAAATATTCTGAGTATAAATATTTTTTTATTTTTATATTAGAATTTAATTTAAAGTTTTATAAGAAATACAAAAATATATATAAATAAAGTATGAATAAGGAAACTTTTAAAATAATAGACATTCAAAATAATGAGCAGATTGTCTTAACAGTTATTTAAACTTTAAAACTTTAAATAAAACTCAGAAAGACATCTGAGAAGCAAAGGAGATAATACAAAAATAACCTAATAAACAAGACAAAATGCAGATAGAAATAGTATTTAAATGTTTACGTTGTATTTTTTTTAATGTATTGTGTCAAAAGTTTTATTTAATGCAATTTACATAACTTTATACATAATATAATTGTGCAAAACCTAATGTAAAAATATGAATAAAAACAATAATTCGACTAATTCTTGTTTACTAACTTTCCCTGTGGCTATTTCAGACTTGGGAATGCAGGGAGTTATTTTTACACACCCGCATTCCGAAAGATCCCACTTTCCGCGCTGCAATTGGCTAGCAGGTAATCCTCTCGCGCTATCTACCCAATGGGAAAGGTCTCTCGTCTGTTTATAGAAACCTGCATCCAATCCGTGTGCGTTACGCGAAATGCGGTAGCAGGAAAAATGACGCGGATGAGTCGAGTGGACGCCATGATTGTTGTCCTTCTGGCTGCCTGCTGGGAGAGACTGAGCAGCAGAGGAACCGAGCTGAGGCTGCATGTCTGGGGAAATATCACCTCAACATTTGCGGTACCACCTCCCTAATGCAGGTAAGCCAGTTCTGCGTAGCTACATGGTGTTTGTATGGTTTATTTGTGCATTGCTTTCTGCAGCTGTCACAGTGACAGAATGATCCCAAGTCCCAAGGAGAGAGTTAGCAGTGTTAGCTAACGGTTTAAGTGTCCTGTACAGGACCAGGGGACAGTCTGAGCCCAGGGCTGTGCTCATTTATTTTCATTTACACAGTGACATTCACACGTCTGCGAAAGTTTGCCTGTACAACATTCTGTCTGTGTAATAGTTCAGCTGTCCTGTTTGGCTGGTGACCAGATAACCAGAAAAACTTATTTTCCTCAGACTAAAACTTTTCAGCATTTTTCCAACGTTTTAAACAAGTTATCCTTTTACTTTATACAGTGCATTCCTTACTTCATGTCAACATACAAACTGTGTGTGTGTGTTTCTATCTATCTATCTATCTATAGATAACTTAGTGTATAAGTTATAACAAATATATTATATTAAGTATAAATCTGCTAAAGAAGCATTTAAGCCAGGTGTCTGAATTCTGTTATAAATGCAAGTACATCTCTCTTCCTAAATCCCCCCCCCCCCAAAAAAAAACCTTCCAATACATTAGATGATTATTCTCCTCATTTGTGATAGCCAGCGTCTGGGTCTTTAAGAAAGATTTTTAAAAAGAGACTTTAAAATCATAATTTTATTATTACGTTAAAAAACAAGACCACAAAAAAGTTAATTGAGTGTTATGTGCATACTTACCTGATTAGGGTTTTTGGGGCCGATCACAGAAATCAGTTATATACACAAATATAAAGTATGCACATCATCTTCTAACACTTATCCATTTTATTTGTGGTTTTGTCTTATACTGGACAGTTTTAACTTTATAATTATGGCATATTTTGGATGCCATGCAGTATTGTTTTTGCACTGTTAAAAAGGAAATAAAAATCAGGAAAGACCATGGAATTAGAAGGTGTGTTCAAAATATATAATAATCTCCTTTAAACAGTTAATATTGAGATGTATCTGCTATTTATGCTCTGTAAAGTCTTCCTAACGGCTCTAATCTAAACGGCTGGTAGCTCTAAATGAACTTCTCCTCTGTAGCAGAGGTAAGTTTTAGTCTTGCTTTCCTGGGAAGGTCATGAGAGCCAGTTTCATCATGGTGAATGACAGGTTTTGCAATGCACTCAACAGTACTGTTCTTGCAAGAACTATTCCAGAACAACTGACCTTTTGTGTTTTAAAATAACAACTGACTGGTGTTGTTGTTCTTACTTAATTACCTAATGCCATATGTGTTATTTCATCAGTTTGAAAAAAAAAAAAATATTGTCCTAGAATGTAGAAAATGAATTGTGTCCAAACATTTGACTGGTACTTTAGTGTAAATAGATTAAAAAAAAATAATAATAAATATGAGAAAGAGAGAGTGTCTGACTCTGTGTGTATGTATGTGTGTATATATATACTGTATATATGGCGTGCGGAAGGCCCGGGTTCAATTCCCACCTAGTGCCCAAACCCCTTCCCCTGGATGCAGTGCCGGTCCCAAGCTTGGATAAAATGGGAGCGTTGCATCAGTGAGGACATCCGGAACAAAACCTTTGCCAAGTTGTGTGCAGATTAGATGGTTCTGATGACCTATAGTACGAATGTTGTTATAAAGGTTTATCATGTCTCCATAATCAAGTCCAAAACCATTCACTATTTCCAAACATAACTTTTAAAGTAATACTCAACATTACAGAACAATATTTGCATGCCTGTAACAAAAGCAACATAATACATGACAGACCAGTTAAAAAAAAAAAAAAAAAAAAAAAATACTAACTTAGGCTTTTGGGTTTTGCTTGTTCTCCTACACACTCAGTAAAGCCTACCAGCTGTTTTACTGTTACAAAACTGTGATAATAATTATTGTTTTCAAGCAAAGAGTTTTCACACCAAATATTAATTGTATTATTTTATTACTCTTTAGTATATTTAATGTAGAAATGTTTTCAAAGGTCGTCTTTGCTTATGGCAGTTTTTTGTATGTTGCCAAGATGTTTGCACGGTACTGTAAGTAAAGCAGATGTTAGGTTTTACTGCTTCTTTTAGTTTTTATGCAAACCCAAGGAGCCTACATTATTATTATTATTATTTTTTTTTTTTGTCCCCCATCTGAAAACTGGTCTAGCATGTAATATGTTGCTTTCTTTACAGGCATGCAAATAATCATCTGTAATGCTATTTATTTATAAATTTTTAAGATATGTTTGGAAGTAGTGAACGTTTTTTATTCATAATAATACAGACATGATATTTATATAACATGATTTGTACTACAGATAATACGATATACGCATGCATGCACACGCGCACACACACAGAGGAGCCCAACAAATGTATACACACGTCAACAGTTGTTGTCCATGCCCTTTTTTAAACTCAAATTGAATTATGGCAGCAATGTGTAGTGTTGTGTTTCCTCTAAAAATGTCAGTAGTCGCACCATCATTGATGCTATCATGTGATCGTGACACACTGAATGAGCAATAATCTTAAAACATTATGCCCAATACTGTGTAAGTTTTCTCCGTGCCATCAAAATACCCCTAACCCAGTGAGGCACGACTACACAAGACCTCCAGAGACATTTGGAATCGTCTTCAAGGTGCCGCCCCCATGAACTAGACCTTCCAGCCTAGGGATGCCTGACCTGACCGACACCTGGAGAACTCGGAGGCCAGACCAACAACCATGCACCTTGTGCTCAAACACCTCACTACCACAACCAGCATCTACTTGCCCCAGACCGGACAGGTCTGCCCCAGACCGGACAGGTCTGCCCCAGACCGGACAGGTCTGCCCCAGACCGGACAGGTCTGCCCCAGACCGGACAGGTCTGCCCCAGACCGGACAGGTCTGCCCCAGACCGGACAG
>JAQMYJ010000014.1:14839289-14850408 GCA_030014305.1 Clarias laeviceps | reverse complement strand
TGCCCCAGACCGGACAGGTCTGCCCCAGACCGGACAGGTCTGCCCCAGACCGGACAGGTCTGCCCCAGACCGGACAGACAAGCCCCGTCTCCCAACAGGCACAAATGAGTGGCACAAATGTGCCCACAATCCCACCATCAGCAGCCCACCGGGGCACAATCACTGCTGTTATGTGGTGTTATTTTTATGGCTGATACAGGGCTGTAGTGGAGACTAAATGCGCATAGTCCGCATTTACAGATCTCTTAAACTTCTAAAATATAATTTACTTACTTCTGACTTGCATTATCACAACTTTTGCTAAATTTCAAAAACTCAGATTATTCATATTGTTTTGCCAATTCAAACTGTAGTGTATTCTAGACTGCACTTAATCAGCATTTACAGTACCTCGACCTCGATCATAACTTGTATCAGCCAGGTGATCAGTTAAAGTTTGCCAACATGGATATGCAACAGTTTTTGAAGTGTGGAAATAGCAAACATCATCTGTGGAAGACCTCAAATACAAAGTGAAAAAAGTGTTTTGAATATATATATTTTTATATGATAAGGCTAGTGAGGCAGTGATGTGATTTTATAGTTTTTTACAATATTCAGCTGTTTTTCTTATTAAAATGTATGATGGATTGTTAAGTTCTTTGAATGGTGATTGATGTTAAAAAAATCTTCCATACTGTCTTTTATTGTTTATTCTTTTAACCGTGACCAGTAAACTTCATGGACTTCATTTATGTTTATTCCTTTCATGCTGTTGTTTCTCAAGGAATATTTATAATTTTCTTTTTTTACCCATATGTCATGGTCATAAACCTCTTATTTATTATTACCACTACAGCCCTATATATCCTGTGTGTCTAAGAGCGAGAGAGAGACTTGTTTTCAAGCCTCATGACCTGTTGTAACTTCAGCGATCAGGTTCCAGCTGTCGACTGGCGTCGGTGCCCAATCTGTGTATTGCGGCGATCAGGTTACAATGTGTACAGCTGATACGAATAAGTTAGGGAAATATTCTACAAGGCATAGGGCCAAGTGTGGATTTTGCTTGCACTGGTCAAAGTGCATTTATTTTGTTCTGCTATGCAACAGCTGCTGCAACAGTGGGTTACATGGAAAGTAAGTGAGCTTATGTCGCTCAGTCTTCTTTATGAGCTTTCCTTGCTCCAAAATGAGGCAATTTTTTTTACTGTTTAGAATGATTCATAAATTCTCTGCTATTTTTAGTTCCTTGCATATGGACCAGTCGAACAGTTGTGGTTTGTGGCTAGTTGTAGTCGTGGCAGCTTGCTATCTTGTGAGAAGAGATGCCTCAGACCTTGTGTACCTAACGGATCTCGGATAAAGGAAAAGGTACATTTACATTTTGGCATATATTTATATATTAGTGCATATATACTGTAAATAGTGCATACTCTTTAAAGTCTTTGTATCTCCTGTGAAATATAAACATGTTATAAATAAAACACACCATAATGTTCTCGCATACAGACCTGAACAGATTCCACCTTTCCCCCCCCCCCATTTATTTAATGCATTATAGCTGATTTTAAGGTATATCAATTATATTTTAATTAAGCAATATCACAAGAGGGAGTGCTGATGTGATGAATATCAGCATGGCTGGTGTTCCTTCAAGGGTTTGTCCAATTCTTTTTAAACAGTCTGTGGTCTGCTCACAGCCCCACCCCGACACTCCAAGGAGCTCTACAGTCTACCTCAGTAAAAAAACATAAAGAAACATGTTTTAAAAGATTCTTCTTTAATGTACACTGTTTAGTTTACTTTTTAAATTTTGATGTTTGAAACTGCAAATGAAACCCTGTCTTTGCATTTAATTTATTTACAGTCTGCATTAATACAGGTTCTTGTGACAACTAGCATGTGGCTTTGTCTTGCAACTGATGTATTGCGTATCAATATTCAGTCTAAAAATACAGAAATAAAAAAATACCAAACTTTTGGTCCAGATCACTCACCCCAGTTACAGAGATCAGAGTCGCATATCACTTCAACATTATAGAAGTATATTATATTATTTTTAGCCCTGAAACACATTCAGGATTTTTATTTATTTTATTTAATTTTTATTTATTTATTTATTTTTTGTTTAATTGTTCCAATGTGTGCTTATACCGTGTCATTTCTGTCCCAGCAAGACCATAAATTATTAACTTTCTGCCAGCGACAGGTTTATTCCATATGTGTGTTTCCATATTAAATCAGTCTTGCTTTGTAAAATTACACTCCACATTTACTCCAGCTGCTCTGAATTTCTGCTCTGAATATCTGATTCAGCAGTTTTCTTGCTCATGCATGTAACACAGAGGTAATTAATCATGCTTATTTATTGAAAGGTTTACATTCAATAAGTTGCTTTTTCTCTCATCCAAGGGTGAAACAAGAGGTGAACAGGCGTCCTACACATGTTAAGCTGTAGTCAGTGTGTCACATCTAATGCTTGATGCCACTGGGCTGATGTTTTTTCTTTTCTTTAGATTAACAGGGATGCCAAAGGAGAAATATGAGCCTCCAGACCCGCGCAGGCTGTACACTATCATGTCGGCAGAGGAGGCAGCCAGTGGGAAGAAGTCACACTGGGCTGAGTTAGAGATTACTGGTTAGTTCTTGTGCATGCTGCTTTAATTTTCTCTTTGGTTTATTTGTTAGGCATCTATTACACTGCATGAAAAAAGTCTTCCCTGGTTAATCTCTCATTAACCAGGGAAGCATTAATTAATTAAGCATTAATCCATTGATATTTAGGGGTAATATTTATTTATGTAAAACTTTGTGCCAAATATTTTTAAATAAACACACACATTAGTCACTTATTCAGTAATTAGTATGCAGCAAGGGCAGACATTTCTTTATAAATATTAGAATTTCTGTATTTTTAAGAAACAGTCTGTTCCTTTTATCATCATGTGTGCAGTCGTGCTAAATAGTCGCTCAATGTCATCCTGCATGCATGGAGCGTTAAGGTAAACCCGGGCTGTTTGTTGTCTTTTGGCAGACGATCCCCCAAGTGGTTTTGCTTTAGAACAAACTATTTATATTGCAAATTTGACTCTTTTTTTTTTAAAAGCGACTTTGTAATATTCACAGTCTGGCGACTTCAGGTTGATGTATCATGTATTTTGCGGCATCACAATAGTTTCGTTTTACATGATCAGCCTGGTGAGATATAACCAACCCCCCCCCAAAAAAAAAAAGTAATTATTGTCCGATTCTGATCGGCAGCCAAGTACCCTTATTAATATTCTTAATTTTTTTGTTTAAAACCTGTTCTTAATAATTCTTCATCATTGTTTTTGGACAGGGCGGGTGAGAAACCTGAGCAGCTCGTTATGGACACTCACTCATCTGACCGCTCTGCACATCAACAACAACAACCTCAGCCGACTCCCTCCTGAAATCGCCAAGCTCCCTCACCTGGTCTACCTGAACTTGTCCTCCAACAAACTCCGCAGCCTGCCAGCAGAACTCGGCAACATGGTGTCTCTCAGGTAGAATCAAGATGTGGAGTTCGAGATCAGGTTTTCCAGTTATCAGATATCAGCAGTAATTTATACAAAAATCTCTTAACAATTTAGCTTTAATGACTATTATGGAACGTGTTCAGAGGGAGATCTGAGTTTCAAGCTGAAATGAAATCATGAAAAAGAAAAGTATTTTAGTTTTTATAGGTTATAACAGGAGAAATCCTATTTTTTGGATACTGTTTACACATCGACATAGAGGACCTGTTCAGGCTCAAAACATAGCTGCACCATTAGGTTTTACATATTATAATTATTAA
This sequence comes from Clarias laeviceps, assembly GCA_030014305.1. Classification (NCBI taxonomy): domain Eukaryota; kingdom Metazoa; phylum Chordata; class Actinopteri; order Siluriformes; family Clariidae; genus Clarias; species Clarias laeviceps. The sequence goes on along the minus strand of JAQMYJ010000014.1, from coordinate 14,846,609 downwards.
TTAATTGAAATCACATGAGACGTACTGTGAGTACATGAGAGTGCTGTACTGCTGGTTATCGCACGGCTGTAATGCGATTATAGGCACGTGCAGCCCGAGTGCCAAAAGCTGCTGATATCCATTATGACCTTGAGTTTGATATTGCTTTTTATACAGACGTTCCACAAACACAATTTATTATTAACAGATTATATTTGTTTCTTTATTTAGCCAGTTATTTTGCTCTATATTTTGTCCTGTAAATATCATACGTTTCTCTTTATTTTTCCACTTATTCCGATTTAGAATATAATTTCCGTAAACTTCTGGGTTTAATCCTAAATAGCATTTAATGGAAAGCTAGTGCACTAGGGTGTATAATCCCTTGTCCCAAACACCAAGTAGGTCTCTTGATCAGAGGTTGCAGAGGAATTTGGGATTTGTAGCTGATTTTAGGCATAACTATAACAGCACAGAGGCAATTTGGAACTTAGAAGCAATTTATAAGTAGACAAAGTTTAAATCAGTCAACGTAATCATTTGATAATGTTATCAAATGTGTTTTTTTGTGAAGCGCTCCTGTGACTGGTTTTGCATGTGGGTTTCAGCTCTCAGCTGCTCTCGCCCCAGTATTGCGCACCGTATGGACCTATTTTGACTCATGCTCCGACCAACATTTAGTGTAATTGTTAGTGTAATGGTTATTAGGACACTTGTGACGTGGCGTTATAAGGGTTGGGTATAGTTAAAAAATTATTATTATTATTATTATTTTTTTAATAAACGATACTGGTGCCAAACCGGTATTTTTAAACAGTGCCTAAACAATGCTTAAAAAAAAGAGCCACAAAAAAAATGTTGGATAACATTAAAGAGCGGCTTTTTATTGAAAACAATATCTAATCAATATATTAAAAGTTTAAAGTATACATAAATATAAGTAAATTCAAAACACAACAAGTTTACATACTACCCAACCCTTATTTAACACCAATAACAGTAAAGCAGTTGATATTCCTGGTATGCTACAAATCAACTTCAAATTTCAGCATTTCTTTTGCAGATATATGACCATATTTTCCTTATCTGGCAAAACACGACACCTCTCCTAACTTTGATAGGGTTGGTCTGACTAGGGCTGGGCACGCCCACTCCGCCAGCTGATGCCTGCAAACTGTTAAATCCTCTGCTTTTAACTGCATCCTGTGTGTCCTCAAATGTTTCATTAGCACTCAGCCACACTTGGCTTTAGGCATTTTAATTTAAGCGTGTTGAGCATAGCTAGCTAACACTACCTGTGTTTTAATGTCAGAATGCGAAAACAACATTGACACTCGTGTTACTACAAAGATTAGTTGGATTTGTATCATTAGAGCTCTCCGACTTGCGTTCAAATGCATTTTTTTTACTTCGGGAAATTATTTCCATGTGTGACTGACATCTGTTTTAGAGAGCCAGAGGACAAATATTTCAATCGATTGCTCAGGCATTTAAGTAGCCCCGAAGTGAGGCACTAGAATCTGCGTTCTGATTTGGTTCTAGTACATATATATAGGTACCGCTGCCATATTGGCAACGGGTTTCGGTACCCAACCCTAGGCGTGATACATATAGTTAAACGTTCCAGCGCTGCTATTATCTAGTAACACCACATCATCGATCAGTCGGAACTAACTTCAGTATAAATATAATTATACAGTAACAATATTCTAAATGTCAATATTTAGACTGTCTTATGATGAATATGTGTTGAAGAGGACTTTTGAAGTCCTTCTGAATTATGAAGATCTTGCATGAACATTATGACTTTTCTGAATAATGTACCATATTTGTGTGTCCATTTGATATCGCCTTTAATAAGACCTTATGGAAAAGAGTGGTTTAATCAAATTCTGTCCGGATTATATTTCTGCACCTCTTTGAACAACAGTTCTTGGCAAAAAGCAGCTTTGCAGAATTCTGGATTTGACGCACAAGCAAAGCAACAGCAGACAGCAAAAACTCCCAAATATGGTCTTAATTAATGACTGTTTGTTTTCAAAAATAAACACTATCCAAGAGAAACATTTGGTTTCCACATGATTTATTTATTTATTTTTGGTCTGTGTGTGTAGCTCTAAAATTCTTCTTTTCATGATTTCCACAGGGAATTGCTTTTGAACAACAACTGTTTACGGGTTTTGCCTTACGAACTTGGACGGCTGTTTCGCTTACAAACTCTCGGTCTCAAAGGCAGGCCCATTTCTTTTTTGATTAGAAAGTTTATAACATTTTTACAGTTGTATAACATTTAAGCTTCATAAGCATTTTCAGCTTTCTCACACCCTTTCCTAATGTGATGTGTAACATTCACAGGTAACCCATTGTCCCAGGATATACTCAACCTCTACCAGGAGCCTGACGGAACAAGAAAACTATTGAATTACATGCTTGACAATCTTGCAGGTGAGTTAAAATATGCTGCATATTACAACAATTGGCAAATCCTTTCAGTGGATAATTTAGTAATATTTAACCATGTTAGATAATATATTCATTTATTGCTGTGTTTTTTTTTTTTTTGTGAAATCAGTCCATCCAGAGCAACTCCCTCAAAGGCCTTGGATCACACTGAGGGAACGAGACCAAATGGTGCCCACAGGTACAGACAGTTTCCTCCTCTAGGAAAACCTTACTTACTGTGACTCTGTCCGAGTCAACAGTCTCACTGTATCTCACTGTATTACTGCATTTAGACTTTAATATTTATAATAGCAGCATTTCAAATAACTTTGTGTCTTATCCATTACATTTTAAAATGAGTAGTAGATTTGTCCATACTTAAAACAACCAATTATTTTGCTTTAGAGCAACACTTTAAAACAGAAGCATAACCGGTTGTTTCTTAGTTACAAAAACTGTTGTGGTATTTAAATATGAATAAACTTGTAATAAGTCTTTATACAACCGCTGGCAGAGCACTAGAGCTCTTACTCTAGATACATGTAGCAGATGAAAGTAACTTCAAAAGAAGAACCAGTTGAAGCTGAACAAGTTTGACTGGTTGATTAGTCTCTGATTTTGTCCGATCTCGATTGACCTACCAGAAACCATTTGTCCTATCATCCGGAGATTGTGAGTTCGAGTTTAGCGAGCAGATTTGGCTTTTTCTCAGGAGGAGGTGTGGTGTTCTTTACTCTCACATCAATCGTAGGGGCGCTAGCGAATCAAGTGTGGCTCAAAAAATTAATAAATAATTATTTCATTGTGTTGTAAGGTACAGATGACAAATTATAGAATCTTAATTATGGGCATCTGTAAGTTTACATGGATAGCACTTTCCTCACACCCCTTAAGGATAAGTTGACATCATGTGTCTTGGAAGACACATGACATCATGTCATGCCCTCCCTGGTTGGTAGCTGTTTTTATTTTATTTGGGGTAATTTTTTTTCCCTGTAACCTGGAGATTTATTTGATTTACTTTAACCTTGTGCAGCTTTTGAGGTAATGTAAAAGTTATTTAATAATCAGTAAAAATGTTTATGTTTGCTGAATATTAATTTATGAAACGTAAAAATAGTTGATTAAAAAAAAAAAAAAACAGCCCAAATCAACTTGCCATCTACAGTCCTCCATTCTTATGTAACTGTAATATCAACTGTCTCAGCTCTCATTTGATACCATCTTCCAAACTGCTGTCCTTTGTGAATTTTATACATTGATTTGAAAAGTGTTTGGTGCCACTTTACATCTGTTTGCTTGTGTCTTTATGGTTTTAACTGTCAGCCATGTTTCTTCCTCAAGTATTATAAAGATTAAAATATAAAAAATACTGCCAGTTTTTAGAATTTTGCCACATTTATTTTGGGTGGATAAATAGTTAAACCATCTTTAAATTATTCAGCCTTTAAAATGGTTATACATTTTTTGTGATACTATAATGTAAAACATACACTGAAATTTAAAGATGTATTCAGTTTATGTCGATCAATGATCCTATTTTAATTGTTAATCCTTAACAATAAGACCATGTTTACATGAGGCAGTCTTTCCTTGTATCTTGCAATATTGTGCACATTATCATGCCATTATATAGATTTTTATAGTGATATTTGGACTTTTCTTTGTTTAGCTGTTTTCACAGTAATGTGCTACAACGTGCTTTGTGATAAATACGCAACAAGGCAGCTGTATGGCTATTGTCCTTCCTGGGCTCTCAACTGGGAGTATAGGAAGAAAGGCATCATGGAGGAGATCACCAGCTGTGATGCTGACATTATCAGTTTGCAGGTATGTGAGCCAGGAACCTGAGCTCGTTACAAGAATCTGAGCTCGTTACAAGATGCACAAATAAAAACAGCTCATCTAGATCAGATAGTCACTCAGGATAAAATACAATAAGGCACAAAACTACCATAAGGGTAAATGGGTGTGAGCAGTTTTTAAAATGGTTCTGCCATATTATAATTTCTTCTTACGTTTAAGTTTTTTTTGCCCTCAAAAAAGTTCTTATCAGAACTATCTTTTACAGGAGGTGGAAACAGAGCAGTACTACACATTTTTTCTGGAAACTCTAAAAGACCGTGGATATGACGGGTATTTTTGTCCAAAATCTCGTGCCAAACTTGTGTCGGAGCAGGAAAGGAAGCATGTGGACGGCTGTGCCGTGTTCTTCAAAACAGAAAAGTGAATCCATTTTTACTCTTTTATGGTTTTGGGGGCGGGGGGGGAGTCAAAATGTACAAAAAAGAACAAAAAAATTGTCATTGTCAAAATGTCAAAATTGTTAAGTATTTATTTACTTTTGTCACTTGTTAGATTTGCACTGGTTCAGAAACACACGGTGGAGTTTAATCAAGTGGCCATGGCCAACTCGGAAGGCTCAGAGGTCATGCTGAATCGGGTGATGACGAAAGACAACATCGGAGTAGCCGTGCTGCTAGAGGTGAAGCAAGAGCTGTTTGCTGGAGGTAAGCATGTAACTGTTGTGTGACCACTTGTGTTGAGACCTATAAACATTTGTGCAAATTAAACCAAGCAAGCATGGAATAATACTCTCCTTAATCACATTATTAGGAACACTTTTACACCTGCTCAATCATGCAACGATCTAATCAGCAGAGGTGAGTAGAGTAGCCAAAAGGTTTACTCAAGTATGAGTAAAAAAGTATTTGGTGAAAGGACAACTCAAGTACTGAGTAACTGTATTTAATATACTGTAATGTGTCCAATTTATTTTTATTTTTTTAAATCAAAATGATAATAATGTACAAATTCTGACATTTCCAAAATAAAATAAATGAAATAAATAAAATAGAAGAAATTAATAAAACTAAATGTTTTTACAAAACAGCAAATTAAGGAACAAGAAACACAAATTTCCTAATCTCACTTTTTTTCCACAAACAGTGAATGTTTAAACTATTTCCAGTGTAAGATATACTGTATATTCAGTTGCCCTGCAAATGACTCAGCAGATAGAAAATAACATTAGAACATGTGTATAAGAGGTCTCACTTTATCATAAACAAATCTAAGACACTTATATTTTTTAGCTTATTCGCTAATTATATATGTTGAGATTGCAACATTAAATAAAACAGCTAAACAAACCGCGAAATGTTTCCTTTGCTGTCTACCACGGCCAAAGATTTGACTACATGTGGTTATTGTTATTGCGGCTGATTGGTCAAACAGAGTCATGTGATTATTGTTGCTACGTCTGATTGGTGAAACACAGTCGTGTGGTAGATCCACCAGTTGCATTACTCTGGCAAAAATGAAGAATATCTAATGTGTAGAATAAGTGGTAGAAAAGTAACGGGTCGAGTGTAGACGAATGTAGCGGAGTAAGATTAGTGCATCTTCTTTGCAAATCTACTCAAGTGTGTAATGGAGTAAATGTAACTCATTACTACCCACCTCTGCTAATCAGTCAATCGTGGTAGTGATGCAAAAAAATATATATTGCAGGTCCGGGCCAGCAACTTCAGATAATGCTGACACATCATACTGTATCAATGAAATTGAACATGGCATGATTGTTGGATTGAAGTTTTCACACACAACAGTCTTTAGAGTTTACTCAGAATGGTGCAGTAAGGTAAAATCATCCTTTGGTCAACACAGAATGATGCTGACCGAAAGTCTACGTGAACTCAGAGAAACACTTCAGTAAAGCATTTCAGTATAAACAACTCACCAAAATATAACGGGCCACAACAGATGAAGGCTACGTAGGGCCCAGTCCACCTAGAGTAAACAGTTCAGGAGTAAAATAAACGTAGTCCTGTCTGATCAATCTGCAGAAGATTTCTGCTGAGCCACACAGGGTAAGAAATTGGCATGAACACATGCATTCAACCTGCCTTGTATCATAACGCAAGTCGTCTGAAACTGAACATCTTTGCGTTGTGGTAGAACGAGAGATTCACTGCACGAAAGTTGAACTAAAATCCTCAGTGATTATATATAATACAATCCCACACTAAGACATTACAGAATATAAGTGTGGGATATTAATGTTTCTTCATGTTCAGAGTGCCCAGTGAGTGTGAGCCATGACTGAACTGCTTATTACTTGACGTTTGCCGACTAACAGAGGAAAAACTAATAATAACAGTCCGGGTTTAGTGTTGCATGATGTCAGCTGATTAGTTTTTTTTTTTTGCTTCTTCTAAAGCTGCCACTTATCTTGATTAAGTGGTTTATTAGTGGTTGTAAAGACTCATTTTATAATAACTAGTTTTTAAAAGAAGTTCTTATATAGCCACACACAATGTGGCAGTGAGGTGACAGCTTGCATTGAACTTATAAATAAACCATTAAGTGGTCATTGTAGTCCATTAGATGGCAGTACATAGCAAATTTAGATTAACGTGTAGTCTCTGCCTTCATATGATTCATGAACAGATAACAGAAACTTTTTTTTTTTTATAAGCACTTGCTGACCTCAGTGTCTTTGACCTTAGTAAATGCTGTTGCTGACATCTGGCCAGGCACACTCATTTGTACTTGTTGACAGTTATACATCGGATCCCCTATTACTATTACAACAATGTGCATTTTTTTTCCTTTTTCATTTGCATTAGTGAGATCAGGCTATAATGGTGGGTTAGAAGACCTGGGGTGCAGTCGGCATTCTAGTTTATCACAAGAGTATTCAGTGGTTTTGAGGTTAGGGCTCTGTGCAGGCTATTTGAGATCCTCTGTTCCTGTCTAAGCAAACTATGTTGTTCCAGAGCTCACTTTGTACACATGGGAAGTGTCACTCTGGAACAGGTTTGTATGGAACTCCAAAGTGTTCAAAATTAAATAAATAAATAGGACATGATGAAATAAATAACTCTATGAATAAAT
>JAQMYJ010000014.1:14825183-14839189 GCA_030014305.1 Clarias laeviceps | reverse complement strand
GTTATTGGGAAAAATAATTTGCAGAGTGCAATATATTTCACAATAATAAGCTTTTTTTCAAAATATGTTCCATTATTGCACAATATCAATCTCATATTACATGCATGTCTCTTATTTATTTATAGAGTTATTTATTTCATCATGTCCTATTTATTTATTTAATTTTGAACACTTTGGAGTTCCATAGGTTTGAGCCTCTCAATTTCAGTAAAGGAAAATTGTTATGCTACATAATTCAATTACTACATAATTGTAATTTTATATAAATATATTTCGGAGAAGAACCTCATATGGGTGTGATGGTTAGTTCCCAACATACTTTTTGTGACATAGTGTATCTGATTATTGAATGTTATTATATTATGTATATTAATAGGAGCGGCATGGTGGCTTAGTGGTTAGCACTGTCACCTTGCACCTCAAGGGTCCTGGTTGGATTCCCAGCCAGGTTCAATTCCCATCTCTGTGTGTATGGAGTTTGCATGTTCTCCCTGTGCTTGGTGGGTTTCCCCCGGTTACTCCGGTTTCCTCCCACAGTCCAAAGACATCTAGGTTAGGTTAATTGCCGTTCCCAAATTGCCGTTGTGTGTGTCTGTGTCTGTGTGTGTGTGTCTGTGTCTGTGTGTGTGTCCTGTGATGGATTGGCACCCTGTCCAGGGTGTACCCCGCCTTGTGCCCTAAGCCTTCTGTGATAGGCTCCAGGTCCCTGCGACCCTGAATACAGGATAAAGCGTTATAGATGATGAGTCAGTGAATCATATTAATAATAATGATAATAATAATAATAATAATAAAACAGCTGAAATGTACCTCAAATATATTGAGCCAAAGAACTGTTTAGGAAACAGGAGTTGAAAATAATAAGTCCAATCTAAAGTCTCTAGCAAAATAAAACTTTGTGTTCAAAAAACATGACTATATTATGAAAATTCCACATTCTTAGATCTTTAGTGTGAGTGTGCCAAACTTTCCTGAGATAAAATTTGCCAGATCTTGGTTGCTTGCATCTAGTGACATGACTTGCTTTAGTCGCCTAAGAATCGCCTGGATGGATTAGCTATGAAATGTTAAGACACTGCTGCAAACTAAACTCAAGCTAAACCAACAAACTGTGCCAAGTGCCAATGTCACCTTATGATTTGCTCTAAATTACCAAAGACTCGTCAAGAACTGATGCTATTTCTTTCAAACATTCAAAAGTATTTCAAGACTTGCTATGTTGTAGCCTTACTTTTTGTTGTAATTGTGATGATAACAGCTTGCCGCTCATGTAAATCAAAAATCCAGTATCTCAAAATGTTTTAATTTCAAGCATTCAGTTTGAATAAACTGCTATTCATACAGTATAAATACTGTATATTTCACGGACTAGTTCAGTACACGCATCAGGAAGACTGCTGACTTGACAGTTGTCCAAAAGACGGCCCCACAAGCAGGGTAATCCACAGAAGGTCATTACTGAAAGAGCTGGCTGTTCAGAGTTAAGCGTACTCATGAAAAGTTGACTGAATGGGAAAAGTGGAAAGGGAAACACCCAATCCAATAAATAATACAGCTGAGATGAAGGCTGCTATCAAAGCAACATGCTCTTCAGTAATGCCGCAGCAGTGCCACAGGAGGGCTGCCTCCATGCCATGCCACATTGATACAGTAATTTGTGATAAAGGAGTCTTGATCAAGTATTGAGTGTGTAAATTAACATTAGAACTATTTAGAAGTTGGACATTTTCCGTATTGTAAATCTTTTGCTTAATCTTAAGGAAAAAAACTTTGATGTAATGGATACTTTTTTCATAAGCTGTAATCATTTGAATTAAAACCAAAATTCGTGACACATTTCACTTTTAAATGACATAAATCTAGAATGAGTTTCACATTACAAAAAATAAGAGTAATACATTTTTTCGTGATATTTATAAATAATAAATAATATGATCACAACTGAGCCAATGGTTCTTTTCTCTCTAGCACTGAGGAATTGTGGGTAATTGTCTACCATGCTCGGTCTCGGGGCGCGTGCGTCACTCGTTTAGTCAACATCCGTGAGTGTGTACTGTTTACTGTAACACTGTGACCACGTGTGTGTGCATAAAGCATCTGTTATTTTGTGTTTGTATGTGTGTGTACGACGACTTTCACACAGACCCACACCAGTTTACAGAATAGAGCCTCACTCGCACGAAGGTGAGTTTCTATACGGTAAACTGGTGTGTGTGTATGTGTGAAAGTCGTCCTACACAGCAGCCCCCTTCCCCCCCCGACCCCTTCCTCCTCTCCTCTCTCTGGTCTCAATCACTACAGCCGTGATTATTTTCAAAGGTAAATTGCAGGTTAATTTGTTTTATTTTTACTTTATATGTTGTATTAATTCTTTTTATATGAATATTTTTGGGGGTGTGGATCGAATCATCTGAGTTTACATAATTTCTTATGGGGGACATTCGCTTTGATATACAAGTGTTTTGATATACAAGCAAGGTTACACTGTATTTGATGCAGTGTATAAACACTGGCTGGCTAAAGAAAAAGTCATAAAACACAATATTTCTTTGAATTTTATTGATTGATTGGCCAGTTCATGTGTGAAAATGATTCCTCCCACAGCCACTATTTCACAATTTCAGTCATGGAGAGAAACTCCATTGATTTGATTTGATAACATGTTTATTCAGTGCATTCAGGTCATCAGCTGACTTCATTTTATTGCCTTATAACGTTGCTGAGCCTGGACCTGAGCAACTGAAGCAACCCCAGATCATAACACTGCCTCCAGAGGCTTGTACAGTGGACATTATACATGACAGGTGCATCTCTTCGTGTGCTTCCCTTCTTACCCTGACACGCCCATCTCTCTGGAAAAGGTCAATCTGAACTCATCAGACCACATGAACTTTTACATTGCTCCAAAATCCAATCTTTATGCTTCCTAGCAAATTTTTCAGATTAGTCTCACTGACGAGTGGCAGCTATTTAGTCTCAATGCTTGATGGAAATGCTCTTACTTTCACAATTAACCATAGCTACGGATTTTACCTTTGATTTTTTTTTCCCATGCAGCTTCACCAAGTGTTTACTGGTCTCCGTTCATTTTTTTCCGACCGCATTTCTTCCACAAAGTTGACAGTTAGGCACTATCCTTCCAGCTTTTGATAATGTGCTGAAGGGTTATTATCGCTGTAGTCATTTTCTTTGCTTGGTGAATAATTTGATCCTTCTGAAAGAGGAGGCAGAGTTTGGTAACCTTTATTTGTGGAGGAGGTTGAATTCTGTTTCTGTTTGAGGCTATGTGACTGTTGGTAATTTCTAAATCAAGTTTCCACATTCGCATTTGAAATAGGAATGATCCGAACGTGATTAAGAGGTGTGAGCATAAGGTGTTTGCCGCAGGCACCACTGAGTCATTTAACACTTTGTATTCCGTCTAAAGAAAGGAAGTTGTTGCGCAAACTCCAGCACAATCTATATGACACGTGGTAATAATGCTGCTTTAGACCCACACGGATGCTACTTACAGCATCCTCCTCTGCTAATCATTTTTGTCTTTCACAACATATTTACATTGCAAATGGAGCCGATGAGGCCACACAGGAATAAATTATCGCCTGCACTGAGGTTTACAGCGTGGTTTTTTTAACTGTAACTTTTGGTTTCACAGAAACCAAAGCTCCAGTGTGAATCAGCTGCCATATCACAGGTTGACTGGGTGTTTGGTTACAGATTAACACTTTCGTTGTGTCAGAAATGTAAGGGTAGTTCTTATCTGCCTTTTGGCAAGTAATGTTTTGCAAACAACAAGTTCAGAGGAAAAAAGAGCCTAAATCAGACTCCGTAGGAGATTTTTATGAGCTTTTGCACATATGGCAGAAATACTTAGTCCAGTTCTTTGATTGTTTTGAAGCAAGGGGACACCCTCTCAAAACATACAATGCTCTATGGTGCCTTCATCATCATAATGATTCATATTTCTGCGATTGGGTGGGGGGGGAATCCTGAGGCATACATAAAGTGTACATAAAGTGACTGTAAAGTAGGGCAAGTAGCCGTGTGTGTGTCACATATCCTATAACAGGTAGTGCAAAATAACAAGTAGTAGTAATGTAATGTGCATGTAGGGAGTTTGTTGGAGGCATGGTGGTTCTTTTACACAATATACAGCACGGTACCGGATGTTCGATTTGTGCAAATAACAATGATTTATTGATGTGATAAGTTTATGCAGACAATTACTGATCACTCCATTTTTCTAAAAGTACAAATATACTGATCTTAAATGAGTATCTTGCTTTAAAAGACTTCTATCATGCTCTTTGAAAGGCATCCATCCCTTGTGTTGTATTTGCTGTTTAAATGAGAGAGTGTTTCATTAATGTTGTTCTGCAGGGTTGAAACCACCTGTAGAGAAGCAGCTTCTGTTGGTAGCTAATGCTCACATGCACTGGGACCCCGAATACTCGGACGTCAAACTCATCCAGACCGTCATGTTCCTGTCAGAGCTGAAGAGCATCGCTGAGAGGGCATTAAGCACCACTGGGCCCACCTCAGCCAGCTCAGATTCCAGCTCATTCCCTATTGTCCTGTGTGCCGATCTCAACTCACTTCCAGACTCTGGTATGATCACCAGAAATGTGTTAATCTTAATGAGTGTCAATCTTACACACACACTTACTCCGACACTACAGGCAATTTGGAAATGTGAATTAACCGGACTACCCTGAAGCAACCCACCAAGCACGGGGGGAACTACACGGGGGCGGGGGAACTCCACAGGCACAGACATGAGGCGCTAAGGCTAAACATGATGCCACTGTTCTCCGTAAAACAAATTAGCTGTAATATAAATTGAATCATTATTTAATACTCATTACACGGACAGGGAAAACCCAGTGTAAAATACACCACAGTTATTTCATTTGACCAGCCCTTGCATCATATGTTAATAAGGAACAAAAATGTTTTACAAATCTTTCTTTTGCTATATATATATCCTTGTTAGTGGTATTTAAAATCGGTTTATTCTTACATAATGGCTTGTCTTACTGGATATCAGGACATTTCCGAACCTTGTTTTAGACACCACTAGAGAAACCAAAAAAAAGCAGTTAAACCACAAGTGTAGACTTGAATTGTATTTCTTCTCCTTTTTTTCTTTCTCTCTTTGCAATGAAAATATTCCAGGATTGTTTCTAAAATTTCCTGCTGTAACTGATCCAGATTAATGCTGGTCTTTTATTACGTAATGATTTTACATTCTATGCTTTGAAGGTGTGGTGGAATACCTGAGCAACGGCGGGGTCGCCGAGAATCACAAAGATTTCAAAGAACTACGCTACAGTGACTGTCTGACCAACTTCAGCTGCAACGGCAAGAACGGCAAACCAGACGGCAGCGTCACCCACAGTTTCCAGCTGAAGAGCGCCTATGAGAGCAATCTGATGCCTTACACTAATTACACCTATGACTTTAAGGTGAAGAGCTACGGTTTATTTATAGACAGACACAGATAGAACTTGTGCCAGAATCTTACCCAATATTATCAGCACCCAATACTGATGCCTAAATGAGTAACCTGATTATTGTAATTCAATTAGGGATGACATACAACATTTTATTTAGCTCTGTTTTAAAAGGGTTAGGAATTTTATAATTTTTTTTCTTAATTGACAGTTAAACTTGTTAATAATTGGTTAATCATAATTAATTAATTGTAACATGCAAATTTTTATAGCTGTATGTTCCCAACAAATTAATTATGTGAAATTAATGAAACCCAAACAGTTTAAACAGACGGAAATAAAAACCTAGTAATGACAAGCAGTGTAACAGAGTGTGTGGAGTACAGTTTTACTCCTAATAAATGCTATTATTTATTATGGGCATTCGTACTGGCTCAAACTCGATCTCATACCATCATAATGTAGTAAAAATGGGAAGACACTAAATAAAAACACTAAATAAGAGAATCAGTGTTGTAACTCATTCAAGTCAAACCTGGACTTTTTTTTTTCTTTTCTTTTTTTCTTGAATGAAAAATAGAAATCTGTAAAACACATTGACATTTACAGAAGACTTCAAGCACAGTATGATGATGAGACACTGCAGTAAAACTTTTGAATGGAGCAAACATTTTGAAAAAGACACACTGCAGGTATTTCCATGATCATTTAAGTCGAACGCCTGATCATCACAGATAATTTTTTGCCAAATTGCTGATATCTATCTGTGGGAACTGTACACGCAATCATTCATGAACACCATTTGAATTACAGGAACTCTGCTGAGAGTCATTGCCACATCCCCCATGCAGTCCTGACCTCGCTCCAGGACATTTCCACATGTTTGGGCTGTTAAAGGAGTTTGTGGGGAGGTCAGCATTGCAGGCTTGAAGCAGGCAGTCCCATCATGGCTCCGGCATACTGAGAACTTTCTACCTCAATGCTATCCAATCACTAAGTACCTTAGTGTAGCAGGGGATTATATAGAAAAATAAAGTTTTTTTTTTATTTTTTATTCTGCACAATCAAAAGTCCTGGTTTGACTTGAACCCTCCTTGTGCATTATTTCACAAAAACTAACCTTTTTTTTACCTTCCCATTTTTTACCTTAGCCAGTGAAGATGAAAGAAAGTAGTCAATACTTTCTCCCTTACCGATGTTTAAAGAGGTGCACCCTCTCCCCTTGTGGTGTACACGTTCATATACAGTATATGTAGGCTACAGATGATTATTATCCAAAAAAAAACAACAACAAAAAAAATTATCAGTTAAACAGCAATTAAGAAATCAATTTTTAACATTCCTACTTTTCTGTAGGCTTCTCTGTTTGAGATAGTGGCCATAAAAAGCACACATTTGTGTTAATGAACTTAGGCTAATAGGTTCCTTCTTTAAACGCTTGCAGTACCTACCTTGAATTGGTGGATTTGTTTCAGATTTCACCCAGAGATAATTCCACAGTGGAGTTTGAAACAGGCTTTGCATTTACTGCTATTACTAAATGTGAAATTCTTCCAGAATGCTTAATTAGCATTATAACATACACCAGACTTAGAGTGTTAAGTGTTTTAACTGATATCAGATTTGGGTATCAGAGCATTTTTGCCAAACCCGTATTCACTGTTATCTTATGCTTTTTCTCTAGCCACATATTGCAAATAAATTCTAAGACCTATGATGGACAACAGCGAATGCTTCTATAACAGCCGTCGCTCTTTTTGTTCCAGGGTGTGATCGATTACATTTTCTTCTCCAAGACGCACATGAATGTGCTGGGACTGCTAGGTCCTCTCGAGACACAGTGGTTGGTGGATAATTGCATCATCGGATGCCCGCACCCACACATCCCCTCTGATCACTTCTCGCTCCTGGCTCAGTTGGAGTACCACCCTCTCCATTCGCCACTTAACGGCCTGAACCTTCCCATCCACAGGTAGTGATGGGCGGAGAAGCCCTCCGCTAACGGACAGATCCCAAAGTTTCTACAAACGTCGCATAGGGGTGAAAAATTTTCCCAATCACTCCTTTTTTAAACCATTGCACAGAATCGTGTTGGTAGATTTTCCAGCATTATGGAATAAAGCTTGATACCAAATTAGGGTTGAGGTTCTACATTTGATACCAACAAAGTAAATCCAAAAGCAGCTGCCGTGTCCATGTCAATGACTGAATGTCAGTTCAGTGCGTGTGTATGTGTGTGTATGGCACAGATATATAAAGACTGAGGTGTCTTGTCATGTAGCATAACATCCCACTAATAGAGTGTTAAGTGTTTTCTACTTTTGTCAGTAATCCTGTTTTATATCCCCCCCCTTGTGTTTTATCCATTGAAAACTTCTAATAGAAGAAATGCCACATTTGTAAATGTATAAATTTTATGCAAAACAATCAAACAACAATATGGCATTAATGTATATTATGTTATTGTAGCATCTGGTACTTTACAAGCAAAAATCCCTCATCCATCATACCCTCCATCTGTCTTCGGATTGAGAAACCATGGTGAATGCCTGCCTGAGACGGAACAAAGCAAGACGAGTGATGTAAATTCCTATGTTTGCAATGTTTGAAAGTATGCAAAATGATCTTTTGTGAGGTCCTAAATGGACACAATTAAAGAGGATCTCAGCCCTATCATTTTAATCTAGTTGCTTGTGTGTGTGTGTGTATGTGTGTGTGTGTGTGTGTGTGTGTGTGTGGTTCTTTTGCTGACGCTTCATCTTCAACGGCTGACTTCTTTCCTACAATTCTTGCGTAATTCTTAGAATGCCTATAGACATAGTTAAAGGAAGTAAAACTATCTGGTTGCCTCATAATTCTTTTTTTTCTTCCCTCAGGTCAGTTCAGTATGACCATGTATGTACTAAATACTTTTTACGCTCTCGTAAGCTTTCTATTGAAAGGAGATCTACCCGCTTCTTCCAGTAAATTAAGTAAAATTACCTATTTCATGTGTTTCGGTTTCGCTTTGAGGTTGATGGGCTGTGGACTATTAAGTGACAAAGGAAAACCATGAATAAATTCTTTCATACACAAATGGATGACAGAAAAAGAGGAAAAGCCAATATAAGCCAACGTAAGAGCATTGTTCAGCATGATAGTTCGAAATCCCATAGGTGGTTGACTGGGTCAAGATCTTCCCTGACTGTTGAGGCTATAATATTATATAATATTATATTATATATACATATACTGTGTATACACACACACAGACACACACACAGACACACACACCTATACACACCACAGTGGGAAAGAGTAGATTTTGGAGTTATTATCCAGTATCAGTT
This sequence comes from Clarias laeviceps, assembly GCA_030014305.1. Taxonomy (NCBI): domain Eukaryota; kingdom Metazoa; phylum Chordata; class Actinopteri; order Siluriformes; family Clariidae; genus Clarias; species Clarias laeviceps. Next base: position 14,830,407 of record JAQMYJ010000014.1, on the reverse strand, counting down.
TTATCCACTTCATGTCAGCTCCAACTACTCTGACCATTCTCCTCTTACCTCTCTCTAACATGATCTGCTGATTACTGGATGTGTTTGTCCATTTTGTCCAAACATTTTAGACTGGTGTGTGTGTGTGAGATTGTGTGAAAATTCCAGGCGATTGAACCATTTCAGGAAACTCAAACCAGTTCATATGGAACCAAAGCCATGCTAAGATCAAAGTCACAAATAACTTCGTGATTGCAGTGTGGAGAGAATCTAGTCTGATGCAATACACATCTGGCACTGCATCCAGTGGCACAGATGACATGAATAATGTTCGTTATTTAGTCACGGTGCACTAATAAGAGAAATCAAAGTGTAAGATAGTGTATCCAGTGTACAGTGTCGCCAGGAGCCTGGACCTTATCCCAGGAGTGCACGAGGTAGGGTACGGCCTGCACAGGGTGCCAATACATTGCAGGACACACACATACAGTACACACAATCGCACACTCATTGTTTAAACAGTGTTTAGTGTACTACTAAATCTTTAATGTAGAATAGTAATGTGCATTTTAAAATCATACTAAAGATGAGATACAATGAGGGAAACATACCTGAGCTATCATAAATGGAGCAATTTAGGTCTATGACTTATTTAATGCATACATAATAAAAGTTTAATGCTCTCAGCCTATGTTATACTTAGGAAGCTCCACATCTTGCATATCTATTATCTATACAGTCATGTGTAAAAGATAGTGCTCAGTTTTAATTCTGTGGTTTTTGTGTGAAAACATACTAAAAATCACCTAATCGTTTAATTTTTATAAAGTTATCTATTAAAATATTTATTCAGGTATCCACTGAAGATGAGTTTTATATACAGTGTTATGTGTGTGAATTATGGTATGTATACGGAAGCACATATTCTATAATCATGCTTCAATTTTTAATGTTAGTCCTTTATTCAGTATATCAAACTAAAAAGATTTAACATTGTAGTTGCATTTTAAAAGAAAAAAAAGGGAAGTAATGGAACTTCTCAACTGATAATTATAGATTAAAAACAAAATAGCGTGACCGGAAACAGGAGAGGAAATCTGATAAATCTTGCAGGAGAAAGAATGTTTTTGTATTTATGTATATGTATTTCTGTTTTTTTTTTTTAAATCATGTTGCTGACTAGTCAGCATGTTTAAAACAGTTAGTGAAGAAGTAAAACAAAAAATAAGTTATTCCACACTAAGGAAAAGCCAACATTAGAGCACTGTTTAGCACGATAGACCAAAATCCATAGGTAGTTGACTGTGTTGAGTCAAATACACTCCCTGTTCAGTATTCAGAGAGTGAATGATAGATGAGAAATCAAAAAAGTAGATCGGGTAAAGATCAAGTTTTATCTTAAAATCACTCCAGCGTGTTAAAATCCACTTGTATCTCTTCAGCGCTGTTATTTCAGCACTGAAAATATGAACTAATCCCAGTTAAAATATTCCATTTAGCTTTACTGATTAATATCTATTGGTGCAGGTGTGTGTTTACATTGAGCAGGTAGCTTATTAGCAGCTTACTTTAAGATAGATTATTAAATCCGGCACATAACTGTTCATAACATCGCTTTTACTCAACATTTTGATTTGACTTATGGTGCAGGTTAAATTTCAGGCAGATATCTAACTACTGCATTAGTTTCATTAAATTCTGTCCAGCTAGATTTGTTTGATCCTGTGACAAAATCTAGCTGGACAGACATACAGAAAATTTTCTGAGACTAGTTTCAATCTCCTCCAATGTATGAAACATAAAGATACAACTTAAATAAATACTAATTTCTGACGAACGTAGCGACAAAACCTTTCATGTATTTATATAGATACACTAAAGATGAGACTTATATTCTTTCTATTATATATGTGTGTAAATTATGGTAAGTATAAGGAAGCACATATTCTATAGTCAGGCCTCCAATTTTTGATGCAAGTCCTTTATTCAGTATATCAAACCAACATTCTAGTTGCATTTTAAAATAAAAAAAATCTATTAGCATAAACCTTTTTTCTGTATTACATCAGAGAATGAGCTTGTTTTCATTTTGACTGTAGAGAAAGTGTGCATATATCATGGTCTTCAGAGTGGCAATTCTCAGCTCATCATATGTTTTCTGTTGTTTCAAAAAAGAAACTCACACTAGGTAATTTAGTTTAGTGTACTACTAAATCTTTAATGTAGAATAATATGCATTTTAAAATCACTTAAAAAAAAGATAAAATGTACTCAATAGCCAGAAAAGAGTTACAACATTCTCAAATTATCATAAATGGAGCAATTTAGGTCTATGAACTATCCAATTCATACATAATAATAAAAGTTTAATGCTCTCAGCTCTTATGTTATACTTCATGAAGCTCCACATCTTATATGTCTTTTATCTATATAGTCATGTGTAAAAGATAGTGCTCCATTTTAATTCTGTGGTTTTTGTGTAAAAACATACTAAAAATCATCTGATCCTATCATTTTATAAAGTTAAAATCGATATGGAGGATTTCTATAAATATCTGAATTTGCTTTGGAATTTTTCATCAGTTATCCACCATAGATGAGTTTTAAATACTTTTCATTGTATACAGTATGTGTGTGAATTATGGTGGGTATAAGGGAGCACATATTCTATAGTCAGGCCTCAATTTTTAATGTTAGTCCTTTATTTAGTATATGAAACTAAACGCATTTCACATTGTAGTTGCATTTGAAAATTAAAATAAGTATTGCATCTTTATTACATCAGAAACTGAGCTCGCTTTCACTTCGACTGAAGAGAAAGCGTGCACGTGTCGTCGCCCTCAGACAGGGGATTCTTACTCTTTCGGAAGTTTCCTGCAAAGACGAAACTCACATCAGCAAACATATCTATATCTTAACATATCTAATAAATAAACTGTTACATGGTTATTCTACGGATGTCTAAGATGTATAACTGGCAGCCAGACATGATAACAGTACTGATGTTTTATTCCTCTTATATTAAGGCAACTTGTTCAAGCTAGAAATTTTATTCATTAAAGAAAGACATGGAATACATTTTTCTATTTAAAGCTTAAAGTTGAATGTTGTGGCATGTCCATGAAGCAAGTTAATAAATAATCTCATTTGAGTTGTCATATCTACAAAGAGGACAAAATTGTATTTTATAGCAAAATGTCAAACTAAATAATAATTTCTAACAATTTCTGACTTACTTTATGACTTTGTTGATGAATTGTTGGAACCACCCTGCTAAAGGATCCACACATACTACTTTGTTGGTTTTCTTCAGGGTGATACTGAGAGGGGGAAAAAAAAATCTATGAGCACTGATTTAGTTAAAAATGACAATGATTAACTCAGTTGTTTTTTAATTATGCTTTTTAAATTATGTACATTGGAAGCCATCAGTTTCTCACCTAATATTATGCTATGCTATTATGCATTGAGGTCACTAAAATTTGCATATAGTATGTGTAGTAGCTTAAAAAAAGCATTACAGCTTCTGCAATCATAGTCCAGAATCACAGCCTATTATGATAAATATGGTTATAATGTACAGTAGAGTAAGAACAGTGGCATGTAACATTGGAAGTAGCCAGTGTTTTCAAGCATATTTCCCCCTGACTCACATAATTTCTATGTTGCTGCAGCTTGGCCAGACAGGTATGATCTCAATTCTTTGAAACGATCGAGGGTTCATGTAGGTGTCTGTGGTGGATAAACAGCGGCATTGGTGATCCATGCTTATTCCTAGCACAGGAAAAGCTGCAAAAAAAGTAACAAGACAGAAAACATAAGAGGATACCGCAGTTCAAAAAACGCTTTCATACACTTAGCAATGACATAATGCAAATTCCTAAACACAAAACTAATTCCTAAAAATCTGTTGAAATCACATTAGCCATTAATGTTGCACATGAAATTTTCATCATTATTAAATTACAAAGTTTTATAACTAAAACCACTGATAATGTGCTGATAAAAATGATAATAAATAAATGCAAAATAATGTCTTACCAAACATGGTGATGAAGCAGCCCAGGGCAGCTGCTGCCAGTAGCAGGTTGGCACTGAGAGGCATGATGATGGTGCAGGTGTCAGTGGAGTGGATCTGGGAGTAACAGGCTGCTTTGCTTGGTTTATAAGGATGCTCGGAAAGGGAAGTAATAGAACTTCTCAACTGATAATTATAGATGAAAAAAATAGCGTGACCGGAAACAGGAGAGGAAATCTGAAAAAAATGGCAGGGAAGGTATTTATGTATTTCTGTTTTTTTCACAATGTTGCAAAAGAATTTGCTGACTAGTCAGGATTCTTAAAACAGTTAGTGAAGAAGTAAAACAATAAATAAGTTATTTCACACGCAAATGGATGACTGAGGAAAAGGCAACTTAAGTGCACGGTTTGCACGATAGACCAAAATCCATAGGTGGTCGACTGTGTTGAGATCTTCGCTGACTGTTAAAGCTATATGATGTGACTAGCTGAAGTACCCGTCGTAGATGGAAAAAGAGTTTGTAGAAAGAGTTAGCTTTTACTAAACATTTTGATTTCACTTATGGTGCAGTTTAAACTTCAGACAGATATTTAAGTACTGCAAAAGTTTCATTAAACTTAAACTTTAGTACATAAACTTTTCTGAGACTCATTTCTTGTGCTACATTGTATGAAACATAAAGATATCAAATTCTGGCTAAAGTGTGGTCGAAACCGTTCCTTTATTTATGCACATACACTGACGGTAAGATTTATATACTTTCCTTTGTATATGTGTCTGAATTATGGTAGGTATGCGGAAGCACATATTCTATAGTCAGACCTCAATTTTTAATGTTAGTTCTTTGTTCAGTATATCAATATAAAAGCATTTAACATTGCATAAACTTGGTTGTATTACATCAGAGAATGATGAACTAATATACAATTGCTTTAGTTAAAAATGACAATGTTTAACACAATTGTTCTTTAATAATGCTTTTTAAGATGCTTTTTAAATGATGTACATTGGAAGTCTTAAGTTTTTCACCTAAAATGCATTTATTCTTAAATAAGGGAAACTTGTTTGACACCTGTTTTTCACAGAATAATTTACCTCTCTCCAATTGAACTCCACACTGAATTCAAGCCAAAGTACACTGTGAAGACACAAGCATCATGATATGGGGATGCTTCTCGTACTATGGTGTTGGGCCTATTTATTACATTTCAGGGATCATGGATC
>JAQMYJ010000014.1:14755533-14769643 GCA_030014305.1 Clarias laeviceps | reverse complement strand
AGTGTTATAGTAAACAGTACACACGTGCACGGATGTTGATTATACCAGTAAGAGACGCGCACTAAGACCCAGCAGGGCAGACGATTACCCACAATTCCGCAGCACAAGAGAGAGAAAAAACGTTGGTTCAGTTGTGATCACGTGATGCTCGGCGCCAAAACAAGAAGCGCATGCGTGATACATGATACTCGGTACTCGTAGACCAAGACTTGTTCGTTTACCAACTCAAAATTTATTAACAAATCTTTTCTCGTCTTGCGGAACACTCGCAAACCGTATTACTCACAATCCGAGGTTTCAGAGTATGTATGTATTTATGTATTTATTTACTCTGAAATTCATTTTAGTACTTTTTAAAACTAAATTTACAAGAATATGCAGAGGAACAGGTCTGCATTGTTTTATTAAATTGACTATATAATTGATTTACAATTTTATTAAACAAACAACTTAATAAAAATGAGTTATTTCTATTTTTAACCTCGTTTTGATCTTCCATTTTCAGTGCATGAGGGCAATGACATCTGCTTTCGTGGGAAGCTTTTCTTTCCTCCTGCTTCATAATGCATTGTTGTACATGTGTGGTTCTGACAGCTTAATAACCCTGACAGCAGCCCCCGCTCCCCCATCCACCCCTCCTCGTTTTCCCAGCCACAGCCTCAAAAAATCTAGGCAGTTCACATGCTGTACACATGGCAGGATTTCAGGATTTTTTTGGGGCTGAGAGAGTGAGAGATTTCGCATTACATATTTACATGTCTGTGGGTTTAGGTTTCTATTTGACAAGAGCCTTTCAGTTTCACTGTTTTGACCTCCAAATTCCCCAGGTTTCAATCCATGCTGGACAAACAAATCTGATCCATGGAGGTACCCAAAGCACACACCAGAGGTCTAGTGGAGTCATGCCCCCTCCAACACCAACCAACCAACAACACAAACCAATTTGTCCCAAATTAATTGGTACATAATGCTTTTTCTGGAATTAAAATAATTTATAGAGGATGCAAGTTAATGTATTGCAACTGAATTAAGATTTTATTATAATTTTTTTTGTTCAATCAGTCCATCAAACAGTTAATCGATGTGTTATCTGTAATTTAATGTTTATACATTATTATGTGTAATACTGAACATTAGATAGTGATCTATGATCTATTAATATATCGTCAGGTACTTGGTTCAATGTAATTAAAAATTGTCAATTTCTTTCCATTACTAAAGAAATACAGCATATGTTTGATCTACACACACAAACAAAAATGTATGCTTTTTTACATACAGTAGATACAGGTACAGTACATAGACAGTACAGTAAAATTCAGAGTAAATATTAGTAAGAAGTTATACCTACAATAATGCCTTTTATTACAGAAATATGCAATTAACACATATAATTCATGGCCTGTGATTTTGTTCTTGAAACAATATGAGAATATAATATTAAGTGATTAAATCTGTTTTAAGCAGTTATTGGAAAATGCTCAGCAATCACATGTGAGGACAAATCACATTTCAGTTTTGCTGCTTGTTCTTCTTTTGTTTGTTGCCTCTTTGACCAATGGGCTTTTTCTGTTGATTCTGTCCACTGAAAGCATTAAAGAAACATATTGAGCATATATGTATGTTTAGTGAGCACTCTGTATTAATCATATTTAGTCGGGTTAAAAAAATCAATTGCTATTTATCTCTTGTTTAAGCCATCCATCAAGACTAAAAATGCCACTGTTCATTAGTGATCAACTGTTTTATTGTATGATTTCTCTTTGGATAAAAAGTATCCACTTTATGAGTAAATATAAATGTCTGGCAAGTTGAATGTGTTATGATTATGTTTGCTCACCTTAAGAATTTTTGTCCTTGTTTTCCTTTTGGATCCAGGCAAATCTTTATTCCTTGCTTCAGAGTTAATCTGAAGAGCATAAATATGATAAAGTAATTCATTAATCCAGTTTCAAAACTACATAAAGTGTCAGCAGTATTAGACTGATTAATGGCAAATAGTTTAGCCATGACTGATGCATGCTCACATGATCTCGGTATTCACACAGGAGGCACTTGGTGGGAATATCTCAAACATCTTCACAAGTGCAGGTCTAACCCTTTCCTGTGCTTTCGTTTGGCACAAACAACGCTCTGCTTTTTCTTCCACTCGTCCTGCAGGAGCATTTTTATTATTTTTTCGTAACAATGTATATAGGTGGTTTAGACAAGCACATATTGTATGTTGTATGATGTAGATAAAGACCACCTTACCTTCACAAAGCATTGCAGTCAGAGCAAATATGACCAAAGACAGAACTGATAGAGTTGCAGCCTTCATTGTGAAGCTGGACTGAGCCAATGGGAGACCAAGTGAAGAGATGGGAGTTAAATAAGACGAGCTGGGAGGAGGGTTATTTTCGAGCAACTTTCACTTTTTTTTTTTTGACCAAAAGTATTATATTTTCAGATGCTTCATACTGTACCTTCCTTATGGGAAAAAACCTTGTAAGAAAAAAAGAAATTGAATCTGGAACAAAAAAACAACAACAAGATTATGTTGCTACATTATTTTGTAGAGCAGTGGATATGATACAAGGAAGTATGTTTTAAAGCAATACATTATTCCTCTTGATTGCAAGTGGAAATGTCCCCAGGTATTTTGATTGTTCTACAAATAGCTGTATTATAAAAAACAGATCACATTATTGGTTGCAAAAGAAGGAGGATGAGGAAAAAATGTGTTTCTCTATCCAAGCTACTTATTTATTAGTAATTTTAATAGCCACAGATTTCTGCACAGACAATTTCAGCTTACTATCACTACATGACTGTTTTTTTTAAACAGCAACAACTCAATAATAATAATAATAACAACAACAACAACTAATTTATTTAACACATAACCAATTTACTTTAATTTGTCATTTTGATAACTGATATTTTGACAAAGATGCATATTTAGGTAAGTTTGTTCAGTGTTGGAGATCATCCTCAATCCTCTGCTCAAACAGCTCTGATGGCCTGTAGGAAACATTGATGCATAAATATATAATGTGATTGGTGCATAAAGGAATGGAATCCCAGCTGTTGGTGTGTAACAACAGAGGAGAGTGTATTCAGGAATGTTAGAGAAATAATTAAGAGTTTAATCATTTATTGTAATGTTGAAATGATGATGGGGAGGATCTTGTAGATATAGTAATATGGCATCTGCATAAAGACTAATTTTGTGGTGTATATTTATTGTTTGAATTCCCTTAATATGTGTGTTCTGATGAACGGCAGCTGCAGAACGGTTTGATGAAAATGGTGACTAGCTTATGCACACACACACACACACATGACATGATGTTAGTTCAGAAGGTGATGTGTAAAAAGTTTTGATCTAGTTAATAAATGCCTCTCCAAAGCCAAACCTCTCCAATGGGGAAAACAGGAATTTCCAGGAAGACCCATTGAAGACTTTTTATGTGTCGAGAGTAAGTATGATGAAACTGGTTTGGGCTGGTTGTGGGAGTATTAGAGATTTTTACTTTTCTATAAGCTAGTACTTTGGTAATGATTTTAATGTGTATATTAATGTAGGTACATGGTAATGTTGGCTCTTTATTGGGTTTATTGAGCAGTAGTGAGATTGTGGCTGTGTTCATGTAAGCTGGGAGTTTTGATGTTTGTTTTAAATGGGTTATCATCTGGAAGAAGAGAGGTGATAAAATGATTCAGAAATGTTTATAAAACTCAGCAGGGAAGCCATCAGGCCCTGGTGCTTTGTGATTGGGTATGAGTTTTAGAGCAGTTCATGGTGTTGTTAAGGTTGATTTCTGGTTGTTTATTTGATCTTCTCTAAGTTAGGGTAGATTGATACTATTAAAGAATTAATTGATGTCAATCTGATTTGGGTCTTTTTCTGATGAATATAATTTACTGTAAAAAAAAAAAAAAAAAAAGTTTGAAAGATTTAGGTAATTTCTTCCAAAGAATTGGTGAGCTTCCCTGCTATCTCCTTAATAACTGAAAGTTTTTTGTTTGTTCTTGTCATTATATTTATTTTATTCAGTGTGTTTTGCAAAGCCAGAATTATTGTTATTTTTTTGTCTTAACCTATGAACCAGGAATTTTGTATGTTTATTGCTAATTTATTTAATTTACATAATTTTTGGATGGCTCCTTGATTAAAAAATTTAAAACTTTAGTTGCTTTAGTTGTACAGTATGTGTATATTTGGTAAGTACCTCTCCTCCTATCCTCTCATTATTTTATAAATTATAGGTGTCTAACATTTATGTTATAACATAAATGAAAACAACATTATCTTATTATCTTGCTAATAAGAATGACATTGCTTTCTGATTTTAAGCACTGTTCTGTGCTGACTTTATTATAATTTAGGATATTAGTGTACAAAAACAATATATAAAAATATGTTGCATTTCTTCACAAACTATTTACATTTACTATTTATATACAGAAGTAACTCTCATAAACTGAACAGCAGACACATCATATATACAATAGTTACAATATATTTTAAGCAAGTCTCTGTGCAATCTCTTCCACTTCTGTTCAGACACACTTCATGCTTTACTCTGCACTCCTGTAAAAGAGAAACAAATTTAAAATATTTGTTTGTCTATCATAGATGCCCATGATTATAGAGCCTAGCTAAAACAGCATTATTATGATATAAGAATATTTTATAAAATGCTCTCACATTTTTTCTAAAGCTGCCTTGATGTATTTCTGAGTAAATTGGGAGTTTGGATTCAAGCATATTTTCCCTGCACCGTTCTTCAGGGTGACACTACAGAGATAAATAAGAAGTTAGATAACTCAATAGAAGTAAATGATGTTGTATTATACAATGTTATGGATGTTAATTGTTACTGAACGTACATGAATTCAACATTTTCACAAGATGCACTACTAGGATAAACTTCAATCTTGTCAATACGTTGTAGACGAATTGCATTTGCCAGAGGACCCTGACACAAACACCTCCTTACACTAGTCCTGGTCTGTCCTGCAAACAGAAGAAAATTGTATATTATAAGTTATTACAAATCTGTATAAACCTGTATATCATTGAAAAAAGGTGCATCTGAGGGCTAAGAATCTTACCTTGTACATGAACAATAAGTAGACCAGCAAAGACAGCAAAAACCACAGCAGACTTCATTTTCCTCTTGTTCTTGAACACACTTGATGCTCTGAAGATTCAGTGAATGATTTTCTCCTTGAAGCTTGAGGATGATGTGAACAATTGAGCTTTGTCAGTCCTCTTTTATATACGCAGATCGGTGTTTCCCCGAATTCCTGCCTCGTTAAATCCCTTTCAGTTCCTCTTGTACTTCCTGTAGATTTAACTTTCTCAATTCTTAGAAATGGTCGCTCTGATAGTCAACAGTGACTGAGGCAGAAGTTTGTCACTTTGTTTAGGTTTTCAAGTAATGGAATCTGTAACTTTAGTACCAAAGCTGACCCATGGCAAATTTAGAAAATAGATTTGAGAATTTGAAGACCAACGACTTTGGCAAAGCATGCCCCAGTTCTTCATTTAAATTAAACTACAAATGCCATCCACCACGTGTCACACTTACTACTAGCTTCTGATAGTAAATTAGAGCTTTTTCAGAAAGGAACCAGAGTGAAGTAAGTAACCACAGTTTTTTTTTTTTGCTAATCTCTCACATTTTAGTCAGTATGGGAATAGCTGGAGTGGTCTTAAATCAGCTCTCATTCTTGTTATCATGCATCAAGTTTAGATTTATTAAGAATTTTAGTACTTTTAAATACTTGACATTTCGTCTTTACTAACATACACTCACTGGCCACTTCATTAGGTACACCTAATTCTTAGTACTTTAGTTTCAACAAGTGCTAGAAACGTTTCTTAGAAGGTTTTGTCTATATTGCCATTATAGCAACATGCAGTTGCTGCAGATAGTATCTCCATTTAAACCACAATACAAAGGTCCTCTTTTGGATTGAGATTTGGTGACTGCGGAGGCCATTCATGTTCATGAAATCAGTCTGAAAATATTTTAGCTTTGTGACATGGCATGTTATCCTATGATAATAGGGATGGGTGGACATGGTCAACAGTATGTATTGTTGCATTGCAAGGCTGTGGCATTTAAACAATGTTTAATTGGAAATAAAGTGTCCAAAGTGTCCCAAGAAACCACCCCCACACCATTACACTGGTGAACAGAGCTATCGATCAGGGTATGATGGACCCAGGCTTTCATTTGGTTTATGCGAAATTCTGATCCTACCTTCCGAATATTGCGGCAGGTAACTTGAGACCATGTTGTTACTGAAACTAACATATACTGTATGGAACTATTTAATGATCTTTGAATCAGTAAAACATACAGCTGTACATTTGAAAAAGCTAGATATCTTAATTTGTATATTATGTCTTTCATGATAAAACTTTTCATGTGGAGTGAAACGTTCTGCTCTGAATCTCTTCTTGATTTGTTACACTGCTGATTTCACTGTGAAAAAATTTTCGGGCTTGTGAAATAGTAGGATTCCAGAGAAAGAAGAACAGTTTCTGCTGCTTCAATTGTGTAATCAAAGGGAGGAGGGTAAATACAGTACATGTGTCTCCTGAAAGGGAAAAATGTAACTGAAATGTCATTCTGTCTCTTTTCAGTGGAAATGAACTAGATCATTAAATTTGCATGTGTGTCCTGTAAACACAGTTCAGAATTTCAGATAAATTATATGGCAATAGAAGTTAAAATATACTGTACACATGTCCAGACATTAATTCTAATTAATGTCAAAGCTTAAAAGCTAATCGGCGTTCCCAAATTGGCCATAGTGTGTGAATGAGTATGTGAGAGTGTGCGTATGTGTGTGCCCCCAGTTATGGATTGGCACCCTATCCAGGGTGTATCCCGCCTTGTGCCTTAAGTCTCCTGGGTTAGGTTTCAGGCCCCCTGCTAACCTGTATACAAGATAAAGAGGTATAGACAATAAGTAATATTACAGTAATTAAAAAGTAGGAAATGCTTATTCATGTTCATATCAGTGTGGATATATGCCATGCACAAATATTTTGAATGTGTGTTACAGACATGTAACAAATTAAGGGAAAACCTGGGAGCTCTGCGTATACTAGCATACTGTACTGTATGTTACCTGATTGGTTTGAGCCCCTTAGAGGGAAGCTTCTTTACAAATCAATACACATACTTCTGACTGATCATCTTTATACTATGATGAAAATAATCTATCCTAATGGGAGAGCTTTCTTCCAGGATGACTGGATGACCTTATGCTCCACAGGGCATAAGGGAGCACCAATGACTATACTTTATACAGTATACGAGAGAACATCACTGTTCAATTTACTCTCACTGTTTTGTTTTTAATTACATTACATTACATTAATGTAATTACATTAAATACAACATTTTGTGATGTACAGCTATAAGTGTTGAACTGAACGCTATGGGGTCCAACCCAGAACTAGCAAGGCGTACATAATGAGTGCATGTTACTGTAGTAAAGACACAATGTTTTAGCATCAGGGAGCTACTGTACAAGGAGTTGACTGAATTTCTTAATATTTCTAAACTTTTAAAGGCATGGCAGCATGAATGAGAGCTGATTTATAACCATCACAGTTATCATGCTAACAAAAATTCGAGAGATTAGCAAAAAAGCTGTCTTAGCTGATGTATTCACACTCTGGGTCCTTTGTTAAAAAGGCATTAATTTACCAATCAGAATCTAAGATCTAGTGTGGCTTTTTAGTGAGTATTTTTTGTAAACCTCCATAATTTAATAAAGTATCAGGATTTGTTGTATTTTCTATTGAATACAAGACATGGTCATGTTTGCCACCTTTAGTGAAATCTATCAACATTCTCTTTAAACATGCTTCTCACAAACATACTCCTCACAAATTGTGCATCAAATCTATCTCTGTTGCCATGCTATCGTGTTGCTATGTGTCAGCTTGGTAATAAAGCTTCAGACTCCATTAAATGAAAACCCAAACCAAGTGACTAAATTTAGCTTCGGTCACTGTTGACTATCAGAGACACCACTTATAAGAAAAAAGAAAGTGAAATCCACAAGTGCAACTGGAAGTGAAAGTCATTTAACAAGGCAGGAAGATGGGAAACCGAATGCTAAATAGAGATCATGCAAATACTACAGCCAGCCACTAGGTGGCATCTGAGACATTTCACTGATCTGTTTGATGAAGAAGAAACATGATGTACTGTATGACATAACCTTTACATTCACCAGATTTAATTTAATTTGGTTGCCTAATGTCTATTGGGGAATTCGGAGCTGTGAGAGAGCAACAATTTGCACATCACCACCAAGTTGTTTCAACATTAACTGTGAAGTGTAAATTTTCTATTAGTTGTACTTGTGAGAATTTGTGTCAACAGTACCAGGCATTGAGCAAAATAACAGACAGTGCTTTCAACACCCTTTCCAAAGATTCACATGTAATTCACCTTTTACATTATATGTCTGTGACTGTACTGCTGTACCTAACTGTTATCTCTCTTCTCTTCTCTCTTACTCTTTCTTTCTGTCTTTCTCTCCATCTCTTACTGTCGAGCTACACATGCCGCTCCTGAGCTGCCAGTGATCCAGACCCTCTCTGCCCTCCAGACCTGTCTGACTCATCCTGGTGACCCGCTTCTGGTTAGAGCAACGCTTCTGGAGGCCCAGTGTGGTCTGCTTGGGATGCGTGTGATGACTGGGGATGGTTCTACCGTATTCAGGACTGTCTTCTACCATGAAGACAGTCCTGGCCTTGGCTAATACAGACAGCTGTTCTTTGAGGACTTGTGACTTCAGTCGATTAGTTTAGGATTAGAATTTTCTACAGTTTTATACCTGAGCCACAAATAAACTGGACGAATATTAACTTAAAAACATCTTATGTTATATTAAACTTCCAGCTGCCCAACTCACAATATGACTGCAAAACAATTCCTGCTATCGGTTATCATCCAAATGAGGATGTGTTTCCTGTTGAGTCTGGTTCCTCTCAAGGTTGCTTCCTATTGTCATCTCAAGGAGTTTTCTTTGGCACCGTTGCCCCTGGCTGGCTCATCATCTGATAATTTTGATTCATTCGTATTTTATCATACATTTCAAACATATTTCCATAATTTTCTTTTAAATCTGTAAAACTGCTTTGTGATAATGATCACTGTTAAAAGTGCTATACAAATAAAATGTAATTTAATTGTAGTTTTTCTTACTTCTGAATTTAGTGTTTCAGTCATGTGTGTGTAGTTTGTTGAATATCTTTTCTGTGTGTGTGTGTGTGTGTGTGTGTGTGTGTGTGTGGTAAACACCTCCTCCTATTATCTTATTAATAATACAGTAGCATAATCATTTTTTTATCTCAGTCCACACCTACAAATTTATAAGAAGTCTGTTATTTAAATCGTGAAGCACTGTTATGTGCTAACTTTATTATAATTCAGTATGTACAATAAATATACAAATAATATTTTTAAAGGTCTTTAAAACACTTTAAATCTTAAACAACATTTTCTTTAAATAAAAATCTAAAATGTTCAAGAAATCTTTACTCAATTTTTAACAACATTTAAAATATTTTAAATATGTCTCTGTGCCCTTTTCTTTCACTAATGTTCAGTAATGTCACACATTTACTCAGCAACGTCTGTAAAAGAAAAACAGATTTTAAAAATTAGATTTGTCTATCATGGGCTTTCAGATATTCAACTTTTAGATAAAATATCATGATTTGATTGAAACAATATTTATTAAAATCCTCTCACGTTTTTTCTAAAGCTGCCTTGATGCATTTCTGAGTAAATTCAGATTTTGGATTCAAGCATTTTTTCCCTGCACCGTTCTTCAGAGTGACACTACAGAGATAAATAAGAAGTTAGATAACTCAATAGAAGGAAATGATGTTGTATTATACCTTGTTATGGATGTTAATAGTTACTGAACTTACATAATTTCCACATGTTCACAAGATGCACTAACAGGATAAAATTCTATCTTGTCAATACGTTGTAGACGAACTACGTTGGCCAGAGGACCCTGACATGAGCATCTCCTTACACTGGGCCTGGCTTGTCCTGCAAACAGATAAAAATGTTATATTTTAAGGTATAACAACTCTGTTTAATCCTGTATATCAGTAAAATATGCATGAGGATAAGGAATCTTACCTTGTACATAAACAATAAGTAGACATGCAAATGTAACAAAAACTGCAGCAGACTTCATTTTCCTTTTGCTCTTAAACACACTCGATGCTCTGAAAATTCATTGAGGGTTTTTTTTTCTTGATGCTTGTTGATGATGTGAGTTAATGTGTCTGGTCAACCTTCTTTTATATGCTCAGACCAGTGTTTCCCAGTCCTCCTGCCTCCTGCCAGTCTTTAACTTCCTCTTGTATGTCCTGTTGATTTAACATATTTCTTGTAACTAGTCTCTCTGAGAATCAGCAGTGTCAGATGCTAAATTTAGTCATTTTGTTTTCTTCTAATGAAATCTGCAAAGTTGACACATGGGGGGAAAATATTGTTGATGCAAAATTTGAGAGTATTCTGTGAAATAAGTTCATCTTGGTTTCTAATAGTAAATTAATGCTTTTTCAGTAAGGAAAAACACATTAGCTAAAACTATCTAACAACAGCTTGTTTTGCGAATCTCTTAAATTTTAGTCATCATGATAACTGTGATGGTCTTAAAAGTTTGATTTATTAAGAATTTCAGTCAACTCCTTGTAGCTCCCTGGGGCTAAAACATTATTTCTTTACTAACATACATTCCCTGGCCACTTCAATAGTACACTTTGCTAGTACTGGGTTAGATGCCATTTTGCCTTCAGAACTGCCTTAATTCTTGGTGGAATAGATCCAGCAAGGTGCTAAAAACATTTCTTGAGGCTTTGATCCATATTGACATGAGAGCAACATGCGGCTGCTGCAGATTTGGCAGAATGGATCCATGTTTTCATTTGTTAATGCCAAATCCTGACCCTACCATCTGAATCTCACATCAGAAAAGGCAATGCTTTTCCAATCTTCTATTTACAAATGTCACAGAGTTCATGCAAATTATAGCCTCAGTTTCCTATTCTTAGCTGTCAGAAGTGCATCTGTAGTGCATCTGCTTCGAGGTTTAAAGTGTTAAGAGATGTTCTTTGGCATACCTCAGTTGTAACAAGTTATTTGTGTTACTGTTGCCTTTTTCTTAGCTGAAACCAGTCTATCCATTCTCCTTTGACTTCTGATATCAGCATTGCCCATTTTTGCCCAGAGAACTGCTGTTTACTGGATTTTTTCTGTTTCAGACCTTTCTCTGTAAGCCCTAGAAATGGACTGAAAATGCCAATAGATCATAAGGTTCAGAAATGCTCAGACCAGCCCGTCTGGCACCAAAAGCCACAATCAAACCATGACGTGTTCACTTAAATCACTCTTCTTCGCAATTGTTTCTTTAATGCTCAACTTGACCAGCTCTATATGACTAAATCCATGGAGTTGCTGATATTTTCATTAATCATGCAGTTGAAAAGGAAGTAGACATTGAGTGTACGCAACAGTGATTTGTTACGCTGATGATTACACTGTGGAAATTGTTTAGGGTTTGTAAAGGAAAAAAGAGAAATGAGAACTGTTTTTGCTGCATCAGTGGTATAAAGCACCGGGAAGATCAGAGCTGTGGTCAAAGACTGCTGGAGTGATTGTGCATTTTTGGGAAGACTCTTCCCATTCGAGAATTAAGCTGACAAGAGCAGATGTATCTCATCTAACATCTAAGAGAAAAGAAAAGATACATTTTGTTGATTATAATATATATAGTATACTCAACACATTTTCTTTTCAAGATACATTTTCTTCTTTTCAATATAACTTGCAATATACTGTACCTGTTGTGAAACTAATGTCCACATGCCAAGTGCACAGTCTAGGGGGCCTATATTGGCATGCACCCAGGTATCTTCCCTGATTGCCTCTATGGCAGTGTCACCTAGCAACCACTCGTGAGGTTGGCCATGGATCTGCCTCTCTGGAAATCCGTGGTGTGGTTGTCTGCACATTTGCCTGCTAAGAGACTCACGGCATTAACGTACTATACTGCAGCTTCAGGGCAGCTTTAGCTTTCTCCTAGATTTTGTGGCAGCATCGAACTATATGTTGTGTTGAGGGAACCTGTACTTTGGGTTCCTGCTATACTGTAGGAGCATGGTGGGAGGTAGCCAAACTGGCTGCCCATTGGATTCCAGGTGAAAGCCTGACAACAGGCTTGCCATGGCCCCTAAAAGGCTACAAAAAGGCCTCCCAGAATTTGCCAGCAAATTGTGGTCCATGGTCACAAACCAGGTCTGTTGGAAGGCCACTGACACAAACCACATGTTGTAGGATTAATTGTGCTGTCTCTTTGGCTGATGGGAGATTTGGCAAGGGAATAAATTTGCACACTTTTGGGAAGCGATCCACCATGATTAATATTACAATGTTTCCTTTTGAGGCAGGAAATCTAATTATAAAGTCCAATAAAAAGTGGGACCATGGAAAACACACAGGGCACACTTATCCGGACATTCTTATCCTTGCCAAGACAACTCCAAGGTCCTCACAGTGCCTGGGTGTGATGTAAAAGGGGATATTTGCCAATAAATTGTCCAGGAAGAGTTGCACGTCACAAAGTGATATGGGCTGCAGCCATTCTGCTACCGCATTTATTTTGACCAGATCCATGCTGAGATGCCCCAGGGAAACCACAAAGCCCAAGAACGACATAGTGGTTACATGAAATTGAGACTTCTCGAGCTTGACAAACAAGTTGATCTGCGAGAGAAGTTGCAAGACTCACTGAGTTAGGAACTTACAGTAATATAAGGATGTCCTCTAAATAGAAGAATGTAAAGTGGTTAAGCGTCTCCCAGAGGACATTGTTTATAAACTGCTGGAATACGGTAGGGGCATTGGTGAGTGCAAAGGGCATAGCCAGATACTGTAATGGCTTGAGGGCACAGTTTTCCATTTATCCCCAGGCTTGATATAAATTAAGTTGTAGGTGCCATGTATTCCTAACTTTGTGAAAATTGGGCTTTCTGCAGGCATTTGAAGGCAGTTATCAAAGGCAGTGGGTATGGGTCCTTCAGGGTCATGAAGTTTAACCCACAATGATCAGGCGACATGGAAGGATAAGGAGGGGATAGGGAGAACAGCCTGCTCCTTCTAAAGCAGGGAATTCTTATTTTTATGCATATCAGTGTGGATATATTTACTGACCAAATATTTTGAAGGTGTGCATAAAGACATGAGACAAATTAAAGGAAAACCTGGGAGCTCTGATATGCTACTGGGACATTTTACTGGACTGGTTTTGGTCCACATGCACCGTAGAGAGATGATTCATCACAAATCAGTACACAGTTTTTTTTACTTATTATCTTTATCTTGGCCTAATCTATCTTGATGGGAGATTATATATGATAGAACAGCACTGTGCAATTTACTCCCACTGTTTTGTTTTAAATCCAATTTTGAATTAATTTCAAGATTTTGTCCATTTCAAGTCCAGCTATCACTGTTGAACTGAACGCTATCTCAAAGGTGGAAGTATAACATAATCCCTTAACTGATGTGTAAAATGCTAAATAGGGTTCAAATTCTACAGACATTTGACTTAATAATTCCTCATATGTTACCCAAGTACATATACAGTCACTGGTGCTCAGTGAATGATTTGGCGGATGAGGATGAAATTGATGTATGACATGACCTTTACATTTATTACATTTCACCTCAACTGAACACCTAATAGAGAATTTAGAGCCATGCAACAGCAACAACACCGACCTCACCATAAAGTGTCCTATTATTTCATTAATAAAAGACAATTTTTTTATCTCTGTTCACATCTACAAAAACTCTACAGTACATAAATCTGATATGGAGCAAACATTTAAAGCACTGTTATGTGCTGAATTTATTATAGTTTAGTATGTAAGGATTCCAAAAACAATATATTTTTTAAAATTTGTAATAAATTAAACAATATACATATTGTAAGGGTTGGCCACTAGAGGTCACTGTTTTTATGTGTAGTTTTTTGTTGGCTGACTCAGTTTCCCAGAAGG
>JAQMYJ010000014.1:14676399-14688310 GCA_030014305.1 Clarias laeviceps | reverse complement strand
CTGCTTGCTCACGCACCGTTAGGGGCGGAGTAACACACTCGGAGGAAAGCGCTAGCCGCTCCTTCCGCGTGCGCGAGTTCACAGTCGCCCCTGATTGGCTGTAGAGCCGTGATTAATGTGGGAGCGCAAGTACCTCTCATACCTCCCCCCTGAGAGAGCTCGCCCAATCAGCTCTCTCTGTGCCTCCGGCTGTGAGAGGAAAACAGCATCACCCGGGGTTCGAACCAGCGATCTCCTGTAACACTGTTTTATCGGAAAAATAAACAAGAAATCTCTCCAATGACACACTAACGGAATCACTGCTGTAAAGTAAAATTAAAACAAATTAACCTGCACAAATTAACCATGCACCGATGTTGATTATACCAGTAAGAGACGCGCACTAAGACCCAGCAGGGGAGACGATTACCCACAATTTCGCAGTGCAAGAGAGAGAAAAAAACGTTGGCTCAGTTGTGATCACGTGACGCTCGTGACGCACATACTCGGTACTCGTAAACCAAGACTTGTTCGTTTCCCAAGTCAAAATTTATTAAAAGTCTTTGCTCGTCTATGCTTTGCTAAACCGCGTTACTCGAATCCGAGGTTCCACTGTATAAGTGAAATATGACAAGTGGTTATAATCATTCAAATTATAATAATTCAAAGCAGTATTTTTTTTTTATCCAGAGTCATTGCTCTAACACACACACACACACACACACACACACCTACACACACACACACACACACACACACACACACACACACACACACACACACAGAGGCTTGTTTGCTAGCAGTGAAATAATCAATCTGCAAGCACTTTTCATGAATTTTTGATGCCGTCTGGTTCCTCATCTGATAAAAATGTTCCTAAAACACTAAAGTGCAAAGATAATGTTGATTTAAATAAGGATGTAACAGCTGAGCGCTGTATATATTTTTCTGAAGAATCAGATTATTATATAACGCTCATTTTCTTTTGTTTCTTACTCCAGGACGCAAAAACTTACTATTGTGATGCTGTGTATAATATATTTACGTTTATTAATCAGGGCTAATGCAGTTTTCTTTTAACCCACCACATATGTCTCAGCATACTAGCTCTGTCCTTGAGAGGCACCGATTTGTCACCTTTTATTGATTTACTATCATCTTGCCTAATTTCCTGACTATTGTTTGAGTATTGTGGTGATGCATTAATCACATAAAAATAAAATAAAATAAAAAGGCTAGAGCTTGTCTTTATGATCAACAGATGCAGTTTAAATCAGTAATCAGTGCAATATATGAGGCATGAAGCAGCAAAGGCATTCTGTTCATGAGGCTCGATTAGTAAAGCCTGCGCTTTTCTCTGAGGCAGCCTTATTGAGCCAAGAGAAACGGATCACGGATGAGCACACTCCTGCATCATCCCGATCCCCTGGGGACGCATCTCTCCCCGCTTGCACCATCTGCTCACGTGACTCCAACAATGCCGCTCAGCATCACAGCAGCCATCTTGGTCAACACCCACTCGGTTGCAGCGCAAACAGCCAATCCAGTTATCTTGAGCGGGGGCTGTGCGGAGCGAGACGGGGGAGAGAGAGATAGAGGTTGTGATTGTTGCTCCACCACTGAGCTGTTTGCAGCATCTCAATCCTCTTGTTCAGACCAGAAAACAGCCTCTATTCTCTGCAGCGGATTCTCTCCTCAATTAATCACGAGGGGACTTTTTCCTTTTGCTTATTTTTTTTTTCCCCTGAAGGAAAAAAATACTTAATTTGCTTCTTTCTTTCATTTGTCTTCTCCTATTGTTTCCTGTTTCCTCCTGTCCTTGAAGGACCGTTGGTAGGAGGTTGTTTTCATTCCTATTTAGTCTGCGCTCTGCTCCGTGTCTGGGCCCTTACGCGAGGGAGGCCATCGTTGTTGTTGTTATTGTCATAGTCACTGGGCCTCACAGCTGAGTCACCATGTCGGATCTGACGCCGCAGAGCGAGGCGCCCACCCCCACCACAGACAAGATCACGCAGGCTGCCCGCGAGACCATCTACCTGTGCAACTTCCGCGTGTCTGTGGACGGCGAGTGGCTGTGTCTGCGTGAACTCAATGACATCTCGCTCACTCCTGAGCCTGAGCCAGCGCATGAAGGTAGGCGAGTTAGCCTCCATGCTGCTCAGTGAGATTTCTGGGAAATGTAGTTAAAGATTTTAAGGCGTTTCTTTATTCTTAATTATTATTAAAATTATTATTACTATTCATCCTTGGTTATTTTCAACAAACCATCCACGTTGATATTTTCTTGAATGCAATCCCGAGGAAACTGGTGTAAAAATGAAACATTATAAGCATTGAAGAGGAAACCCTGGGGCTCTGCCATGTTGGCTTTTGTCTTGCTAATGCGTCCGATAATCGTTATTGAGTTATATGCAGGACCATTTCCTCTTTGCAGGAAGCCTACAGTATGCACACAAGTTACAAAATGTGTTTCAGGTTAATGAGCGAGTGATTTAAAAAAAATAAAATAAAAATTCGCTTGTAAACTGGATTTAGTGATTTTAGTTAGTAATAATTTCTGGGATGTTGCATGCAATCCTGACAAGAATTGTGTGTTTGGCCAAACTGATAAAAGTGAAAGACAACCGAAACACACTTGCGTTTCAAATATGTAGAGAAAATCAATTAAACCATGATAAGGAGTGTTGATACTGATCATGCTTTTAGCTGCATCCTCAGTCTTCAAAGCATAGATACTGAAGTTACACTGAAATATTATTTAGGATGCCATAACTTATTCTAATGCTGTGCACATGCTACTCTGATTTCTTTTTAAATTCATTATGCACTACTTATTAACATATATAACATATATGTCATATATAACATATATGTCTTTCACTTTTATCATGATCTGCTTATAAATGCTCTACTAAACAATATTTATGTGTGTTTCAGTGTTTTTTTTAATGCTCTTAAAGTCTTTGTGCTGTTTGGATCGGGCTTGTCCGGTTACAAAAGCAAACACATGAACAGACTGTATTTGCAGAGCAACCTAATTACAGTCTAGTTTAAGATAATCTACGTTTCCTTTGTGCCAGTTTTAGTAATCTGCTGGGATCAGATAAAGCTCTTATCATGAGCGTGGTTATAAACACGCTTGGTGTGTTTGTGCGTGGAGTCGTGATCAAGGCGGAGACACACCAGGCTCTCTGGGCTAAATTACAGCATCTGTCGTTCTAGTTCGTGCAATCCTCTTTGAGTTGCAAAGATGCAGAGTTTAAAAGCCGTCTACTCTTTTTTAAATGCATTTAATTAAAGATAAAATTCATTATGTTTAATAAGGAATAAGGGATTTCTTATGTTTTAACCAAACGTTGCACAATGGTAGCACTGTCTGTCTTTTTCTTTTACATTTTTCTTTTTAACTATTGATTTAAACCAATCCGCCTCACTGTCCCCACACCTAACATGCATTTAATTTATATATGATATAATATTTGACATCCATCTCCACAGGGGAACACAGTGCCATGACAGGAGTCAGCTCACATTCTTGTGTTGCGCCTCATGCATTAAGACCGTGAAGCAACAATTTATATGTACGGACAGCATTTGCCATTGTGTGTAGTCTGCATTTTAATGCATCTGACTGAAATGAGAGCCTTTTATGACTGGATGTTGCATGTAATCTGTAGAGGAGCTGGGCAAAGAGAACTGCATGCTGTTTGCTTTTAAAGTGCAGTTTCTAACAGTTGTTAATGGATATCATAGTCTACCAGAGACATTCATTTAGACAAATATTGGATTTTATTTAAACGATGAATGCACTGTGTGCAGAAACATACAGTTCTACAGTGACGGTGCCATTTTTAAGATGTATTCAGCTTATCGAATTTGCACATATATTGAACATTTTTATTTGCCTTTTTTTAATCCAGTAAGATTTTTGCAAAAACATGAAATAAGAAAAGAAAAATATTTATTTTGTATCTTTTAAAGTCCCAAAGAATATGATTCCTGTATTATAAGAAGTGAATTTGTTTATTAAAATATGCATGACCTGTGGCACTTGCACAAAACCTGAACTGCTGAGGATTAATTTCTGCAAATTTATGCAAAGTTTTTTTTATTATTATTATTTATTTATTTATTTTTTAAATCTGTGTTAGCCATTCAGGTAAATTCAATAAAAAAATTAACTTTATCCTTATTAGGGCAACTTAAGGCATGCAGAGAAAAAAAACAAATTAATCTTCCCTCATCAAATATCAGACACATCCCTTCATCTAGGAACCTCTGTAGAGGCCAATGGTGACCATTGTATTTCTTCCCATTTATACGACCATGGTAGGACCTCTGGTCAACTTTCACATGCGCATTCACACACTACGGCCAATTTGGGAACACCAATTAGCCTTCTCTGCATGTCCTTGGACTGTGGGAGGAAACCGGAGTACCCGGAGGAAACCCACCAAGCACAGAAGAACATGCACACAGACTCAATGTGGGAATCGAACCCAGGACATTATTAGGCATCTAGAGATCAAATTTTAGCGTTTTTTATAAATGCCCAGAAACAAATTCACCTTTTTAAAAAAGCTAAAATAGTTTTCAATTCATGAGTTCATTTTTGGGGAAATTTGACAAGTTTTACTAATGTTTTTTCATTCATCACAAGTCGCGATTTCACTTGAACGTCCCTCGTGTTTCTCATGTATCGCATTTAATGAAAACAATATACTGTATTTATCTTTGTGCAATATTATTATAGTGTGCACAATTGTTTAATGTGAGATTACAGATTATTGACACCCTCATCAGCAAAAGTCACTATCTAAACCAAGTCCTTGTGCTGCCTTTGAGTCTTGGTCTGTTCTCAGACATTTTTATGGCCCTCTTCATGCTACTCAACCCATAAACCTGCTGCCATGAGCAGAAGCGATTTTAAGAGAACGTGTATTTTATGGCAGACCAGAACATATATTTTCGTGGATATGGGGGTGGGCAAAAGCAATAAGCATTTAAGATGTTGTTGTGAACCCTTCTGTCCATCAAACATATTATTTTTGACTGTAACTCTTTTACTCCTTTAAGGAACTTGTTTTATTCTGTTTTAAACTTTAAAAAAAAAGTTTTTAAACAAGTAAATCCAAATGTAGTTTTAAAGTTCTTAGAAAAAATTATCTAGTTTTAATATTGAATAACAAAAATGCTTCTCGCCATGAATATAGCCATAGAACGTGGCATTGCGTTAAAAAAGATGATGTTGGACTTTTGGCTTTTTCCATCAAGTGCTCGCCACAGCAGATCTGATCCGCACACAACTTCCTGACACAACCCTCTCATTTTACCCGGGCTTGGGACCGGATCTGCATCCAGTGCCTGGGGTTTGGGCATTGGGTGGGAACTGAATTTGGGCCTTTTACATGGCAGGCGAGAAACCTACCACTGAGCCACCAATGCTCCAATAAGTATTTAAGTAATAATGCTTTTATTTGTTATTTAGTATACGAGTACTGGAAAGTAAATATAGGTGAGCTTTTGAACTAAGCCCCAATAATAATGGTATTTTCTACAAAACAGTCTTTACATAACTAATAAACGAAGATTTCTTGCTGGTGTAAGTACATCAATGATGGCGTGCTACGACCATAACATTGATTATTATCCAATAACAGCATTACCCATTATGTTTTATTCTTCTTATATGACAGCAGTTTGACAGTAACCATTTTTATTCTATAAGGTAGGAAATATTGCACTTTGTATTCATTTCTAGTTATGTTTGGTAATGTAGAATAACCTCAGTCATATACAGGGAGAAAGTATCGCACATTAAGCGGAAGTTAAAATTTAACAGCTTTTGAGAATTGAGAAATTCTAAGCAGATCCTAACTGTATTAGTGATTACAGCACGTTCTATGCAATCTTTGTGTTGGTTTATAAATAGTAACATATTAAAAGATTAATTAATCAATGTGACCAATCAGTATAGATTCATTTCACATCATGTTTGGTGTGTTTTGATAGTTGATTTTTTTATTCGACACCGATAAAATGCATGAAACCCAAACAATTTTTTTTTCTTTCTTTATTCTTTTTCATTGTCCTTTGCAAAGACTTATGGGAAGATTTCACAGAATTGATGGAACAAATGCAAATGCTTGATGAGTTCAAAGGTGCGTATCGTGGCATTGCTTCCTCCCTTCACTCTCACCTCCTCAGGCATTGTTTAAAAAGCCATAGCAGCTGTGTCAAGTAGCCATCGAGACCTGCTCTAATCAGGCATCAGCTACATTCCCCACCCCCACCCCCCCTCGAATGCGGCTCCGCACGGCTACTGTCAAGCCCGAGCTCTCATCAGCCATGTCTGTCGTGTTTGTGAACCATCTCTAGCTTGTTTCTCTCAGATTCTGTCTGTCACACCCATTCTCTCTGGCTGTTTTTTTTTTTTCCCCTGCCACATGCATGGTGTTCTAGGCATTTCACACCCACTTTAATTCCCCAGGGCGCTTAGTTCCTGCAGACCTGAGATGTTGAAGATTTTTTTTGTTTGTTTTAAGAATTTCCTGTCACCTCATCTGACCTTTTAGTACCACACCACTGCCTGACTGCTGGGGATGGGGCGGTGTAAGTGTGATTTAGAAGCACATAGATTTATCAATACTGGTGTGAACTAACTGTTCTTTATGTCTTTGTACGTTTTTACACATGAGAACTGAAACCGAATGTCTGACTTCAGACCTTAAGGTTTGTTTATGCTTCTGTGGGACCAAACGCACAGACACTTTTAGTATTAAAAAGCAAGAGGAACCTGCATTCCTGTTAAAACGTGGCAGAGTAACATATGACTGGAGGTTAATAACTGCTAAACAGCTTTGATTTTGCTTTAGGATACTGGTACTGAAATCTTTGTTAGGTTATACTCTTGTAAAAGTATATTAGTTTTATCTAGTCTGGTACATTTTACCCCAAACCATTTTTAGAGCTGTGAGATTTAAATAATCTATTCTTGATTGATTCAATTATTAAACGAATCGATGGGTCAGGTTTCAATTCAGAATGGATTCCCACTTATTGTGAATTATCACACTTATTAAGCTAAACTTACAAAACTTTACATTGTATAAAATGCACAGATTCCTTATAAATATAGCACAGCATTTGCAGGAACGGGAAAACCACTTTCATCTTCTGCAAATACAGTATAGTATTGCAAAGCATTGCTTCTTTTTCTCACGGGTTTGAGTTGTTGGTGCGTTATTCCCACATACTGGACTGGAGTGTGAAGCAGAATACTGTACGTATAAGATGATCACTGTGTGGGGAAATAACCTGTAAAGAATCAGCTACACAATTTACACAGCATTTCAGTGTTCATTAGATACTTTTAGGAGTTTCAATACTTTAAAGTATGCTTGAAATAAATCGGACAGTAAACTTTAGTGCCTGTTAAATTGAATTGAATCGACAGCCTAACTATTGATCAGCTCTAACAATTTCATCGGTGTGTATATTTCATTGTAAGTCTATGCTAGAATGCTAGATAAAAAAGATAAATGACTCATACTTGGAGGTGTGTGTAATTAAGTGCATGTAACTGGATGGTGTGACACATTTGACCAAGGTTTTACTTTATGGTATGCGAAAGTGCCATGAGAGGGTAGATTAATTGGTTTCTTTGTTCCCCACAAGTTCAATACAAGTGCTTCATATGCCAAAACCCAAGAATGTAATTAGTGCTTTTATCTTTTTCCTTTCTTTTTTTGTTTTAAACTAAATGCTTTTTTTTAAGCACTGAAGTGACATATTCTTAAACCAGGTCTATCAGTTATATAGCAGAGGATGGTATGTGAGACTTAAAAAATAACTGGTAACAAACCAGTTGAGGAACTGAGTGGTGACTAAATGTTAAGGAAGTTAACAAACCTATATTTAGGTCTTCTTCACGTTTATTATTAAAACGTACTGTGTGTGTGCGTGTGTAACTATTCTAGCATAATGGTGGTGTCTCCTGTTTACTAGTGCATCGTCATGTCTTACACATGAAATGAATCACTAGAAACGAGAAGGGAAAAATGAAATGTACTGCATTATTAAGCTTGTTTTTGTCACTATTGTATATAGTGCAGATTGAGCAACTGATCCATAACATTTATCTTGTGAGTTTTTGCTTCAAGCCAGCAGCTTGGCGTCATTCTGTTTGACAGTAGTGCTTTATAATGTGCCATGTGG
Organism: Clarias laeviceps; assembly: GCA_030014305.1. NCBI lineage: Eukaryota > Metazoa > Chordata > Actinopteri > Siluriformes > Clariidae > Clarias > Clarias laeviceps. The sequence continues at coordinate 14,680,114 of JAQMYJ010000014.1, read as the reverse complement.
TGTTTCTTGTGTCCTCAGATCCCAAGGACCCTATCGCCATCGAGAGGCTTAACCTGATGAACATGGCCAAGCTGAGCATCAAGGGCCTGATCGAGTCAGCCCTCAACCTGGGCCGCACACTGGACTCGGACTACGCCCCCCTGCAGCAGTTCTTTGTCGTAATGGAGCACTGCCTGAAACACGGACTTAAAAGTATGCAGAGTAATTTGAAAAACAAATAATTTTCGCTTTCTTTGTTCCATTGTCCTTATTTTGTACTCTCTCTTTCTCTCTCTCACTTTCTTTATTTTGTTTATGTGCTATGTATTAAAGGCAAGAAGACATTTCTTGGTCAGAACAAGTCGTTTTGGGGTCCTCTGGAGCTAGTGGAGAAGTTGACTCCAGAAGCTGGTGAAATCACAGCCAGTGTCAAAGACCTTCCTGGCCTCAAGTAAGCCGGGTCTTGTTTTTTTCTTTCTAAACATGTTTCCAGTCATATTTGCAAGTACTAATTAGTTTTCTTCTATTAGAACCCCTTTAGGAAGAGGCAGAGCGTGGCTGAGACTGGCCCTCATGCAAAAGAAGCTCTCAGACTACATGAAGACCATCATTAACAGAAAGGATCTTTTAAGGTAGGCTCTGATCTGCAGGCGTATGTGTGATAAGATCTCACATTTATCTAAAATTTATTCCCTCTAAAATGTTTTTTTTTTTTTTTCTTTCCTTTTTTGTTCCCGCCACTTAGTGAGTTCTATGAGCCCAATGCTTTGATGATGGAGGAAGAGGGAGCAGTAATCGCTGGACTGTTGGTGGGACTCAATGTCATTGATGCAAATTTGTGTATGAAGGGAGAAGACTTGGACTCTCAGGTACTTTATGTAATGTCATACCCACACAATTTTATTGGGACAGGTAACACCATTGGCCTTCCGATACGATATTCATGATAACTAGGTGTCGATTTGATTTGCGATTCTGTTAATATTACAATTTTATAAACATCCTTATTAGATGTTTATAGAAACTTTTTTTTGTTTTGTTTTGTTACAGTTCTAAACAAACTTAGCAAATAATTTGCTTCTACCACAGAGAATGCTCTGCTGAATGCCATTGTGTGGATAGTTTAGAGTGCAGGTTCATAGAGGAACTGCAACATTTTACCGCTTCAAATATGTAATTAACTTTTTTTTCTTTTAAAAATCCAATTTTAGAGTTAGTGTGGTGATGCATGAATTGCCACATAAAAAGAATCACACTACATTGCTGAATTGATTTTTATTTTTTTTTCTCCCATCTCATTTCCATAATTTAACCTGTATTACTTATTATTACTTGCTAGTATCAGTGTAGGATCAAGCTGATGGTGTGTATTTAGACTTTTTAGACTTTTTTTTTTTGCTGTAAATAAAGAATCTGATGTTCATTCAAGGTTTTTGCTCAGGTGACATATTTGGATTGTGTGGGTTTGTTTTATTTTTTTTTATGTGCTATCACGGCAGGTCGGCGTGATAGATTTTTCCATGTATTTAAAAGATGGGGGTCACAGCAGCAAGAGCACAGAAGGGTGAGTTAAAACTCACAATATGAAGTAGATGTTTTCTGATGGTTTGACTATTACTGATGGATTTTAAATCTTCCCAATTTAGTGACGGACAAATCACAGCAATCCTCGACCAGAAAAATTATGTTGAGGAGCTCAACAGACATTTAAGGTAAAGTCAGTAGCACAGCTATTTCTTTTGGTTTATGATTTGTTTGGCCTTGTGTGGCTAATGCGAGCCTTGTATATATCAATCATTCCTGACAGTGCTTCTGTGAATAACCTACAAGCCAAAGTAGATGCTCTTGAAAAGTCCAACACAAAACTTACAGAGGAGGTGTGTATTAATAATTTAAATCCAACATCTTACTTCGTCATCAGATATACATGTAAAGAATGACTTCAATCTAGTTTTCAATAGCCTGACTTTGCCTGACTTTGTTTGTTTTCTTGTTGCATTTTTTTTTCTCTGCCATTTTAGGTTGGCAATATGTTTGTCATAAGAGGTTGGAAATTTCCATGAATTCTCTTGTCTGTTTATTACAGCTTGCAGTCGCAAACAACAGAATCATCACTTTGCAAGAGGAGGTAGAGAGAATGAAGGAGGAAAGCTCATACCTTGTTGAGTCCAATCGCAAGGTACAGTATTACTCCTGTCAATTGCTGCACCTAATGACTATTTTGATAATTAATTAATCCACCGATTATTGAAACGGTTAATTTATTACAAATTGCACAATAACTTAATAGCTATTATTTCGCTATCAGCTTTTAAAGTTAGCTTGAGGTTGTTTTGTGCATGTGGTAACTTCATTAGAAATATGTATTTTGATGAACTTTCCCGATGAAACAAAATCTTATACTAAGGAAAAGAAGTACAGAAAAAAAAGTAGCATAAATAAAATCTAACTATTAATTAAAGCTTAAAGATGTCAATTACGGTTAAGTTGAAATGTTAGGAAACTGAGATTAGGTCTGTGGTGAAGGGGCGTGATCAAGCAAAGTGAAATGTCAAGGGCCTGAGAATGAAGTAAGTGGGAAAAGGACAGACACCTGAGGAGAATATTGCCAATTAATATGTGTGTGTGTATGTGTGTGTTGCTGTAAACTGAAAAAACAGCATGTGATTTTCATTTAAAAAGTTTCATTGTGGAGAACTGGAAATAAAAACCTGGCTCACAGCAACACAGTCATTAATTCTCCACATTCTCTTCAGGTGTGAATTTGGCCACACACCCCACCAGCACAAAGTCTTTCCCTCAGATTCTATTGGCTGTTTTACTCGAGATAGGCGTGAAATGTTTCCACACTTTTTACTCAGGAAGGTGTTAGCATCATGCTATTACTCACTAGAGATGAGAAACCCAGATCTATTAACGGATTTGAATCCTGCTCTTCTGAGTCCTTTGAGTCACTTGAGTCAGTAGGAATTCTGACTGCATTTTCCTACTGTTCTTTCACTAGAGGGCACTCGCCTTATCCCTAGTATCCACCAAATCCTTGGATTTATGAACAGACTGATCCCAAGTATCTGGGTGTTTCACTCCGTGCTACGAGTCTGACAGATCCGCTGAATCTCCCGGTTTAGATAAATCAGCCTGGACATGTATAGTATTTTGAGTCTGACCAATTATTGGGTTCTGGCCATAAAATATAAATGATTGAGAATCAAGAATTATGGATGCAAAATGTTCATTTTAATGACAAGTGAACAGAGAAATAAGTTTAGACAACAAATATAATAAAATGTAAAAAGTGCAAATCACTCACGATTTGGCTTGTAGGCTAATATGAATATGTTAAATATGAAAATAAAATCTTTCATTTAAAGCCAAAAAAATTTAATATAATAATTATAAATATAGCAGATGTATCTGATATTTTTATTTTTATGTTTATGTTAAAACGGATAGGCTATTGGTTATAGTAAAAAAAAAAAAATTTTTTTTATTAAAAATCCCAAGTGGTAAAGCCGGGATTTAAGCTTGAGTTTTCATGCATATAATACAGTCATTGTATACATTGAGCTAAAGTGTCACACTGTTAGTATTATCATTCTAGTGAAGTTGTGTTATGGAGGTGAAAACTAGCCTGATGTGTTACAAATGCAAATGCATGGGTCATAGTTGAAAGAACATGTAAACAGACGGTCAAAAAAATCAGATATAGGCAACAAATCAGAATTGGGCATCGAGA
>JAQMYJ010000014.1:14636597-14666843 GCA_030014305.1 Clarias laeviceps | reverse complement strand
CAGGACCTGGACCATGAGTAATAAATCGATGGAAAGAATCTGAAAACTCAACCCTCTCTTTTTTTTTAAGCTCCTTTCATCTAAATAATTTACATAAAGAACGTTAAAGCCTTTATACATTACTGCACAATAAAATTCTTTTCTTTGAAAATCACAGCTTAGGAAGTTGGGATCAGAGCACAGGGTCTGTCATGATACTTCACGCCTGGAGGAGGACCTTTAACCACCCAACTTGGTAGAGCTGCAGCTTGAGCTGCCAACCTTCTGATCAGTAACCCACAGCCTTAACACGCTGAGCTACAACTGCCACAGTATTAAAAGCAATGCGCTTTCAGCTTCAGTTATTACCATGATTGGAATTTACTAGGATTTATAGGATTTACTACAGAACATGTGCTAAATAGTTGATTCGAGCTGCAGAAATCCTTGCTGGATTGATGCTAATTTCTTGTTCTATAAGGCTGAAGCAGTGAAAACTCAGCTCTATGTTTGCAGAACATGAAGGGATTATTTATCAGCTCTTACGGTTAGATCATGTTTTATTGATTGCAGCAGTTATGTTGATTTTTTTTTTTTTTATCCACCTTTCTTGCTGGTGTACTTTTAGAGACTAGAAGTATATTTCCTTAACCAGTGTCCAAGTCAGTTTGGGGCCACATTGCTCAAATCAGCTGGATATTTTTTGGTTTAAATAGCAAGATTGTTGCTATACTAATATTGAAGAACACGTAAACAATCATTTTTGGTCAGTTAGGCTATATGTACCAGTGACCTACACTACCAGTCAAAAGTTTGGACACACCTTCAAATTCCTTGATTTTTTTTGATTTTGTATTTATTTCTACACTATAAAGCAATACTAAAGGCATTCAAAATATACAATAATCCCCTCTGAACAGTGGATATTGAAATGTATCGGCCACTTATGCTCTGTAAATCCTTCATAACGGCTCTAATCTGAGGTGCTGTTTGTTAATTGGTGATTTCTGAGGCTGGTAACTCTAAATGAACTTCTCCTCTGCAGCAGAGCTAAGTTTTAGTCTTGCTTTCCTGGAAAGGTCTTCATGATTGACAGCTTCATCATGCTGCTTAATAGGTTTTGTAAATACATTTCACAATACGGTTCTTGCAAGAACTATTCCAGAACAGCTGACCTTTGTGTCTTAAAATAACAGACAGTTTTTGTTGTTACTTAATTACCCTATGCCATATTTGTTATTTCGTAGTTGTAAAAATCTCAAGGATTGTTCTAGAATGTAGAAAATAAAATCCCAATAAGTATACGTGTAAGTTAAGATTACCTCAAACCTGCAACTCAGTGTTCAGCAGAATTCAAAACAAAGTGTCAATTACAGTACTGTGGAAAAGTCTTGAGTCAGACTTTCCTGTATTTTCTTAATGTAGTCCTGAGGAATTCTCCAGGCTTCCTGAAGGACCTTTTTGAGTCTCATTTTTGGCAAGTTGGCTTAAAACTCTTGCATTGTACTGTGTATATATACATATATTTTTAAAGTTCTCACATTAATTACGTCTCCAGCTGTGGCTTGATATGGCAGCCCCCTCATGTGTATAAAGTGTGTGGGAAGAGAGACACTGCTGGCTGCAAAGAACAAGAAGCATTTCTGAATATTTCATAACCTCAGATTACATATACTCTCTAGATTATTCACATGTTGACTAAAAAAATTTGAACAGTATTTTAAAACTCTGAAATATTAATAATGATACAGATCAACCACATTATTAGGAACAACATCTGTTTATTTTTGCAGCTATCGAATGGCTGTAGTAACTTAAAGACCAACTCTTTACAATCATGGTGAGCAGAAAAGCAGCTCAGAATGCACGACACAGTAAATCTCCCAAGAATCTGAGGCTAAATATTGCCACAATGAATGTGCAGCTGTCAAAGCTGCAGTGATCATGTCGCCATGGATAAGACTCACGAAGAAACATCTTATGGAATCCGTAACCTGAAGACTGACCAAACTCTGGTCCTACCCAGTATTAGTATTGTGTTCCTGATAAATTGACTGATGGGTGTATACAATCATACTGTGAAGAGTCGAGACTACTTGCAGTGGCATCAGTGTACCATTCAACTCCAGAATCTTAATTATAAGACTATTCTTTAAAACTTACTCTTCTGTTGGTGGAATGTCGTGGCCGTAGCATCCCCTCTCCCTCTGCTGTACTGCGTCTGAATATCACTCTTCTTGCTCGGGTACACCTCAACGTACCTGTTCAGGAAGTCAACAATTACAATGTCAAAAGCTACGGTGGTGCAATGTCAGTACGTTATTCTTATGTACAGTCATTAATTTCACTCCTAACACACTCAGGTCCATTGATGCAATGAAAATGATCCACCAGACAAATCATTTTGGTCCTATTTAGATCGTTGTCAGTTGGGTTATATGTAACGATGACCTTGAGAGTGAGTGTTATTTGAATTTAATGTAATGATCTGACCTGTTTCCAATAACCTCTCGGTCTTTCTTCAGCGCTTCATCTGCCATCTCTGGTGTAGCAAACTGCACATATGCATCACCAGAACTTCTACCCAAGCGGTCCATGACCAGTGTGACCCCGTCCTTCACAATGTTCAGTCCTGGAAAAATCAGTTTTATTTATTTTATTAAAAAAAAATTTTTCCCCACCCGTCACTAGGGGGCATCCTCAGTGAGGCTAAACTACCAGTCAGGGAGGAACGAAGACCATCAGAACCACGTGACGCCAGCTGACCGCATCTTTCCAAACTGCTCGCTCACGCCTCGTTGGGGGCAGCATAACACACTCGGAGGACAGCGCTATTCACTCCTTCCGCTTGACTGATGTGAGAGCGCCAAGTGCCTCCCATCCCTCCACACTGAGAGAGCTCGGCCAATCAGCTCTATAAACCCCCCTAGCTGCAGGACACTACAGTATCACCCGGGAATCGAACTAGCGATCTCCGGATGATAGGGCGAGCGCTTTACGACCGCGCCACACAAGGGCCAAAAGTCAGTTTTATAAATTGAATCAATTTACAATTGATAGGATTTATGTGACTGGCATGCTATGTGAGGTTCTAACCTGAAAAAAACTGGATGATTTCTTGCTCCGTGCAGGTAAAGGGCAGACCTCGGATGCGAACAACTCCATCTTGGCATTCACCTGTGCCCTTCAGTATGGCTTCTGCATCTGTATTGGTCACTTCATACACTGCAATAACCATCAATCCATGTTACTCACAAGATACAGATTTGATTTTGAATGTAAAAAATTATAATTTTTACAACCAGCCATTATTAGTATTTATGTTAAATCCATTTTAAATTCGCTGAACCTGCCTTCTACATAGCGCGGTCCAAGATATTGCCTGTGCATCTCTAAGGCTTTGTTGATGTCCTCCTCATCCTCCAGCTCGACGAAGGCTTGCCCTGTCGGCTTTCCGTTCTTGTGATACGTGAGATGGATTCCGCTCACTCCATTGCGAATGCGACATTCTGCGTCAACAAATAAATCGTCCCAGTTAAGAAAGAAAACTTTTGCAAAAATGTTTCAGCTGTGGATAATAATTATGATCATGTTTGACATTGGTCAGAAAAAACAGCAGAACATACCTGAGAAGAATTTCAGCAAGTCCTCTGCACTACAAGACCACGGCAGACCCTTAACCCGGACGATGAACACTTCTTTCTGTTCAGTCTCTGGAGGAGGAGAAGAAGGAGGGGGAGGAGGAAGAGGAGGAGGAGAGTACTCCGGGAGAGCGGGATAATCCTCTTCCTTGTACGGTGTCTAAGAGAAAAAACAAAATGTTAAGATAAGTTTTTTTTTGAGTGTTGATATACAAAGCAAAAAATTGTAAATGAAACATTTCTGTGATTCTCAGATGTCTTAATAGTGTGCTTTTATATATTCATCTGACTATTTTTGTCCTGGTCAGGATCGCATTGGATTTAGATTCGTAGTCCGCCCGGGGAACTGGAATAGCTCAGTAGTTAAGGCATTGGACTACAGTTTGGAAGGTCCCATGTTCAAATCCCCAGCTACCAAGTTGTCCCTGTTGGGCCCTTGAGTCCAACAAACTAAATTACAAATGTAAGTCGATCTGGACACGGGCATCTGCCAAATGCGTAAATACTTTCTTCCTTGTTCTCACTCTTCCTCTTCTTCCTGGCCCTTTAAAGCTGATTTTCCACCTCACTCAATCATCATCATCATCAATATCGCTTTAGGGAAGGCCTGGAGCCGATCCCAAAAGACTTTGAGCACAAGGCTGCGTACACCCTGGATGAGGTGCCCATCTGTCGTAGGGTACACACATACGCACACTATGAAACACTACAGGCAATCTGTGAACACCAATTAGCCTTATCTGCATGTCTTCTTACTGTGGGAGGAAACCCACCAAGCATGTCTTGTTCTGTGTCTCGAACTCTTCGTCTACTTTACCTGGCACTTCCACTCACTCTATCTTCTCGACCTTTTTCCTGAGTGCTGCTCTACACCTATGATCGGAGAGTCCTGTAGGCTGCATCATCACCACCTATAGATCTCACTCTCCCTCGACTTCCCCGTGCTTTAAAGCAGACTGTCTGGTCTTGCTCAAAAAGACATTAAATGCTTTCTCCTCTGATCAGTGACCCTAAACCGCCCCGGAAATGATCATGACGTAGCGATAAATATGAACATCCGTGACGTCATCCGTGGACTCCTGAGGATGCGTTAGCTAATTCCTCCAGAAAAAAAACCGTCAGTGAATTTTGGGGTGAAAATCAGAGGAAAGTAATGCTTCCTCACAGACACACTATTAGCTTAAATGTTAGAATGTTATTAACTACCAGGGAGACAGTGTAAGCAGCATAAATGAGCTAATGAAGCAGAATTTAGCATCTAACCCATATTGACACAGACTAACTAACATTTAAAGGTATTATCAACTTCATGAAACGTGTGTAAGCCCAGGCCTTACTTCTGAACAGAAGTCTCTGTGTTGTGTTGCCCAGTTAAACACAGCCCTCACTGAGACAGGACTCTGTGTCTCCACTGCGGCTCTGACGTTACAACCAGCACGTGCGCTTCGGTTTGTTTCAAGAAACTTCCGCACGCAGCACGAGCTTCTTCCACCGAAGCGGCGCACGAGCGCGGACACGAGCGCCGTCCTTCCGTAAGCAGCCATTAGCGCGCGCTCACTGAAATTATACAGAGAAATAACTGCAAAGTATTAAAAACCCAACTAACACATGCTTCTCCGAAAGCAATCACGTTGACCTGAACCGGCAGAGGACACGATGACGCGATGACGGAAATAATAATAATGAACGACCACGTGTTTCAAAATAAGAGCTGTGCGTTCTGTCGGTCGAAACGTGCTACCTTATTGCAGTGTTTATGTATTTACATGAACACACTAGTTTTGAGATGGCACAGAGGCGTAGAGGTTAGCCCTGTCGCTTTGCGGGTTCAAATCCCGCCTCGGGTCTCTGTGCATGGAGATTGCATGTTCTCCCTGTGCAAACATTTTTTGCAACTTTATGACTTTGATAAGATTAAACTAAAAAACACTGTTTGCTCTACACACACTCACATTTACACACTTTACAGACTCAACCGCACTTCATATCTATTTATTCCAAACTGCAATATCTGTGCATAAGACACATCACCTATTCAAAAAACAGATATGCAATTTTAATAAGCTTGCCAGATCACACTGTTCACATTTGCAATATTACTGAGTGCAATATGTCTCAACTTCTTAATATCTCACTTGAACAGTAATGTCTGATTACATATTTTAATATTTGTACTCTTTTATACTTATGTCTATGCTTTACTTTTTTTTTTTTTTTTAATTCTGCACCATAAACAGTGACACCACAACATAAGTGGCCACTACCTAACTCATTATATGCAAATTTATAGCTAGGACTATTGTACAATAGCATATGATCTGCTGCAAAGAACCTGTTCAATACTATACTCATGATCTATATCCTCTTTATCCTGTATATACAGTACAGTCGAACCCGTGCCGGGAGCAGCCGAAAGACCAACAACAACATACAGGTACAGTACAGTCGTTCGTGGGAGCCAGGAGCCTATCCCAGGAGACTTATACCTCTTAGTATACACATACTGTATACGCACACACTTGCTCATTTACAAACTACAGGCAATTTGGGAATGCCAATTTACCTATTATGCAGACCCGAGGAAACCCTTATGGCTTATATATAATTATAATTTTATATATAATTTTAATATTATAAATATATATTATTTTTTTCTAATTTTGCTTTGTTTAGTGTAGTGATTTGTGAATCTTAACTTTTATTTTGAAAAAAAACAAACAAACCCAGATGTACTTTCTTTCAGCTGTTGTTCTTGGTTTCATTCACGCTTGTCAAAAGTATTGATATTTTGCCTTCTCATGTATTTAATATTTTGTTATTTACTGACATCATTTTTTATACCAGCAGCACTTTAATAGTCCCTGAAAATGCAACTTGCTCATCATCACGCTGCTGCTAAACCACGTTCATCAGATCTCGCGAGAATCCAACGCCGACGAGACTTTGAGTAGCGAGGAGAAGTTTTGTTGCACAGAAGAGCGAAGTGTCGCGCGACAGCCCGTGTGTTATCGTTACTCGGAGTTTAATCCTATATTAATCCGTTTGCGACTCTTTCGACGATTATAACAGCGATTTAATAACTGGACACCTGAGTAATAGATATGAGCTTTCTATTGTGAGTATAAAATGTTGATTTGTTGTTTTGTACCTGTGTGTTGTGATGGTGGTGGTAGTAGCTGTGGAGTTGCTAAGCGAGCTAGCCACTATACTTAAAGGAAGCTTTTGACGCGCTAACTAAGCTAAGTGACATTGTTGTGCTTTACTGTGTTAAATTGCTCAGAATAATAACTATATTATAACATACGAATTCAACGATTATGATGATGAAAATAATAAGAGGAGTAAAGTTTGCTAAAGCTAGTCACCGGGCTAATGGCTAGTTTGTTTTTGTTTTTTTTTCCATACTGAAACATTCATGAAGATTTAGTAAAGTAACATCATTTAAACAAGTATAAAACCATAGCTATGTAGTGTTAAAGATTGTAGCAGGTATATATCTATTAACTAAACCGTGTAAGTCTTGTTCTCTTCGTGAATATTTTAAAAGGAGTCCATTTTCTTGCGTTAACCCATAGTTTCAGTTTGGTTTAATCCCAAATCTACTTCCTATACATGCCCTCCTGACACAATGACGTCACCACCCTACCTAGGGCACTACATCTTCAACCAAATGTACGTATGAGATCAACTCTATATGAATCTCATAAACTGTATGAGATTCATATAGACTGTCTGGATATTAGGGATGGGAGTCACCAGTCTCCGTCTGATACGATGAAATCGCGATATTAGGGGATTAAAATTGTGATTCTGTAAGTATCATGATTTTATAAATACAACAGAAATTTGAAAATTTATTTGTTCTGGTGACAAGTTCTTAATTATTCGTCCATATGACGAAATCAATTTGTATGCCTATTATAATTTTTATGCAAGATGTAAAATCTTAAGCCGAAAAGGGAGGGCATTTGTATGCTGAGGTTTCACTGTATCCTGATTCGATATTGCATTGTTTTGTTTTCCAATTTTGTTAAAATTTGAAGAACAGAAGAAAAAAAGTTGAATCGTGAATGTTTTATGCCTTTGTTGCAATGCTTTGTTGATCAGTGGTTAGAGGACAATTGTCAGACTGAATTGAACATGAATAATTAAATGGGACTTTTATAACAGTAGTTTTCTCACTTGAAAACCAAGCGAAGCATGTAAGCAACATAAATAACTTTAGATACAAAAGTTTAACATTTCACTTTAAATCAAATGAAACAAAAAGCTAAATTCATCCTAAGCAGCACATACCTCGGTCATGTCATCCACCATAACTATTATTTCTAAATTACCGTAGCAAATAATTCTTGAGCATGTAGAGCAGTTATTGACAGTTTCTAACACGCGTGTTTCGAGACTAATTAGCGCACGTGGTGTTTTGAGACTGGTGTAAGCATGTGTAATGAGTGGGTTTGAGACTAATTGGCCTGCAGAGTTTGGAGAAAAAGGCACATCTGAGGCTTTTTAAGACTCTCAACTTTTGATAAGGGAACACCATAAAACTGTGATTCTGCTGCACCACTCAGAATCTCGTGCATTTGGCACAGAATCGGTTATGTTCGATGTAATTGGTCATGACTGATGAAGCTGAAAAACGGTCTGATCGATCACTGGCTGATCAACCGGCGCATCTCTATTATAAATGTAATAAATCATTAAAAAATATATATTTTTGAGTCCGTGTGGTGGTAAATCAGCACACACAAGAATCATAATTGAAACGGTTTTCCCACCACGTCTACTGGGTATGTTGTCCTTAGCGACTGCTGTCTGGTTTAGTAGTAAAGGAAAGAACTGTTTTATATAGATGTCCATTGCTAAAAGCACTATGCTAATAAAATGGAGTTAATCTTTATCACAATTTAAAAAGCAAGCAATGTGTCTACTGGTTATTCTCAGCTTCTGCTTTTCACTAAAGCTCAAAGCCATACTAAGTTACACTGCTGCATAAAGGACTGGGATGAAAGAGTTAAGTCATGTGCTTGGTTGTGGTTGTTGGAGGATGATGATGGGGTGATGTGCTGTTTTCCGGAACTACTGTCTTTTTATTTATTTATTTAAATTCCGTGTACCCGAGTACGGAGAACAAAAATAATGTGAATGCTGCCCTGCGGGGGGTGAGAAAGGGGGAGCACATCACTCATGTGTAATGTGAAAATGCCCATATGCTTTTGCGTCAAGTCTGCGCAGAGTCTACGCTCTTAGCCTTTATACTTGTGTGCTGGTGTTGCACTGCAATTTTACTGCCATACCACTAGTTGGTGGTGAGGTTTCAATGCCACTGTGCTGAGTCACTTCACTCTCTGGTGCGTTTGTCAAGAAGAAGACGTAAATCTGTAGAAAAAAGAAGCCACAACAGTATTGCTAATATGTAGAACAATCACAGTTGTGCAGGTTTTACACAAAACTCATGGAACAGCTCTTAATATGTTACTGATGATAGGGGGTTTAATGGGGGGGACAATACTGAGGTATGGGGTTTAAAACATCTTTCCTTCTTTTCTGTTTAAGGCAGTCTGTCATCTCAGATCATCCAGCGACTAATATATTATGCAATTTTTTTAATTTTATTTTTTTGATTAATCCATAACTGTAATACATTTCATTCCAAACATCTAGTTGGACATCTTTTTAGGACTAAGGCTTAAAACAGCACACATTTTCCAACAAGTTGGTGTTGCATGTATTGTTGTTCCTGTTGAAGGTCAGCAGTTTCCGTTATCACTCTTTATTAGACTTTTTCCATCATCCAGCTTTGGTTGCATGAAACCTAGAGTTCCTTAAAATGCTTTCGTATACGGTGCTGCAGCATTAAAACAGCTGATTGACTTAAGAAAACGTCAGCTTAAGCTTTATCATCAAGACATAGAATTTGTTCTGTATAATAGACCAGTTCTTCATACGCAGCTGTCACATGACGTTAGGAAAGGCTTTTAATTAACGATTGGTGAACCGCTGTCTGCTCAAATTCCCAGGGAATGATACTCAATCTGTTCTGTAGCATAGCAGCTCCATCGCTCTACCATTATTCTCAAACGTGTAACTAGATAATAAAAAAAAAACAGTCAGGACAGCGCACAAGTCTTCCTAAGTTACATACAAGTGTTCTTATAAGCATCGTAGGACACGCACTTAAGTCAGTGGTTCACAAATTGAGGTCCAGTGACTTCGATAGCATAGCCAGAGGCACATTTAGTTAAAGTGGTGGACATCACAACCTGTAATAATGAAAGTTATAACAATTGTTATATATATTGTACAAATAAAATTTTATTGAATAGATTGAACCTAGCGTGTTGTGTCAGAAGAGTAAGACGTTCCATGGCTCCAGAAAAGTAGACTTGTTCCTCCTTAGTTCATTGTGAACAACAAAGTGACAGACAATGCAGAAATGTAGCTACACACCTTATCCACAGGACAGTGCAATCTGTATAATGAAGAATGCTTACATTTCGGTGCTATTTTAACTTAATATATTTAATATATTACTTAAACTTTAATATATTAAATATTTAACTGACTTCACATCACTGCTCTGGGGAATTCCTCTTACCATTTTATAATGGCTTTTTCAAAGATTTTTTAGCTCACAAGATGATGACAATGGAGAAATCAAGTCAAAGTTCTTCCACCTTTTCTCACATTTCTCTTAGCATGCCCTAGGAATCAAAGTGAATGTAATTGATTATTTTTTGGCATTAAGCAAGGAATAAACATGGTGGAGCAAAACCCGGTAAAAAAAAAAAAAAAAACTTTCCATATTAATGTGTCCCACAGTAAAGTAGGTTGACTATTTTACCAAAAGTTTCCTTAACCAAGGAAGATGACAGGAATAATTGCTAGTAGGCAGCCTCAGAATGTAGGCCATGAGTTACACAGGCAGAGAATGTCACTTTAAAATGTGCTACTGGCAGTGCTGGGTAAAATGATGTTGAGTGTTAGCTAGGCTTCATGTTAATGCTGATTGGTCAAGACGGCGGCATGTTTTCAGTTACACTGTGGTGATTAGAGTTTTAGCATCAAATGGGCTTAATCCAGAGTTTAAGGTCCTGCATTTGTTTCTAACAAGTTAATATGCAGGTTCCCCAAAGTGTGTGTGCCTACATGTATTTTATAATAGTTTAGATTCCCTCTGTTTCTCTCTTTCCCCAAAAACACCATCATCTATGTCAATGTAATCGAGCTGGTGAGCCACACTAGAAAACAGCAGAGCTGTGGAAATAGCTGGTAGGGGGCATCTTTTTATACAGTATGAGGTCACAACTGGGGGAAATCTAATTAGCCTGTTCAAGCCCTAGCTAGTACAAAAATGGAAGAAGAACTAAAAGCGGGAAGGTTTTTTTTTTTTTTTTTTTTTTTTGTTCTTGCTACTACAGGCTTGCGTTTTTTTTTGTTTTTTTTAATTTTAAAATAATTGTTTTTTTACATTTATCTTCCTGTTTGTTACCTGTAACCCTGCCCCTTAGCGCACACGTCGGCTCTACGTGCAGGCTCAACGGCAGACGCCGAAATGTAAATCAGGATTAACTTGAAGCGTCTATAGAAATAACAATGAGTCACTTGACTTTGCTCCTCTGTTGAAAGGTGTCGTCCTCAAAAGCCAGGCCCAAGGGAAGGAGTCCGGAGCAGTGTCTCAAAGCGACAGTGTTTAGGGATGGACTGAATGACAAATGGAAGTCACTAGATTTACATTTACATTTACATTCACGGCGTTTAACGTGCGGCCTTATGCTGACTTACAGAAGCGCTTTGAAATCTTTGCTAAAAAAATAATCCATCCTCATGCTTGTTGAGACGAGGTCAGTACAGCATGGAAAGAAAATACTCGAGTCTTACGCTCACACAACCGACTTTCTTATTTATGCTGCTTGTAGTGGTCTACACTCTTGCTGCACTTCCTGATTTATTCCCATTCTGCTTTATCGTCTGTTTAGTTAGAAGTCAGTGCACATTATGATTTTGAGTTTTTTGGTGTATAATGATATTTGGTACACAGCTCAACTACTTATTCACGCTCAGTAGAATCATGCAGGTTAATAGTATTGTAGAGTATTGTATACAGTCCTGATGAATGGAATCTCAGAAAAAATCTCATGAAGAGTTCCAGTTTAAATACTGACTTGTTTTGATTCTCTTGTTCATTGTAATTTTTTTCTATTCCTTTTTTTTCTTGATATTTGTATTAAACAAGTCATTGCTCAAGCACATCCTTCCTTATCTTCCTTCCTGTTGTTTGGTTCTGCATAATTAGGTTTAGACGTGTGTGTACTTGCTATAGTAAAGTTTCTTTCCTTAATCAGGCTCACTTCTCACCTCATATTTAGTCAGCAGTGAATTATAATATAAAAAAATATATACAAAAATTTTATTATTTTTTTACTTTTAGCCATGCACTGTGAAGAGCGCTTCATGGGAAGTCACGTTCAGGGAGAGCTCACGCTATATACAGTAGCTGCTAAGACCCCCTGAGCCGTCTTCACTCGTCTTTGGTACCTCTCACTGAACCTGCTAATCTGGCGTAAAGCCGTCTCAGTGTGTGTCGTGCCTCACGTTCCAGACTCGGCCACAACAGCAACGTTGTCTAGAGTATCTTATAACGCATGCTTCAGAAATAGCCCGCGTGCCCTTGCTTTGACAACGATACCAAACAGTAACATGCTTTACTTTGTGTGTTATATGGCAGTTAATTCCGTCCTCTGCTCATGGGCTAGGGATCTCCCAGAATTCCTGTCTTCAACCCATGTTTCTGACTTACACTTATGTTTCTTTCCTATATGAGTAAGCTGCTAATTTTTTTATTTTGTTTGTTTCTCCCCCCTCTCCCATTGACAGATCTCACACACACACACAGATCACATGTCTCAAAGCATCACGCTCCTTCCATGATGGTGGTGCTCCCTTTTACACACCCTTGAACAGAAAACTTAAACACATTGACATTTTCCTCCTTGCTTTTTTTCAGTATCATGCAGTAATTGTGTGTATTCATGTCTTTATTTATGCCAGTTAAATACTTTATTTTTATGCTCATAAGTTCCTTTCAAGCACCTAAGGACATTGAACATGACAGATGGAGCAATCAGAATAGCCATTCATAAAAACAAAAAGGAACAAAATAATTAAAAATAAAAACAGTAGATAATATCAACAAGGTTGCATATAGTATAAAATCAATACAAGTTGCAAACTTGTGTAGAAAGTAAAATAAGTAATAAATAAATAGATAAAACAAAATGGAAAGTATTTCATAATTAGTTTTTTTTCCCCATACGGTTCTTTAGACATACTGATTTATTTTTTGCTTTTCCCCTCCACAGCGGTAGTCGCTCATCAAAGACTTTCAAGCCGAAGAAGAACATTCCGGAAGGCTCACACCAGTATGAGTTGCTGAAGCATGCTGAGGCGACGCTGGGCAGCGGCAACCTGCGCATGGCTGTCATGCTCCCAGATGGAGAAGACCTCAACGAATGGGTGGCAGTGAACAGTAAGCAGCATGTGATCTCAGCATGTTCGAGTGTGTGTGTGTGTGTGTGTGTGTGTGTGTGCGCGTGTGTTGTACACAGTAGCTCACTACAGCTTTGCTCTAGAGTTTTATATTGAGTTCCTGCTGCAGAGGAACAAGAAGTGCTCCAATTTTTATGTTGTATCTGTATAGACGGTGCTTTTCAATCCTCCTTTCTGATGAGGAAATCAGAAATCTACACTTTCTGTTTGGTCAGAAGGTGTAGATTTATTTAAAATTTATTTCAAACATCAGCACTGAGATTCGTTTATGCTGCAAATCACGTGACCAGTTTATGGAAAAGTCGTTCTCTAATAACAGCTCGTTCATCACATGCTGGATGTTTCGCAATATGAAAGTCTAATAACAAACAGCATAGAAATATATTTTTTTCTTTTTCATAAGAGGAAAGAACATAACCAAATCAGAAGGAGAAATGTATTTAATATTTGTTTTGTTTTTTGTCATTTTTCCACAATGGGAGAGTTTTCAGGACTAAGGATTTTGCTCATTGTGATTTCATAGTAACTAGACAAGCTGTTTTTTTTTTCTTTTCTTTATTCCTTAGTGACACTTAGATGAGAGATGGACTATTCATAGATAATGGGACCATAAGCGATAATGGGAACTCGGTTGTCTCTTGGCAGTTCCACATCAAACATGACTATAAATGGTTGAAAGCATTAATATGGTAATAGTTGGAAATTTACTGTTCTAAAAGAGATGAATACAGATGAATAATCAACAATGGATGAGTTACACATGAAGCAGATACACGATCAGCCAAAACATTACCACCACCTCCAGATGAAAAATACTGATTATATCAACTACACACCAGCAAACTGGTGACAGTGTCATGGGTACCCAAGGCTCAGCAGCACCAACACATCCAGTCTTGATTCCATAGAAAAGCCAGTGCAGGACAAATTGTGGAAAAAGTCAATTCTGGCACCAATACAAAGGCACCAGAACACCCAGTACACCAGAAGTAAAGGTCGCTGACCTCAGCCTCCAAACCCTCAGATCCCAGGGTCAGTTCCACAAGTGGAACCCAAAACCTAGGTGGGTTTAATGTAATAACCACCAAGCTGTGGATGATTTTGGACCGGGCCACACTGAAAAAAATGAAATATATATATATATTTGATTTTTTTTCCATTATTTTGACCATCAGAGTCTGCAGAGTGTTTTATTTTGATGATCATATCGCAGATCCCATACTCTGCCCTCTGCACATCGCAACTCAATGTAATTCACATGCTCCAAACTTGATTTGTATAATAAAGATGGCCATAAAAGTGCGTTTGGAGCAACTATGACCCTGCTGACGTTCTAGATTAAAATCAAGGCGGAATATCCTGAAATCACCACAAAAGCACAAAAAATCCTACTTCCATTTCCAACAACCTGTTTTTGTGAGACTGTAGTCACAGCAATGAAAATTAATTCACGGTGCAGACTGGACATGACTTCTAGATGGGAACATCTCATTACATGGAAACAAGCTCCTGGCTCACACTTATTCTGCGTTATGATGTTATATTCCGTCCGTGGTGCAAAAAAGGTTGTAACAATCCTAGAGTTGATTATATTGCTATAACAGCATGTTCCAAAGTGGTTTTTCTTCTTCTTCTTCTTACATTAATGCTTATCTGCACGTCTTGCGCTGATTTATTTTTGGCTTCAACATAGATTTCAGCAGACAGGTGGAGTGAATCTTCATTATAATGATGATTTGAAGGCAGCTAGTGAGATTTTACAATTCTGTTGCAGTAAATATTTATTTTGCTTTTTGAAGCAAACCTTAAGAGAAGCACTTTAGTGAAGGAAATGAAATGAGAGCTGCTGAAGCTCAGAGGTGATGAATGTAAAGATGCTGCCAAGCTTGAAACACTAGATAGCAGCAGCACGTGGATCACTAATCTCCGCTTGTGATGTGTGGCATCACGAATTCCAGTTTGTATTTCATGTGTGATTAAACTAAATAGGATTTTAAAAAATTGCAGTTGGATCAGTGAGCATGTTTGGATGCTAAAAGTCTTTAAAGACCCTGATCGTCATGAGTCAGTGGTTTATTTTCTCATGTAGCTTTGACAGAAACAAACCATGACACAATATGCACTTTGATGCACAGTATATTGCCTGAAGGTTGTAAAAACCAGGCCAGATTTAATCCCTTAATAGTAGTACAGTAAACACAACATGTAATATTAATATACTGGATCCACTCATCTCTTCGGTAAAAAACGGTATTTGTACAAATACAGTCGACTGTGATTGGGTTTAGAAGTTGTACTGCTAAGGCATGTTTCAGTAGTAAAGTCACATAACTTTAGCTGCCTCTACTGTTCCACTTTCTATTCAGCTGTACACCACAGATTAGTTTGTAGTGCACTGAACACTTTACATTTTGTAAACCAATTAGACTCAAGACATGCGCTCAGTGCCATTGCTTCTTAGTGCTTCTCTTTTAATAACAACAAAGACCTGGTAGAGTAATGTGAATGAATGTAAGTGATAGCCTCAGGGAAGGGTGGATTTTTGACAGCAGGTGCTTGCTTGAGATGACTGAAGTGTTCGATTTCATTTAATTACAGGGAAGCAAAAAGGGTTGGGTCTCGTCTCTACTCTTCAGCCTAGCTAGAGAAAATAAGGCGTGCAGGTAGTTGTGCCCGTTGCTGTAAGCGATACCTTTACTACTACTAATCAGTGCTGAAATGCACCCTAATTTGTTCCCATTGATAATGTGTTTTGATATGTTGGGGTTGGAGTTAAATTCTTTACACATGATCAGTTAGCGAGTGCTAATGGATTTTTCTATAACATAATATAGAACATATATTTCTATAACGTATAATATAGCAGCTCTGATAGTAGGGTCGACTTTAATCCTAATGGCAGTTTTGTGTTTCTGCACTTATTATAATGATGTTTGTATAGTAACAGCTTGTATGGTGGGTGTTAAGTTAAGTTAAGCCTTTATTTGTCACATATACATTACAGCACAGTGAAATTCCTTCTTCGCATATCCCAGCGTAACTATGGTCAGAGCGCAGGGTCATCCATGATACAGCGCCCTGGAGCAGACAGGGTTAAGGGTCTTGCTCAAGGGCCCAACAGTGGCAACCTGGTGGAGCTGGGGATCGATCTTCCGATCAATAACTCAATGCCTTAGCCCTCTGAGCTACCACTGCCCCTGCGTGGCACATTCTATATGAGTAATAACGAAGGGGAAAAATGTGATATTTAACAAATCAAAACATAGTCTTGCTAGTATTTTCCTCTTACCAGCCCATCATGTACGATTCCTTCCTTATTTTGTTCTATGAACTCATCAAATCGAGTCGGCAGAAGGTTAACAGAGTGACATCCTTATTTTATCCTATGAACTCGTTATATCAGCTCAGACAGAAGGCCTGAGTGACACCTGAATGCTCTGCATGTTTTGCCATCAATTTGTTTTCTCCATTTAATCCGTAATTAGTAAAAACTAATTGTTCTCAGATACTGTAAAAGATTCTGTAGTTGTCTGATGTGGGATTTTTTTTTAATGCTTGACATTAATTCTCTCTCTCTGTAGCTGTGGACTTCTTTAATCAGATCAACATGCTGTACGGGACCATCACTGATTTCTGCACCGAAGAAAGCTGCCCTCTAATGTCCGCTGGGCCGAAGTAAGACGTTATGATCCACATGCTTAAAAAAAAAATGTCCTGATCACCTGCTTCTGATCGGATACTTCTATTTTTTATTTTTTATAATTTTTTTAAAATCTGCCTTAAGTTTCTGTATGAGGCTGATTTGCAAAGTAAGAGATTGTGTTAAAAAAATAAATAAACACCAACATCTTTAAACTTGTGCTGTTACTTTCAGGTATGAATACCATTGGGCGGATGGGACCAACATTAAAAAGCCAATCAAATGCTCTGCTCCAAAATACATTGATTACCTGATGACGTGGGTTCAGGATCAGCTTGATGATGAAACACTTTTCCCTTCGAAAATAGGTGAGATTTATATATTTCTTTTTTTGCTTATAAAATGATTCCCTACACAATTCGAGATGAGCCTGAATTTTGGCCGATGAAGGAAGAAGACATTTTTTTGCATTTTACCTTCGTGAACATTTGAGTACTTAAAGATACACAGTACACAAAGCTTTTTGAGATCGGTCACCTGCATTGCAAAAAAAAAAAAGGAATTCATCGAAAAAGGAAGCGCTCGAGTAATTGGACATGATGGGTTGGGCTTATTTCCATAACAGCCAATAGCATTTAAAGTAGACCACACTGAACAGTAAATTTCCACAAACATTACGCTGGTAAATGTGAAGGATCTCTCGCTGTCATTCTCTTTCTCAAAGGCTACATCTACATGTTTGTTTAGCTGCTAATATAATCTGGTAAAGAGGAGGATTTATTAAGTAGAAATGTAAGCCGTATGGAGGGAGTTTAATTCTAGGCATGTTTTATATGTTTCATATACAAGTCCAAGTGTAGGATGACTCATCAGTATTAGTTTATCTATACACATCTTTGATTTCAGACAGGTTTATTTGAAGCATAGCTCAGAAACTCCATCTGATTGAGCAGTTTTTGGTGTCCATAAAAATGAAACACTGCTGAGCCATGCCCTTCCACACCTTTTTGCCGAATTGACTTGAGCTGCCAAACAGGCTAAATTAAGATAGCTGGATAGGAGTAGGTTAGCCATGTTAGACAAGCTATTTTTGCAGTTAGCTGTTTTAGCTCCATATCGATGGCATTTTAACTTTTATGTGACTAAACAATACTCAGATCGTGCATTCTGATTATTCTTCAAAATTACTAGTCTGAAAATGTATCTTACTTCAGCATCCAGTACAAGCTACTGTTAGCAAGATTAGCCTTGTAGTGTGGCTAAACTCAACAAACAGCTTAACAAACAGTAAATTTTAAAATGCCAACGCTCACAGCTTAAGGGTCCGATGTTGTTATGGACTGTCAAAACAGTAGCCACAGTGTTTTCTCATATATATGTTGTGCTTAAAATTTTGCATACCCTGAAAGAAATTTGTAAACTTTGCCATTTATTTTGGAAAATATGTCTGATGATATAAAATATTTTTTTTTTCTTGCAGGATAGTGGTCATGTGAAGTCATTAATTATCACATAGTTGTTTGACTACTTTTTAAAAACCCAATGATAACTGAAATCACCCAAACAATCCTGATCAAAAGTTTACGTATCCTTGAATGTTTGGCCGCATCATAAACACACAGGTTGACGCACACAGGTTTAAATGGCTATTAAAGGAAAGTTTCACTGTGAAAGTGATTCACTGTAATTGTGATTAGTGTCTGTGCATAAATAGTCAGTGACTTGGCTGGATGCTGCATCGTGGGGAAGACAAAAGAACTGCAATAGTCCTGCGTAATAAGGTAGTTGAACTTTATAATGAAGGAAAAGGGCGTAAAAAGATATCTCTACTCTTAAGAATCCCAGTCAGTACTGTTCAAGCTCCGATAAAGAGGTGTAAATCAAGAGGTTCTGTTGATACTAAGCCAGGGTCAGGTAGACCAAAAAAAGAAGTGTTTGGGATCCAGAAACAAGTTAGAAATACATGCTGCTCTGGGGAAAAAAAAAGTGTTCAACAATAAGGAGTTACTTGAACACCAATGATCTGCCCGGGCGAGTTGCTAAGAAAAAGCCATTACGTCGCCCATGCCACAAAAAGGCCCAAACAGCACCAAGCCTCACAGCTTCTGGAGCAGAGTCATTTGGAGTGATGAGACCAAAATTGACCTTGAATCAACAAGGCCTACAGGGAAAAGTACACCATCCCTACTGTAAAGCATGGTGGTGGATCTCTCATGTTTTGTGGCTGTGTGTGAGCTCCACTAGCACAGAGAAGTGAGTCAAAATTGATGGCAAGATGAATGCTGCATGTTA
Source organism: Clarias laeviceps (assembly GCA_030014305.1). Classification (NCBI taxonomy): domain Eukaryota; kingdom Metazoa; phylum Chordata; class Actinopteri; order Siluriformes; family Clariidae; genus Clarias; species Clarias laeviceps. Next base: position 14,647,742 of record JAQMYJ010000014.1, on the reverse strand, counting down.
TAAAAAAAAAATACTGGCAGACAATTTGCATTCTACAGCACAAATGGGACACACTTGAATGTTCCAGCGTGATAATGATCCAAACCATAAGGACAAGTTGACCCTCAAATGGCTACAGCAGAAACAGGTGAAGGTTCTTAGGCATCCATCACAGTCTCCAGACCTCAATATCATAGAGCCACTTTGGGAAGATCTCAAACATGCAATTCATGCTAGTTGACCAAAAAAATTTACAGGAACTGGGGGCATTTTGCCAAGAAAAATGGGCAGCTATACCATATAAGACAATTAAGGAGATTATTAGTTAAGTTAAGCCTTTATTTGTCACATATACATTACAGCACAGTGAAATTCCTTCTTCGCATATCCCAGCGTAACTGGGGTCAGAGCGCAGGGTCAGCCATGATACGGCGCCCCTGGAGCAGTTAGGGTTAAGGGCCTTGCTCAAGGGCCCAACAGTGGCAACCTGGTGGAGCTGGGGATCGAACCGCCGATCTTCCGATCAGTAACTCAATGCCTTAGCCCTCTGAGCCACCTTACAAAAGACTGCATGCCATCATTGACCTTAAAGGGGGCAGTACACATTATTAAGAGCTAAAGTTATGCAAAGGTATACAAACTTTTGAGCACAAATGTAGCTTTGAAATGTTTCTCATTGGGAAATCAGTCGAATGTCAGATCTTAATACAAACACAACGTAAACACAAATAAAATATGGCAACTGTTTCTTTACTTGCTCTGAAGATGGAAATAAAAAGTTTTGTAAACGTCCTGTACAAAGGACAAGTCCGAAAAAGCATGTTTATGCAAATTTAAAGAAGAAAAAAAGCTAATCGACTACAGACTAAGATGCTTGAGCTTATTACATTGCTGTGGTTATTACAGCAATAAGACACACTAACCTTTCATCATTTATTTTTTTACTGCAACAGTTGTGTTTTCAGGTTTACTAACAAGACTGTTTCAAGACTGTTACTTAATGGCAAAGTAAACGTCTGTTTTTTTGTGTTTGTTTCTCAGGCGTCCCTTTCCCAAAGAACTTCATGTCTGTGGCGAAGACGATCCTGAAACGACTGTTCCGCGTCTATGCTCACATTTACCACCAGCACTTCGACTCGGTCATCCAACTGCAGGAGGAGGCCCACCTCAACACCTCCTTTAAACACTTCATCTTCTTCGTTCAGGTGTGTGCATTAGAGCCGTGCCATTGATGCACTTTAACTGATCTAATTAAATTTATTGATTCAGTGGGTCAGGTTTTGATTAAATAATCTGTTTATACTTTTAGAATTATTTAGGTAAACATACAAATGTTAAATGGTCTAAAAATGCTTAAAAATAGGACAGCATTTGTTTTTAACAATACAAGTACAAACAACAAGGCATTTAATACATTGTGTTGTTGCATAAAAACTAGCCATGTACACAACATCAGTTTAGAACATCAGTTTAAATTAAATTATACAGATTAGGACCAAAGAAAATGAAGCCATTCAGGATCAATCAATTTGTAGAATTGTGTGCCTTCCATCAATAAAATTTAAATACTTCAGGGACAGAAACTACAAACCTTTTACCTTTTTCAGCAAACGTTTGAGTCATATAATCTATGGGTGTTTGGTTCGGTCTATGTGATTAAAATCTAATGGAATGGAATCAACAGTTTGCACATTATTCACAGCTCCAGTGTGCATCTGTTTGAAAGCATGTCTCCTTTTTTGCGAGGTTTTCACTCGCACATACAGTACTGTGCTTGCACTGTTTTTGTTATTTTGCTCTGTAAGGGAACGTCTGAAAGTAAAATCATCAATAATAATCGATTTTATATTATTATTTACTCTCTCGGGTCTCTTGTGTGTCTCTATATTCTTTTCTAGGAGTTCAACTTGATCGACAGGAAAGAGCTGGCACCTCTTCAGGAACTGATCGAGAAACTTACCTCTAAAGACAGATAGACTAAGAGAATCGTAATTTTACCCCCTTTTCCCCTGATTACTGTGCACAGCAGCCTGGTTTTGTTTTCTCTGTCATTTTACAGGTTTGTGGGACTGGCTCCTGGATTAGTCTTTAATTCTCTACAGTTTTAACTTAGGCAGTGAATTCTCCTTGTGTTTCTAACGTCTGTGTGATCTTTTCTCGAAAACACAAAACAAAAAGATGATCGTATCTACGTAAGTGCCTGGCGTATGTCCACCTGCGAACAGTAAATGTTCTGTGAAAAAGCACCACCTGTCTCTATAACTATCTCTCCCCCCTATAAAAAAAAACAGGTTTTGGGGTTTCTTTGTAACTTAGCGAATGAAGCATGTAGACACTTTGGTAAGAGAGAAAGCCACTAAATACACCTCATTTTTGTTGGTATTAACAAAGCTGGAGATTTATTTTTGTTTTTTCCCCCCTGTGCTTTTTCTTTCTTGAATAAGATGCATAATTTCTCACACCCAAAATAGCTCTCAGGGCTTTGCACTGAGTCTTCAGTCACCTGACATGACTTTTACACCAATGGAGTAATTCAATAGTTACATGAATAGTAACATAGATAGCTTTAAATCAGTTTTAACTATAAGCTCTTGATTATAAAAGGTGGGTCTTTCAGTTCATGGTGGGAAGGGAATAGGGTAATGATTACTATGCAATGTCCTTGTTTCTTTCTTTGAAATTTTTGTTCTCTCCATAGGCGAGACTGGTTAACCCCAGAGCTAGTGCCAATATCTAATCCACCACAGTCTGCTTGTGTAAGTCAAAAAGAAGCAGCAGGAATCCTGAGAAAAGGCATTTCGTTCAAGTGTTTACTTGCCTGACTTTATACCTGCAGGTTCTTGTCTATGTATCTACATAAATATAAAACGGAGCAAAACATGAATTAAGCTTATAAATGGAGTGTATAAGTCTATCTGTATCACACATACATGACCGGGTTGTGGTATCTAATGTGTAATCATAGGGATTTAAAAAAAAGCTATAATATCATTTGCTGTTTTATTGTTTGCACTTTGAATTATCAGCATAATGAGAGGTTTTATTCCACTACAGCTGTCTCGTCCAAAATTGGTCATTATTGTTATTCCGACATGCTGCAAAATTACTGGATGTAATTTCCCTACTGCTAGATAATGTTTGATTTTTTTAAGTCGGATTCACCTCATGAATGTTAACAGGATGTTGTGATAGATATAATTGCTTGGCCTTTTCTCAAGAATTTTTTTTTTTCTTCAGATAACATGATCATTTTTCCTTCAACCATGTTCGAAAACACTGTAATGTTTTTTTGTTGTTGTTGCTGAGAATCTTGTAAATAATGTACACACAAGGTATGCAGTGGAAATGAGATAAAGATGTTTAACTCGCAAGACTTTTTGTGGTACAATATTGAATGCTGTTTATAGTGTAATAAAATGTTTGACCAAGATGATGATGTTCTTGCATGTGTACGAGTTGATTAATAAGGTAATACATGCATATATTCAGCTGTAATAAAATGTGAATTGATAGATAGAGAGATACTTTTATTGATCGCAAAGGATTTGAACCCTCAACATTTAGGTGTGCTGTGCTGCCGCCTAATAAGGTCAGTCAACAGTAATTCTTTCCCCCTAATATGACCAGAGTGATTCTCACTTGAAAAACACTGCAATTAGTGACAGATGTAGCTGTATGTTGCCATCTACTGACCAATTGCTTTAATTGCACGATCAGCCACACCATTAAAATAACCTACCTATTGTGGCGTAGGTATTGCCTCCAAAAACAGCTCTGACCTTTTTAGGTGTTCGGTCATATCTTGCACCAAGACATTACCAGCGGATTCTTTAAGACCTGTAAGAGGCGAAATGTCTGAATGGCTTGTCTAGCACGTTCCACAGATACTTGATTGAATTGAGATCTGGGAAAATTGAAGGCCAAGTCAACATCTTGAACTCTTTGTCATGTTCCTTAGCCAATTCCTAAACATTTTTTCAGTGTTACAGGGTACATTATCCTGCTGAAAAAGGCCACTGATATTAGGGAATACTGTGTATACCTGCTCAGCATCAATGTTTAGGTAGTTCTATGTTAGTAACTTCCACATGAATTCCAACACCCAATGCTTTCCAAAAGAACATTGTCCAGGACGACACACTGCCTCCAAAAGCTGTCTTTCCCAAGTAAGACCAGGCCACCTGTTTTCATTGATACATGGTACAGACACCTTTCTATTATAGTCACCAGCATTAACTTTTTCAGCAGTTGGTGCTACAGTAGTTCTTATGTGGGATCATACCAGGCAGGCCAGGACTTCGCCTCCCATGCGCATCAATAAGCCTTGGGCACCCATGACCCTGTCCTTCCTTGTACCTTCCTTGGATCATTATGGTAATTAAGCACTGCATACCAGGAACACCTCACAGGACCTGACATTTTTGGCAAGAACTGACTGCTCTCTTGCTTTCTAATGTTTCCCCTCCCTTGACAGGTGCCATTGTAATTAGACATTTAATATTAGTGGTTTTGATGCTGTGGCTGATTAGTGTAAGTCTAAGTCAAAATTATGATGTAATATTTTGACGTCATATTATATATAATTCTTTTTTGTCTTTCGGCTGTTCCCTTTCAGGGATCGCCACAGCTAATCATCTGCCTCCATCTAACCCTATCCTTCGCATCCTCTTCTCTAAATATATTATTTATGATTATAATTAATATAATAAAAGGAAACAAAAATAATATATTAGATATAAAAAAGACTAGTCATTTAGTTAAAGTAGAAAGATAGTTCATAAGTAAATAGGTTTTTAAATAAAGGAATGAGTTACCAAGTCAAAATAATGATCATAATTTATTACATCAATGTATTAATAGTTACTATGTTAAAAATTGTGATAATCTTCAAATAAGGTTTTGAGTCAAAGCCTTAACTAAGTGGTCAAGGTGTTTCTAATTCACGACAGGAACATCATTTTGATCATCTCTTGAAACTTAACATATTAAAGAATTTAAGAGCATAAAGATCACTGAATGGTTTCTACTATTCCTGCTTTGTAGATTAGGTGTCATTTTGGCCACAGGAGGGCGCTGGCTCACCAGATATATACTGACAGTAAAGAGCAGTCCAGCCATGTCTAGTGAATCATCTAAATTCAATTTTCTATTTCCTGTCAAATTAAATTAAACATTTTAATGTGACTAAAGATACAATTTTAAAATTAAAAGTCTGTTTATGTAGCAACCTCAGCAGCAACCTCATTTCCCCTCTCGAAAGCATTTTCCAACCACTCAGCATTCAGCATCAGCAGTATACTAATCACCAGCCTGATCATCTGTCATCATCAGCACCTGTTTCTCACTGGTTCATGCTTGAATGATTCATAGGTCACTGTGTGGCTTTACAACCAAAAACTGGTCAGGTACAGGGACTGAATATAAGAGACGAAGAAGTCCTTCAGGAAGCCAGGAGAGATATTCCTCAAGATTACATTAAAGTACATGTAACTCTGGCTCTTCTGAAGGCTCTTCTTGTTGCTCAAGACAAATTTGGCACTATGTATCTCTATCTCTGTCAAATCAGCTTACATCTACAAAGATGATGACATAAGGTTTTCATACCACTGCTATGCAAAAAAAAAAAAAAAACACTCGGCTCATCTTCTCCTTCCCTCCCTCAGACACTCATGTTTCTGCTCAGCATTTCTGGGAGACACCTCATTATGGATAGCAGCTCATCAGCTGAAATTTAATCCCAGCAAAACAGAACTGCTGTGAGACATCCCTACGTCAGGATCTGGTGATCTCCCTGGAGAAGTCTCTGATCTCACCTTCGGTTACTGCACACAACTTTGGTGTAACCAGGGACAATCGACTGTCCTTGTCCTCTCACGTTGCTAATCTGACATGCCCGTTTTAAATTTCTTCTGTAAAACATAAGAAGGATTTATCACTCATTTCCATCCACTCTGGTCACGCAGGTTCTTGTTCAGTCCATTTTCTAACTGGACTATTAATGCCATCAATACTATGAGTGCAGTTTGACCTCTGCAGATGATCCAGAATGCAGCTGCATGACCTTGGAAAATCCTCCCATACCATCTACTGGCTTCCTGTAGCTTCCTGGATCAAATTTAAACCACAGATGTTTGCCTACAAAGCCAAAAACAGGTCAGCACCCATTAACCTCACAGCATTTATCACACTTCACCACACTAACCCTCTGATCCGCTAGCGCTGCTTGACTGGTCTCACCGTCTCTCAGGGTACAAAGAATGCCTGCATCAACACTATTATCTATTGTGGCATTTACTGTACTGTAGATTGTAAAAGGAACATCTTGTAGATGACATAGTTCTTACAAAGTGTACACTTTCTGGCAAGAATTTTTTCATTACAGTATATGGATATAAGATTTTCACATTCATATTTGATTTATTGGCTTAGTGGATAACATGGTCACCTTGCATCTCCAGGGTTGTGGGTTCAAATCTCACCTCTGCTTGGTGTGCATGTTCTTCCCAGTGCTTCCAGGTTCCCTTCAGGTACTCTACTTTCTAAAAAACTTGTTTTATACGTTAACTTTTCCAAATTACCTGTAGTGCCTGATTGTGTGTTTAATGTTATGTGTTTATGCCCTCTGATATGTTGGCACCCCACCCATGGTGTACTCCACCTTATACACTCAGTTCCCGTGAAAGGCTCCAGTTTTTTTTTCTTTTCTCCCTAAAATATTTTTTGCTCTATCTCATGAAGGATATTGTTAATTCTAGAGTTGACTGTAGAAATTACCTTCAATTTCCTGTTAATATAAAACTGTTTTTTTTTTGTGGTCCTTCCAGGTCCTGTACATCGTGCCTGGAGATATATCCTTCGCTTCTGTGGCAATTGCTAAAAGGGCGACTTTCCAGCTCGACACCCGATTGTCATTCACACACTACGTGTTACAGTTTGGGAACGCCAATTAGCCTAACCAGCATGTCTCTGAACTATGGGAGATAAGTAAGAAAACCTACCAAGCATGCGGGGAACATGCAAACTCCATGCTCACAGACCTGAGGAGGGAATCGAACCCTGACCCTGGAGGTGCAAGACGACAGTGCTAACCACTAAGGCAGTGTGCCACCATATCATCTTAGTCATCAAGACTACTTATTCCAGCATTGGTAAAAGAAATTATCACGATTTTTTTACCGGAGATCATGGGGGTCTATGAAAAATTTTGAAATCTGTGTCAGAGAAGTGAGTTTAAATAAATTATCGTCACACAGTAGGGCATTGAACTAAGTGTATAAGGCCATAAGCTTCGAGTCTAATATGTAAAAGCCACTTGGTAACAGCAAATGAGACAATGTGGCTGCCTTTTTTTTATTATGTCTATTTTCCTAAAAATTAAGGAAGCGCTTAAACCCTGCCAGTCCATTTCTGGCCCTGGTCCTGTTTATAATGTGTAGGTTGGTTTTGCTATTGTTTCCTGTCTGCTCTTTTACAGAATGTCCTGCTCATCTCCCGTGCTCCAGCCTGAGCCGAGGAATGCGCCAGAGGGACATGGTGTGTCAGAATGCTTTGAGGATGACGGTGAATGGTCTTAGGGGTCCTTAACTATTCCCTGAGATGTCTTTGTTTCCAATATCTTGTGTTATTAAAATGTCTCTTCGTAGGCCCTTGGTAAGGTGACTGTAATAAGACTGTACATACAGGTGGTTCGCCAAAAGAGTTTCCATGCATGCAAAGCATGAATTGTCATTCTTGTCATTGCATACTGTTTTTTTGTGAGGCATGGTTTAACACGCTTAAGTGGTTAGGGACACTCTCGCTCATGTTAGCTTATCCCATGTTTCTGAACTAACACATCGCTTTTGAGTAATACTTTAACTTCATGTAGACAGCCACTAAATCAAAGAGCACCCCAAGGACATTATAGCACGTCACAAGCCCTATAGCGTGGGAGAACCACGACCTTTCAGCTAATGGTTGATCACTATTTAGCGCATGTCAGGCTCTGTGAAGTGTGAATGTGTGAAAAATTGCAAACACAGGTCAACCTTGGAGAAATTAATGCAGTCATTTTGTTGCACCTGGTCCTGAGACTTTTCACAGAAACTGGATTCATCTGTGCGTCATCAGGGGAATTCTGCCTGTGTAGCACGGCACATGGCACGTCAGGGTGTTCGAGTCAAACCGGGACTTTTGGTTGTGCAGAATAATAGAATACAGTTATGAAAGTCAAACTGCCTTTAATTCTCTATATAATCCCTTGCACTTATCCCAGCCTTTCACTAGTGCTCGGCCACCCAACTCCTTTAATGGTCCAAATTACTTTAAGCAAGGTCAGGATTGTATGGGGGACGTAGCAGTAACTCCCAGCCAGGTTTCTGTAATGTGCGAGTGATGCTTGTGAATGATTCTGTGTACAGTTCCCACAGACAGATGCGTCTCTTCCACAGGTTCGCGACGTGTTGTCTGTCGATTTTCAAAGATCAGGTGAATATGCATGGAAATGCCTGCCGTGTGCTCGAAGCCACCTCGGCCCGGATCGTCATTCTTCAAAACGTTTGCATCATACAAATGTTTTACTGCGACTAAGAGACTCATCACCATATTGTGCTTGAAGTCTTTTGTAAATGTCAATCGGTTTTACTGTACACTTTCATTCACAAGAAATTTTTGTCTCGGTTTAACTTGAATGCCCCTTGAAAAACAGTTTCCTTGCCAGTGTAATAAATTATACATGAGACATTAAACTTGGTATATTGCAGACATCTACTTGTATTAGTAAAGGGTTAATCCTATATACACTACACATACATTAAGTTTCAAAAGTTTGACATCACTACTGGTTATGGTAAGGCGGCAAGGTGGCTTAACCACTTTTGCCTTGCACCTCCGGGTCCTGGGTTCGATTCCTGCGTCGGGTTTGTGTGCATGGAGTTTTCTTCGTGCTTGGTGGGTATCTTCCGGGTTCTCCAGTTTCCTCCCACAGGCTAATTGGTGTTCCGAAATTGCTGTAGTGTGTGAATGTTGACTGGAGGGCCTACCACGGTAATACAATGGTCACTACTAACCTCCACGGTGGCTAGATGGATGGATGGATGAGATTGGTAATGTTATTTCATCATATATTATTATTATTTTGCGTAATTATATTTTTCAAAACCTCAAGCATTGCTCTTGAATAATCATGACGAGAAGGTAAATCACAAATCGAAGAGGATAAAAAGACAACAAATATAAGTGCTACATCTATCATTCTGTTTTATTAGTGCTACATTTTTCATTATGCTTTAGTTGCCGGGAGACAGTACATAATATTGTACTTTAGCAGCCTACACATGTTAATTTTATGTGAATAAGATTAAGCAAATTGTACATGGATATGATTTTTAAAAAAATATATTTATTTATGTGATTATATATGTTTATCCAACAGTAAAGAAAGAAAATAACTGTTAAAATAATGTATTCTTGAATAACGCCCACAAGCTAATTAAAAAATGGATTTGTTTTGCCTTTTGGACCTGATCCACATGTCAGATGTCTTAGTGTGAATCATAATGCTGATTAAGATTCTAATATGGAGAAAAGCCACTCTGCTTCTCAACATTGTTTTCAGGACACTCAGCAGGAATTGTTGTGAAAATTGCAGATGTTAACAGCACTCTACCATAATATGATTACGATGTCTCCAGTGGTCCTAAATTGTCCATCTGGAAATATCTCAGAGGTCATGCCTGAAGGAAAAAGAGCATTAGCTGTTGAAGCTCAGGAATGTTCCGTCTTCCATGGAAGTCATGTAGGCAACAGAGCTCAATATAACCAGGTGGCTTAGTGATTAAAGTTCTGCGCTAGTCACTGGATGCTTTGACGACTGCCAGAAAGATACCAGACTGAACAGCTTGTTTTTGCCTGACTTTTTGATGTCTAGACTAGACTTGGCTTTTGATTTCACAACTCTGTTCTTAAAATAAACTCATTTGTAAGATTTCACATGGAACTTTTGCAGGTTCTTCAAGAGAAAAAGAAAAGTCTTAAGGGTGCTCGATGAGACATTTGTGCAGGGCTGAAAAAAAGATTGCCCCCCCCCCAAACTCCCCGCCCCCAGCTAGCTAGCCCAGATTAGGTCATGTGATGATAGTTTAATATACAGCATTATCATGTGACATGGTACACTCCTGATGACCTGCGCATTGCTCAGGAACATGGACTTCACTGAAAAATCAGGATTTTTATTCTGGGAATTAAACTCATTATACATTCATCATCATCATCAAAAGACACAATAACCAGAGATGGGCAAAGTACACAAATCCTGTACGGGAGTAAAAGCAGAGATTTCCTGAGGGCACATGTTGTTTAAGTAAAAGTAGAAGTCCTCCATTTACATGTGTACTTGAGTAAAAGTGTAAAAAGTACTAACCTTTAATCAGGTACCAAAGTAAAGGGCTTGAATTAGCTCACCAAAACCGTTTTCAAAAAAAATCTCTCTTTCGCTCTTTGTTTCCCGGATTGTTGCCTGTCCGCTTCTGATTTCAAACACCTGTTATGTTATTACGCATGTCTTGAAAGAAAGGCAAGTCACACAGTTGCTAAATAATAGTCAGCAGGTGGCAAAATTGCCACTTCGAATACTTCACATCTATTTAGTTAGAGGTAACGCAACGCCATGCAGAAAAGTAAGTAAGTAAAAGCACAGATAAAAGAGTAAAAGTAAAAAAGCATCCTCTAATAAAACTACTCAAGTAAAGGTACATTTATTTATTTATTTATTTATTTTAAAGAAATTCTATCAAAAAAATAATAAATGTTTGAAATAAATCACAATTTAATGTAAGTAATTTCATTTTAATTAGTAATTATGGTCTACTTCTGTCTATGCAATTATGCAACTACTCCACGGTAGTTGAACAGAAACAGAAATGAATTTCACTGATTGTGAAAGAAAGACTAAAGACATGTCTCTACAATAAGTATTTGAATTTGCAATTAGCTTAAACCCTTGACTTCCGTTTTCTTTTTACCCTGTGCTAACCTCATTATCATGTTTTTAGCTTGATTTTATTCTTAGTCCCAGACTCTACTACGTACTTCTTCTCATTTAGGATTGCCCATGTACACTACCGTTCAAAAGTTTTAGAACACTTGCAAATTTCTTTGTTTTTGTTTAGTGATTTATTTTCTACATTC
>JAQMYJ010000014.1:14615114-14625128 GCA_030014305.1 Clarias laeviceps | reverse complement strand
TATATATATATATATATATATATACATACAGTAAATCTTATATTTCTTATAAGTATTTCATCTAAGAAGTTTATTTGTTCTACACTAGTGATTTAAATCTTAGGACCTGCAAAGAATTCCAGAGCAATACTCTTTTGCATGTACACTTCAGCTGAATCTCGGTGAGGAAATGATGATCTGCTGATCTCGTTGAAGACACGAGGACAAGTTTGTTTAGCTGTCTTTGGGGGGTAAATGCATTCTTTAATGCGGTGTGTTGAATCTGGAAAAGATAAGAAATGTGTTTCTAAAGGACCCAAGCACTGCTATCAGATCGAACTGATCCATCCTTCCTGCATGTAGCGATTATTTTAATTTGTACTTATTACTTTTGAACAGCAAACATGCGATCACAGTTTATGTTGCTCAGATAAGGCGGTTTGTTTTCCTAGCGCAATTAACTTGTTTAATTAACTTGGTGATTTACTTAAAAAGAAAAAGAAAGTATGGTAAAATGTTAAATGGGCCCATGCAGACTCCACAGTCTAACACTAAAACTAGGGTTGCACGATTCGATCAAAAAAATCTCATTGTGATTATTTTGATACATATTCCGATTGCGATTTAAACTGCAATATTGAACTATTAAATGTACTGTATAATAATGGCACACATTATCTCAATAAGGAGATTTTTGACCATGTTTATTTATCAACTATATAGACAAATACTTATATTATTGACAAACACTACATATATTCCCCAAAAAATGTATTTCCACCTTTTGTAATTAGATAATTAGGTGAATTTTTTTTCTATTTGATTTTGATTTTTTTTTTTATGCGACTAATTATGCAGCACTAGCTAAAACCATATATCAATATCACAACACATGACATCACAAGATGGTTTCCTTGAAATTCTAGGCTTTTTTTTTTACATCAGTTCCCTCAAATTATTGGATTTTTTTTTTATGCATTACTATTGCCACTTACTTGTTACAAGCTTAGATATGTACTTAAATATACAGTCTATATTCTTTGTGTATCTACCGTGATATGATTATGTTGACAATCAAGATATAACCCATGTCAGAATCTTGATAGGCAGCATATATTAACAGCATACTTGCTCCTGGGGGCGGATCCGTCAGAGGCAGCGGTGCCGCTAGACACTCCAGGCCCAATATACTAGTCCCCCAACTTTGATGAAGCCAACCTCTTTTAATTGCCACAGCATTTTTATGATCTCCTGTGCCTCGGGGCAAATGGAATTGTCCTTAATTACCCCCGCCCCCTTTAAAGCAACCCCGGTCAGCATTACATATAAGCTAAAGGCGGACAAACTTGCTGCTCTGGCTAAAACACATAACTTCTAGAGAAAGTTTAAACACTCAGGACTTGGCATCAGGTCCAGAGTTGCAACTACATCTTTTCTATTAGTTCGCCCATAGTTACTGAATAATTTATCCTAGTTAATGAATAATGTGTTTTAAAATAAAGACATGAAGAAATCAGTAATAAGTTGACAGTTTAATTGCCTGCCTCATAGCTAACAAATTCTAAGCTAAAGGGCTAGCGATCAGAAGCAGATGTGATATGCATATTTGGAACTTTTGGCCTCCCATAAAGCCATATTAAATTTCAAACTATTAAAGCCAGAATTTGTCCTTCCTTTTTTTTTTTTTTTGAGATGGTTTAATGCTGATGCAAGTGCCGATCTTGATTATTTCACCCCAAAATACCATCAAAAACAACACACAGTCAAGGCCAGAAGATTTAACATGAATTATGATAGCATGGCAGACACAAACAGATTAGGGAATAGCACAGACCAAATGAAAGACAAAGCCAGACAAAGAGCACTATACAAGAGGCGTAATATAAACTAGTGTTCATTAACCAAAACGTGACTCAGGTGCAGGCTATCGTGTGACACGATGCGGTGTGGTGCGGTGACTGAAGGAACTTCTTGTTCAGCGTCTTTTTTTTTTTGTGCTAACATGACAAACGGCAAACTTTTGTATTGAAGATCTGTTTTTGGGTGGTCATGGGAAATTTTGGTTCTATGCTAATTCACAGCAGAAATTTATAATATAATATACGAACCCAATCCCTTGCCTAAAAAAAAAGTACATTATTATTATAATATTATTAAAAGTATATTATTTTATGGACTTTTATTATTTTTTTTAAAACATACTGAAAGCATTTTTGCAGAAATGTGACATTTGGTCTAAAGGTTTGTATATGTTAACTTAGAAGGGAGCAAGTTCAACTAGACGAGTGTTGCTGCAACTACTGCAAGGGAATCTCACACATCTCACTCATATCCATAAATAGAAACTGCATTGCAACACTTTTTAACCGTTTCTCCAAAATGATCCACGAAAGTGACATTTAAACAGATCTCCACTTACGAGAGCTGAAAATCTGTGTGAAATCTGGCGAACTTTCCTGCCTCTGTACTCGTATTATGGCTGTGTTTTTGTTCTTTGGACTCCTTTTATCTTACACTTAGGAAAGTTTCACAATTTCATATGTCATATCCTGCTAGGAAGCCATAAACCATTGAGCTTCAGCCGTTTAGTGTGAATGGCTTCACTTCTGCCTGTAGCTGCTTTGCAACCAAATCTAACGCACATTCATTTATATGAAAATCTAACAGTTAAGGTTAAACGATGGCTTGTAAACGACCATCACATCGCGAAGGAAAGATCTGGTTTAAATGGTCCAGGTGATTAGGTTGGGTTTTTTTTTTTTTTTTTTTTTTTTTTTTAGGATCAGGGTTTACTGAACTCCATTACTATTTAGCACTAAGAGTCTAATTGCTGTATTTAGAGGACTGTGAAAAGCATTTTACCCTTTAACCTTCTTTTAATTATGCCATTTAGTATATTGTTATTATATTATAAATGTATCATTCACTGGTTTTTGTAAAAGTAATAAGGAGGAAGTGGTTAGCACTGTTGTCTCACATGTTCAAGGTTGGGGGTTCAGCCTGAGTGTGTGGAGTTTACATGTTCCCCCTGGGCTTGATGAGTTCCCTTAGGGTTCCTTTCTGGTTTCCTCCCACATTCCAAAGTCATGCCTTGTAGGCCGATTGGCATTTCCAAGCCTGTAGTGTGTGTGTGTGTGAGTATGTGTGCTCATGCATTAAGGTTCCTGAGATAGGCTCTAGACCCCCTATAACCCCCTAATAACCCTGTTGAATTTTATAAACCTTATAAACTGATTATAGCACTGTTGAAACCGTGATTCAGGTTAAATGATTATTTTTTAACAGTGTGGCTTTGACAGTAATTCCACAAAACTTTGTTATTCACAGTAACTGCTTATGGTTCTTCCCATACACCAATCAGCCATTATAGCGCAAAACATTATGCTCAGTATTGTGTAGGTTCCCTTTGGGCATGACTCCACAAGTCCTTTGGGTGCTGTGGGTTGTGGGCCAGGATCTCCATGCATTAGGGACTTGTTTGTCCGGTGCATTCCATGAGTGATTGATTGAATTGGGATCTGGGGAGTTTGCAGGCCATGTCAGCAGTCTTGCACTCTTTGCTTGATGGGCTCCGTGTGTGGCGGACTGTGGTGCACTGGGTGATTTGGTGACTTTCTATTGTTATCTAACTTTTTTTTGCCGATTTGTGCTGCTTTGATTTTTCTGTGGTGGGGCTGGCCTTTGATCCTCACACATACCGTATAGGTGAGCCTTGGGTGGACATAACCATGTCACCAGTTTACTAGTATATAATTGATGATCAACGTTAATGTGTTAATGTTATGAGATTAATATGAGAAATATTATGGCTGATCGGTGTAAATGATGATATCTCGATGAGGTGATGTGTTGTTCTTAAATAAAGTTAAAATTGCAATTATTGGTACACTGTACTGTTATAGGTAAATAATCCATGCCTACTGTGGCTTCCTCTTATCCACAATGATCACGTGTTATTTGTTCTTTGTTTATCATTCTAATTGGATGAGATACTGTTGAGTAAATTATATTACAAGTTTGCTATACACGTTATAAGCAACCCTGAAACAGGAAATCACCTCACACGAGAGCTCTTTATTATACCCCGAGAAACAAGCTCTCGTAATCCTCACAGAGCAGATGATTGAGAGGAAGTTTCCCTTTATGCAACATGCTTACACGCTTAGTATGTTTTCTGACCACGTGGAAGCTTGAGGCTCATCAAATTCAATTAGCATCTAGCAGGGACTCTCAGCCAACCCCCCACCGAATGGATTACCCTCACGTAAACTACCGACACCTTCCTTCCCCCTACTAGCTCCCCCCTCACCTAGATCCAGGTCCAAAGCTACAGTAGAACTGCCCTAGCAGTCAGTGATAGTCAGTTGCTAAGCCAGGAACATGTCTGGCCTTAGCAGTAACATGCTGCATGTAAACCAGCCGACAAACTACGGATCTCTACTGTCCCTGGAAGAAAAATGCGAGCAATCTTTCTTCTTCTTCTACTATTACAGGATGGAGGACGAGGCCGTCTTGGACAGGGGGGCGTCCTTTCTCAAACACAAATGTGATGAGGAGGAAGTCGAAGGTAAGATCCCTAACATGATTTTTTAACACTATATATTTTATATGTTCATGCCAAATAGTAATGTTTCTTTGCATTCACGAACAGTACGAAAGAAGGTCGTTATTATAACTTTGGCTACGTGGTGTTTCAAACACTGAGCGAACAGGTATCACATAACATTGTGTTTGCTTCATTTACTGTCTGCTAATGTAATGTAGACTTTTGGCTAAGACCCAGAATCTGCTATTCTGTAGCTCTTTAATTAATGAGTCTGAAATAATACCAGGGAAAAAAAAAACGTCAGTAAGAATAAATGTTCTGAACTT
Source organism: Clarias laeviceps (assembly GCA_030014305.1). NCBI lineage: Eukaryota > Metazoa > Chordata > Actinopteri > Siluriformes > Clariidae > Clarias > Clarias laeviceps. The sequence goes on along the minus strand of JAQMYJ010000014.1, from coordinate 14,620,277 downwards.
CTGTTATTTATTTATTTTTTTGGTTGTTGTTCTTGTTGCCATAGCGGAATCATGTAAACATGTTATTTGAAACAAATGAGGAGAATTAAAATGTGTACAGTCGTTAATCGTTAAAATTAGTTTTAAAATGCATTTGCCTCGATGTCTAGCTTTCAATTCAGACAGCTTTAGCATTCAGTAATTTGGGGTAACCAGATGGGTATTAGAATTTTTTTTTAGAAGTAGCAGCGATAGAGTGTTATGAGTATTACAATATTTTACTATGAACTAAAATTATTTTTAAACTTCATGAGCCAAAGACATTTTTTAATGTAGTCATAGTTTGGATATACAGTTAAGTCAACCAAAAAATATATATACAGTACACATGCCAAGAAACTTTGTATAAATATTTTAAAACTAAATATGTTTTATATATATTATGATAATATTATTAATATTATATCAATATAATATACATCATACTATTTTTCGTGTGTATACATTTTATTGTCTGACTCTGTATATAAATATATCAGATTCATGCTTCTTTATTTGTGGCTTGGTGTGTGTGTGTGTGTGTGTTTGTGTGTGTGTGTGAGACGTCTCACATTTATTAACACAAAAGTTATAATAACGGCTGCAAATACATGAAAATCTTTGTACTTTAGTCATTTTCTGACTTTCATGCTGAGACGTTGTTAACTGATCTTCGCTGATCACATTTTTGATTTCTAATCGTATTTACTTTATTTTAATGCATAAGCTTTGAGTCTCACTGAATGTGTAATGTGTGAAGCATACAGATTGTGTTTAAGGAACAGATACAGTTTACTTATAAGAATACACACATCAGTCAAGTCTTAGTAATGCGAACCAAACACCATGTCATACCTGTAACCTTTGCTAATAGGCTAGTTAGCGCTAGGCTAGGCTAGCCTTATCTTCTTATGTTTAGAGTGTATTTATTATCAGCCACCGAGGCAACACTGAAGCAACACTTTTGAGATGTCAGTGAGCCTAGATTTTATGGTTTGGGATGCAAAACTGATGACCTTCTGTTAAGAAAACAACTTTGTCAGTACAAACCGGGTTGCCATGACATTTTAGAACAATATATTTTCATCTGAAACAGATTAGGTCCTTAAGGACATCATACGAGTGTAGAATGATGGAATACGCGGAGATTAGTATGTACAGTATATCCTTTTTTTTCCTTTTCACTATGCTTACATTTTTACATGTGATATTTCCTTTCACCTCTGAACGAACTCTCACACAATCCCTCCCTGCTTCCTTTTGCCAACGGATACTGAGTGTTCCCAGGTTGTGGAACTAAATCACTTCTGGTGAACACTTCCTATTCTACTTAGCTCTCAAGTTCACTTCAGTGTGAGTTCATGCGTTATAATTTTAAAGCCCAAGCAGTGCCGTATATTTAGTCCAATAAGCAGAGTTTTGTTAAAGAGGCAACTTGTTCTTATTCATATTCATTTGTATTTACAATATAGATTAATAAGTACAGAAGAAAACACTCTGTGCAGAAGTAAGCGCATGCAGTTCTGTGCATGTTCTTCTCGTTTTTCCGGTTGCCTCCCACTTCCCAAAAGCATGCTGGCATGTGGATGAGTTATGATAAATTCCCACTTAGTCATGAAAATCATGAAAACCTTGTACTTCCCACTTAGTGTGAATAAGGGTGTGAATGTTGGTACTTAGTGCCCATCACTGGACTAGCTTTCCATCTAGGGTGTATTCCTACTCCCAGTGTTCCTTAAAATTAACTTCGATCTACTTCGATCCTGACCAGGTTCAAGCATATACTTAATAGTGATGGGTCGTTCATGAATAATTCGTTCTTTTTGAATGAATCTTTAACGTGACTCAGAAGAACGAGTCATCTCGAAAAGTGATTCGTTCATTTTCTACTGGGCGCAAAGCATCGCAAAACCTCCGTAGGTTATGTACAGGAAACAGAAATGAGTAGATACCTTTGAGTCTTTGGTCCGAGTCGTTCGTTCTTTTGTCACGTGACTCCCCTAGACGCTACACACGACACGGACCAAAGACTCAAAGGTAACTACTCATTTCTGTTTATTGTAATATGTCCTTAGCTATTGTAATATTTACATAATAATAATAATAATAATAATAACTATAGCCAAAATTTGTGTATGTAGACGTGTTGGGTGTCTGTTTATTGAGAATGTAACATTTAATTTTATTTTTGATCAAATGAACGAAATGAACTAAATAACTCAAAAAACATTCGTTCATTTTGATGAATGAGATTCAAAGAACCGAGTCACTAAAATGATTCAAACTTCCCATTACTAATACTTAATAAATAAATAATAATAATAATAACCTTAAATATCTTTTTCTCAACCTGAACTAAAGTTGAGCGGTAGTTAAATCTACAACCGTCTAATTTTTGTGAACCTAAACCTAACCTTTTGTGATTTCGGTTCTTGGTTTACAGGAGTGAAACCAGATTTGCAGCCTGAGGTTCAAGGTTTGATATCTTGTGCAATCTGAGATGCTTTCCTGTTCACCATGGTTGTAAAGAGTGCTTTTTTTGAAAGTGTTAACAACTTTGTTCAATTTTTATAAAGTATTAATAAAGCATTTTGAACAGTGTACATTGTTGCATAACCTTCCTCTCTGGCTGTCTCTCAAGGCATTTCCACCTGTTCAGTAGATGTTTTTCTGTACCGATGCGTGTAAACTACTAATTTATATACTGAATGAATGAGTAGGTGTACAGTTAAAGAGGCAACAAAGCGTATGTCACAATTTTTTATTCAGTTTGCCTATTGGAAATAGTCAGGATTTGAAAAGTAAAAATATAGTTGCAAAGCAGTGATGATCGGGTCCAAGCACCTGCGACATCGCCACCCAGACACACCAGAAAGTCAGTGGACACAGTGGGCACATGCATTGTGAGCATGTCACAGGCGTTCCTTAACAACTGTAATAGTAGGCACCGTTCTCATCAGCGTTTATATAATCAAGGAAGTTAGCCACTTTTCGCCTTAAGTTTATGGCATCGCCACGGCTGAACCGTTTGAGATATCAAAAATCCCTTCACAATTTTGTATCCTCAATGTGTTGAGATAATACTGGCCCAGTTTGTTGGTGATCAAATAAATCCCCTAGGAGGAGTATATCAAATTCCGTTGGGTGCGTTTTGCAAACAACCCAAAATAACTGACTTCCTGTTAAGTAGAGCCAATGACATGCATAGCGAAAGTTGTTCAGCGAATGAGATCTAAATGTGCACGTGCGAGTGTGTATGAGCTATGCAGAAAAATTTCCTGCGATCACAGGCGTCCTAATGTCTGCAGATTCCCACGTGCGCTGATTTTCATGACCTTTCGAGCGCCTCCAAAAAAGCCCCTGATGCTGGAAAATAAAAACCTTAGAAGAACAAGAGGGCCCTTCGTGCAATAGGTCACACTGCTTGGGCCCTAAATAATCCTTAGAAGAACAATAAGGCCCTACATCAGCATTATTAGAGCATCAGCGCTATCAGGGCATTAGCACTATCAGAGCAATGATGTCATAGTGCTTGGGCCCTAATTAGCAGTTAAAAAAGTACAAATAACAACATCTAGTGAGCAAATATTTAATATTGTAGAAGTACTGATGATACTGTTAAAAAGGTGTATTGTTACATAATTCATCATATGACAATATTGTACCATTATATCACCTACTTCTACTTTGTGACAATATTAGCATGCTGGAACAGTGTGTATCTCTGTTGCTCCTCTGGAACTGCATGTCCCAGCCGCTCTCTTATTTGGGGGTACAAGAGGTGCTGGACTCTGGAAGGCCACGGAATTTCGCCAGACCTGGTGCTTTCTCCTCTTTGTGTGTGTGTGTGTGTGTGTGTGTGTGTGTGTGTGTGTGGGTGTGTGTGCGCGCGCGTGTGTTCAACACTTTAATTCACGCGGCTTTCTATGGGTTTGCCCAAAAGGACAGGAAGTCTGGCACAAAGCTGCCTTCTACCCTCCCTGTTTCTTCCGTTACTTTTTTCACATTCACTCCCTTTTCCTTATTTTAGTCACCATCAATGTGATTTTTTTTACCCCTCCCTTCCTACCTCCTTGCTTTTTTTTCTCACTATCTTTCTCATTCAATGTCTGGTGCCATTAAATTTCTACTTTAATCAGATTACAGATTGCTTATCAGGCACGTGTTGAGAAACAAATGGTGAAATTTCCCATTGGATTTATGTCCAATTGTTTAAAGTCATAATTTTAAACTGAAAATGCTTAAATGCAGCTGTAGGAAACAAATCCAGCAATAATGGTTGGTTTCTTTTCTTTCAAAACAATATTTTTTTATTGGAGGTAAAAGCAAGAAACCTCATGAACTTTTGAAGTCAGTTAATATTAATTAGCTAATAATTAATCCGTGTCCCAGCCTATGGCCAAACCCCAGCCACTGGATGCATGTGGTAGCTTTTAAAAAATTTATGGGATGTTATAGACTGTGTAGAAAATCAAACCAAGTCAATCCTTGACAGGACAGGAAGGCGTAAAACTGATTAACGTTTACAGAAAGCTTAAAGAACAGTATGGTGATGAGCCTCTTAGCCGCAGTAAAACATTTGAATGGTGCAAACGTTTTAAAGAAGGCGGTGTGTTTGTGAACGACAGTCCCATTCGAGGTGGCTCGGAGCCCGCTGCAGTCGTTACGTCAGCATTTAGTAACGCCCGATCCCTGAAAATTGACTTGTTGAGAACTTGTGGAAGAGATGCATCTATCTGTGAGAACTTTACACACAATCATTCACAAACATCACTTGCACATTACAGAAACTTAGCTGGGAGTTATTGTCACATCCCCTGTACAGTCCTGATCTCGCTCCAAGAGATTTCCAAATGTTTGGGCGATTAAAGGAGTTCCTGGAAGGCCAGGGTTTCATACATGAAGCAGGCAATCTGATCATTGCTGTCTATCTTGATAGTATTCAAGCACTACTGAAACGCTGGAATAAGTGCATTAGTGTAGCAGCCGGTTTTATACTCAGCAAAAAAAGAAATGTCCTCTGACTTTCAACTGTTTTTACTTTCAGTAAACTTTTTTGTTTTGTTAAAAATATTTGTATGAACACTAAAAGAGTCAACACCATAAGACATAAACTAAAAATGTTTCACAATGTGTCCCTGAATG
>JAQMYJ010000014.1:14586496-14602195 GCA_030014305.1 Clarias laeviceps | reverse complement strand
GTGAAACATTTTTAGTTTATGTCTTATGGTGTTGACTCTTTTAGTGTTCATACAGATATTTACACATTAAGTTTACTTTTTTGTTAAAAACAGTTGAAAGTCAGAGGACATTTCTTTTTTTGCTGAGTATATAATATTAGTATTTTTTGTATAATCATTGACCTATGCTGTGTTACTGGCATGGATCTGTGCTGCTTGAGTTTTAATGCGATCCTCTCTTATATTTTATTTCTCAAAACATTTGATGCAGTAGAATGATGTAAGACGTGCTCTTATATTTTAAATAAATTCAAATTATAAGATTTGGAAAGTAAAATAATCACTTTTCCTCTATTGTCTAGTAGAGGGAATTAATCTGCCAGTCTGCTCTTTTTCCAGTACACATCCATCCTCTTTTCTCCAGGACACATCCATCCTCCTCAACATCATCCATCTAAAAACCTTTGTAGCCCAACTAGGGATCGCGGAGGCCAATGGTGACCATTGTGTTCATTCCCATTTGTACGACCATGGTAGGACCGCCAGTCAACATTCACACGCTTATTCTCACACTTCGGGCTATTTGGAAACATCAGTTAGTCTAATATGCATGTTTTTGGACTGTGAGAGGAAACCGGAGAACCCGGAGGAAACCCACCAAGTAAACCCGGGGAGAACATGCAAACTCCATGCACACAGACCCGGTGCGGGAAGCGGACCTCGGACCTGGAGGTGCAAGGTGACAGTGCTAACCACTGAAACGCTGTCCTGCCAAATTCGCTACTAATCTTGGTTATTTATTGAAATTGCAGCAAGTCTGTGAACCACAACTTCAATAATATAATAATTGCAATGCTCCATGCTGGTGGTTAGACATTGTAGCCGGACTGTCAGTGCGGCTGAATAGCAAGATCTGGTCATGTGACTGAAAAAAAAATCTAAAGCAGAGGCGCAGTTGCCGGGGGACCAGGGGACACGTCTTCCCAATGTGGGGAAAAAAGGGAGATCTGACCCCCCAATAAACCAACATCCATTAACCAAGATTCTGTCTCATGAAACAGCCTTTTTACATGTACTGTCCTATGCCTTATTACAGGAAGCAACATTCAAACATTACACTGGAGCACGGAAAAAAAAAAGAGCAAAAGCATTTGCACACGTTTAACACGGGTGTGCATATATAATTTAATTCTAATAGCGTTTATGTTTAATGCTAATAGCGTGCAGTCATAGAGAAAATACTTTCCACTGGTTCGAGGTGAGGTGTGAGGAACTTTTTGCTGGCTGTCACATTTTAAACTGAAATGAATTTTAATATTGTTAGTAATATTATTTATTACATAGTATGAGTTTAATATGAAATCAGATATGACCATAGTTTTAGTAGTTTTTCTTATGATGTGCAGATGCAAACCCTGATCTATTTAGACTAAAAGTGTTTGCCAGAACTAAACAATTTTAAACATTATAATGCTGCTTTTATTTAACAGACAAAAACCCCCTCTTCGCTCTGTCCCTGAAGATTTTACCTCTGGCTAAAAAGCATGGCATTAAATTGATCTTAAAACTGCTTACATGCACATTAGTCCCAAATCAAAACTCACACTCATTCAAAACCGTGCACACATTAGTCTTAAAACTCTGCAAGCGCACACACAGAAAAGAAAAGAGTTAATTTATGTGATTATATTTTCTTATTTTAATATTCTTTAAATTAATGCCTATAATATAGAACATCTGTTTTTTTACAGAATGTTCTCTAGGATTGTTCATCTTAGTCCCTATGGTTATGGTATTTAAAAAATGCTGAAAATGTAACCATAAAGACAAAAGTTAATTTACACTCAGAAATTTAATTGGGGTATAAAGGGCGGCGATATATGATTTGAAGTCAATCAAGTCGAGGTTAACATTGTTAGTTAGTCTTATAAATAAATTTACACACTCTCAGGAGCAGTTTTTTTTTTTCCTTCCCTAAAATCTTTGCGGATACATTTCCTGTATATATGCTTGTCTAAATGATATTTCATATAAATGTATTTCTCTATAGCGTAATAAATGGGGCCAAGTTTACAGATACTTATATTAAACAACTGATGTTTAAGAATGTGCACTTATAATAGTAGATGGCTTTGATGGTTTACTCAGTCCATTGAATAACCCATTTAAATTTCACATAGCATGCTGTAGTGTTATTGCATAAAATATCTTTAATATCTTTAATACCATATATTATGTGACTGTAGAAAGATTGATGTGAGGTTATGTGGACCGCATTTAGAGTGACATAACCGCATTATTTGTGACATTTCAGTACCATTTTTAACTTTTTAAATAATTTTGTTAACAACTAAAATAGATTAAATTTTTTATTTATTTTGTGGACAGAGCTCTGAAGTCACTACTTATGAGAGCAATATAATTGAGTCCAAATAGAGGATTTTGGCCTGGCAACTGCAGAATAACCATCCAACAGATTTTGGTCCATTTTTAGAGCAAGGCCTCACATTAGCACTTTAGGACAGGGCAGATTTACTGCACTATTTTATGCAGAATTTGAGTATTCACCATTGTTAGGAGGCAAGAAGCAGTAGATGGGTGGGCATGAAGTGAAAGGACAATCACCAGTCTCAATGCTGTACCATTGTGCTGCAAACAAAAGACAAGGGCCACTGATCATAGGCATGTGACACCTCGAATGTGTTTTCTGTGCTTTCGTTTCTCCATCTTACACGCAGAACTTTTTTACAAATTACAAAAAAAAAAAACCACAAGACGAAAATTCATCTAGACATTGTAACATAGAAACGCCAAGACAGGATTTGAAATGTTTTTGTCTCATGATATTCTTCCTGTGTTGTTAGTATGAAGAAGAGTTTTACAAGGATTATGCATAAAAGCATTCCCTGGTACAAATTGGTTTTATGTGGCCTCAAAAAACCATCATAAGTTAATGAGATATTCTGCTAAAATATATTTTAGATTTTGTTGAAACGTAATACTTAGTTTAAGTTAGATTTCTGCTTGTATTTCAAATTCAAATTTTATTTGTCGCATACACAGATATACACAGTATGATAATCAGTGAAATGCTTATATATATAGAAATTAAATATGAAATAAGAGAAAATTCTATATTTCTAAAAAAAAATAACAAGAAAATTTACAATATGTACAAGGTTGCTAATAAAATAGAATTGAAATAGAAGTTTGTGAGACGTTAAGTGTATAAGTTATACAGGATAAGTTACAGCTGAGTGCAGAACATTCCATTTAATAAAGATTACTTTTACACCTTAGGTTTTGGTTCCTAGAATTCCCAAAAACATCTAATTAGTTCATGTAAAGTTAGTCAAGTGTTCCAACTTTAGAGTTTGGTGAAAACTAAATAATTTTTTCAATAATAATAATAATAATAATAATAACAACAACACTGCTACTACTATGACTACTACTACCGCCACTACTGCTATTTCCGCCATGCAAGACCCGGGTTCGAGTCCCACCCAATGCCCAAACCCCAGCCCCTGGATGCAGTGCCGGTCCCAAGCCCGGATAAAATAAGTGGGTTGCGTCAGGAAGGGTATCCGGTGTAAACTCTGTGCCAACTTGTTGTACGGATCGGATGGTCCGCTGTGGCGACCCCTCAACAGAAGCAGCTGAAAGACAAACAACAACACCGTTATTACAGTTATTTACAATATTCATTGCTAAATCCTTAACATTGCCTGTGTGTTTGCTGCTTCCTCTTTGTTGTTAATTTTCCCCTTCATAGGGCAGAACAGTGAATGTGAAACACTGAATTGAATTGCATCTGAATTTCAAGTCCTCTTTGTCTCATGATATGTAGCTAATGGCATGTTTTCAGGCAGCTTGTGTTGCCAGGAAAAAGACACAATGCCAGTGTCCTTGTCCTACTTATTTCCACCCAGGCGATGTACAGTGTTTTAACAGACAACTGGAACAGGGCTTTCAACACAGAGAACATTTTTAAACACCTAGACTTCCTGTTATCTGTTATTTCCAGCGCTTGCTTGTTTATTTATGTAGGGATTATCTGTGGTTAGACTCCACATCAGGATTATGATGGAGCCACAGCGTGTCTGGTCAGGTTCTGGACTGTATGTACTACAGTTGTGGGAAAAAAATTGGATTCTTTTGTGTGGCGATTCATGTATCATTGTGTGGCGATTTTTTTAACCTGTTATGATTATAATAGAAATGAATCGGTGATCATTCAATCAGCCTCAGATATAACCGATTCTTTACCGAATGCAAAAGCTTCCGAGTGACACAACAGAAACACATTTTTATGGCGTTACATTATCAAAAATCACACGCGTTCAAAGCCTCCGATCTGCCTTTTTTTCCAAACACTGAGCGAATTAGTCTCAAACCCACTTACACCAGTCTCAAAACACCATGAGCGCGAATTAGTTAAAAATCAAGTGCTAATTCAGAAGCTCCACGTTCCCACGTAAGAAGACGCATGCACCTGCTTGCTCAAAAGCGCTCGACCCGGCACTCACTATTGGGTTTTGAGACTTTAGAGGCATCTGTAAAACTTCACCGCTTCTTTATAATTAATAATAACAGAATTCTCTATAAAGTTAAACTATTTACACATTTTCATCCCATGTGGTAGAAGTGAATTATTTGCTAAGTTTGAATTATTATTAGAAATAATAATTATATACAGGATGCGTAGTTAAAAGTTCTCTCTTGTAGTTTAAGTTTATATTGTTCAAATGCTGCACTTGGTTTATAAGTGAGAAAACTAATGTTATAAGGAACGGGCTACATTTAATTAATCTTTAAAATTGTAAGAAAATCTGTGGAAAATGTAATATCGAATCGAGATATCTCTAAAATTGCGATACTTATAGAATTGCAGTTTTAATCAAATCGGCACCCAAGAATTGTAATGATATTGCATCCGGAGGTGACTGGTGATTTACTGTATATCCCTGATATATACAGTACTGTGCACATGTCTTAAACAACCCCTAAGTAAATTTTAATTTCATTATGTATATTAAATTAAAGAAATATTATTACTGTGACAGGCTGCAAAGTGTTTTAAGATACAATTTAAAAATTGTATGTCACAACCTCAGCAGCAGCCTCATTTCCCCTCTCGTCTGTTTCAACCACTAAGCATTCAGAAACTGGTCAGGTACAGGGACGGGACTGACAATGAAAGACAAAACAAAAAACCTTTAGGAAGCCTGGAGTACTAATCCTCAAGACTACATTGAAAATACAAGAAAGTCTGACTCTTTGGAAGCAAAATTTAAAGAAGTCAAGAGTGGCTTAAGGCTTTAACACAGTACTGTATATAGAGTATAAGTTTAGAGGTCTTCATTTGTGAATGTGTTGTAATAGTTGTAATAGAAGTAAAGTAGTTCTTTTGTGATTTTTGAAAAGGAACATTCCTCAGGGCTTTGCACTTTCCAGTTTCTCACTAACGTGACAGGCGTCATTTTTTTGGAGGGGGAGGGGGGTGGCTATATAACAATGAAGGGAAAAAAGAACAGTTGGTGAAGGGATGACTGTCTATACCTGGCAAGCAGTAACAACTTGTTTCATCAACAACTTGTTTCATCAGTGTTCCACAACAACAACAGACGTTCTGAAATAATAAAAAATATTATATAATTGTTACCTGGATTTTGTATTGAAGACGAGGATTATTACACTGTGTTCACACTAATCACGTCATCAGTTACATCAAATCCCTAATCGTGCTTCCACCGTGACATGGAAGTGTTTATTCTAAATGCACTCTCATAGTGATGATGTTCTGCTTATTATCAATGCAAGAACTTCAAAGTATTCTCAGATATCACCATGTTCCTTCCCTTGAACAACTCTTTCTCAGTAATTGACTGGATGTAAACTATGCAAAGGCTTCTCTGTGAATCATGTGCAAACAATCTGACATGCACATGAGAGTACTGTATAAGTGTGTGTTATGTGTCATTTAAAAAAAAAAAAAAGTATTCATGCTTTATCTGGAGAATGCAGCCACATATCCTGTCTAACAGATGTTGTATGGGAGGTTTAGCAAGAGTAAGACTCTCCAACTGGAGAGGCAGCTCCACTAAACCCTAGTTTGGGCAGTGGGCATGTTCTCCCTCCCCTTACTTTTCCCATGAGCCCATGGTTTCACGGACAAAGTCCCCTTTGTGCAGGCCTGTGGCTCTTGGCGACTAAGCCTGCAGCTTTGAAATGTGTTTGAACGATGTGATTTTCATTCCCATCTCTTCCTTCTCGTGCTTCACTCTCCTTGTTCATTTGCCCATATTGAACCACTCGCTCGTCTCCATTCTGCTCCCTCCCCTCAACCCGTTTCTATTGGAGCCTTGCTTAGCAACTGGGTGAGACGACTTTTTTCCAAGGCTCGGTGCACGGCATCCATAGTGATATAGTCTGTATGCAGCTCAGGGGGACTGTGTTTGGGGACTTTGTGGAACAACTAAGTGACCTAAATGAGTCTTGGTGTAGAGTCTTGAGTAAATCAATGAGACATTTAGCAAAGCGCTAAAAAATGCTCATATTGATTCTTAGCCTTAGCATGAAAAACATTCCTTTGAGCCCTTTTGAGCCAGGCTTCAGTTTTTGCATTGCGCGATGAGGAGATTGTATCACATTTCAGAGACATGGAAGATCAAAAGCTGAGCTGAAAAGCATGAATGTAGTAGTCAGTTTACCAGTTGTACTGATGTCGTTATGAGATAAATGTTCAAATACTGTTTTTAAAGACATTTGACATCATAACTTGGAACACTTAAATGTGTTATTTAGTTCTGTTTTTTCCAGCCCAAAGCAATTGTATAATCATTTTTGTCCACTTTTGACAACATGCATGAAACTATATGAATAGCATTTCTACTTAGCTAAACTTCTATGTTATGGTGTGCCACATGACTGAAGCTGGTCACGTAAGCAGCAAGAGATAAAAGTAAAAATCGATAGTGGTTTTACAAGATTAGATTGTGTGGGAAGTTACTAGTTTTACATGCTTTACACAATTATGGACATCAGGGAAAAGATGACCTGATCAACATATACTAATCAGCCATCACATTAAAACCGTTAACATAATAACCAGCCAGATTTTTGGTGTCTCTGGCCAATAGGGCATGACTTAACAAGACCTTTGAGGGTGTGCTGTCGTGTCTGGCACCAGGACGTTGCCAATGGATCCTTCGGGTGCTGTGGGTTGCAGGGCTCCGATTGGATTTGTTCGACTGGCGCTCGGTCTGATTAGTATCTGTTTGCCTGCGCGACCAGCTGTGATGTACTGGGTGTTCTGGTACTTTTCTATCCTAGCCAGTATTGACTATTTTCACCAATTTGTTCTGCATTTGACCTTTTTTTGTTGGAGCGGACTGGATAGGTTGGCCTTTGATCAATGCGGGCATGGGTGAGTCTTGGGTGCCCATGATCCTGTCTCAATGTTATTGTGTTAATGTTATGGCTAATTATAGTGGAATTAAAGAACAAAATCTACACATTTCCAAAGAAAAAATACTTCATTAATTGGGTTTGACTGATAATGTCCAGGAACCTTTTACCCTTGGGATTTCTGTTCTGTTTAAATATCATATTACACAATCATATTAAAATTAATATTACTATGATTAATGTGTTTTTCATAGTCATTCTCATCTCCAGAACCTGAAACCTTTTTCCCCATAACTGTAGAAGAACCAAACTGAACAAAGCAATTGCATGATTATTAAATGTATTTGATGTCATTTTGCAGCATAATTTTTAAACGACCTTGGAGACATCCATGTAGCTGGGTGGGAAGCTTAAGAATAGGCTTGCTTTTTTGGTCAGTGTTGGCTTTTCACCCTTGGTTTTCACCCTTTCCATTGCCATACCTGACCCCAACGTACAACATTGTTTTTTTTTTTTTTAGATCTTCCCTGTATTGAGTGTTTTGATACATTTTTAGTGAGCACCGATGCCTGACTAATATTCAAATTAGGAAACAAAGGTGAAGGAAAGGAAAGCCTTTTTGTACAGAATGGACTGTTCAGGGAAACATTTCCTAATTGTTAATGAGGGACTGAGGGCAGGGTGCCAGAACTTGTGGGCCAATGGGAAAGGGGGGTATTGATGGAGCAGCAGAGGGGTGGGCTGTTGCACTCTGGGGACGAGGGGACCCCAATTTTTAACTACCTAGCTGTCACTGCGCTCCAATAGAAGAAAGAGGACAGCAACCAACTCAGAAGACTCCAATGAAGGTCTAAGCGTACTTATCTTAGGGATTGGAGGATTGTTAGTTGAACCTCCATCCCGCTTCGACCCATCCTCACCAAGTCATACCCAGCTGGCACTTGAAGGAAAACTTTTCTTCGAGATGGATCCATCCAGGAATGATGCGGAGAGCATGTCGGATAATAATAATGTGGAGAAAAGTGAGGTAGAGGAGGAAGATAAAAAGGTGGCCGACCAGAATGTTGGTACAGAGCAGGATATTTCTGAAACGAAGCTTCCTTCTCAATCTGACCCGGTACCTGTGGTTAAAGTCAGGCCCAACGGTTTAGGGGATCAAGGTGAGCCACAGGTCCTTGGACATCCCCATCAGCCTCTGATCAAAAGTATTTTCTCCCTCACAGTTTCTCCAGCAGCCGAGCGCATTCGCTTCATGCTGGGGGAGGACGATGATGCGCCATCGCCTCCGCAGCTTTTCACCGAGCTGGACGAACTCCTCTCTGAAGACGGCCAGGAGATGGAATGGAAGGAAACAGCCAGGTAAGTTTATCTTTACATATGTAATCCATGTTTAGAGAGACGAGAAATAATAAAAATGACCCATAAAACGTTTTTTTTTTTTATCACTGTGACTTATAATAAAATATTTGTGAAAAATTTGAGGTTTCAACCTGATATTTTTATTTAGTAAGAACCATAAAATCACTGAAAATTTGGTTAGAGAAAGACAAAATTCTAGAAGAAAAGATTAATTACTCATTAGACAGCACAACTTGATGGATGGACTGTGTACAGCAGCATATTTGAAGCTCTGATGAACTCATGAATAAAACATTTTGGGTCTGTGGCATATCGCCAGTGACAGTTTAGTGCCAATATGCTAAGTTGTACCACTCAGGCTGACCAACACATAATAGCTTTTTCTTTTTCTTTTTCTCAAGGACAGAGTTTTTTTGAATGCATTTTAAATCCATTAATCATTACACCAACACAACAGGAGCAGTAGTTCTCATATTATTTCTGCTCGACGTAATAGACAGTCCCATACACAGGTCTTTGGTATCTGATGAAAGACGAGTCTCTCTGCACACATCAATTATGGAGTCATGCTGTGCTCTCAAATATGCCTCACACGTTTCACTGGGTTTTTAAATTTGAAGCACCCTCAACAGCTACTGGAGAATACAACGTCCCACACCACTACTGTTGTATTTCATTGCTAAGCAAAAAGAAATATAATGTTTGCTTAGCTAATCCTGAGTCAGACGAATGTTAGGGCTATAATATTTAAGACAGGTCCAGGATCAAGTGTATCTAGGTAATGTTAATGGCAAACATCAGAAGAAGAAGTGACAGTGAACTTCCTGGAGTCAAAGTGCAGGGCCAGCCATGATTATAGTGCCATCAGAGTAGGCAGGGGTAAGGACCTTGCTCAAGGGCCCAACAGTGACATCTTGGTGTCACTGCGGCTTGAACCACTGACCTTCTGATCAGTAACCCAGAGCCTTAACTCACTGAGTTATAACATCCACACAATGGATGCTCTTGGTTGCTGGTTTGAGTATTTGGAAAACTGCCTTTCTCTAGGGATTTTCACGCACAGCAGTCTATATAATTTATACACAGTGGGGCAAACACCCCCGCCCTCCACACACACACACACACATGTAAACATCTATTTAGCTGCAGTTCTGCAGACAGAAATGGATTGTTGATAAAAACACATCAAGTCAGTATGGATCGATCTGATGGAAAGGCTTTGATACTGGGTGCATGCTCACAGAAACTGGACAGTTGAAGATGTGAAAAAAAATCTGACTGTTTCAATAGATAGTGTTTGCAGTTTCATTTATGCAAAATACTGTTTATAATGTGAAATATAAGCCATTCGAGCAGTACGTATAATTGGCTGATGCAGTGCAGAGATAAAAACGGGGCAGGTGGAGCTCCTAGATTGGCTGCTTGCAAGT
Organism: Clarias laeviceps; assembly: GCA_030014305.1. Lineage (NCBI taxonomy): Eukaryota > Metazoa > Chordata > Actinopteri > Siluriformes > Clariidae > Clarias > Clarias laeviceps. The sequence continues at coordinate 14,592,017 of JAQMYJ010000014.1, read as the reverse complement.
AACAGGTGTTTAGTTTGAACGTAGTATCTATAATTTAGAATATTCACCATGTGTACGGCCAAAAAAACATGCAAGGTGCTACTTAATTTAGCTTAACTTAACTTAAACCTTCAATTTTAGGGAAAACGTATAACAAAAAACAAAACAAAACTGAATTTGGAAATGAGCAATAGTTTAGGATTTTTTATTGTGATTGGCGATTGTGTGGCAAGCTAAGGGACATTGCATGGAAATCCATGTAGATAGTTCAAAGGAACAGCAAAACAAGATAAACGTCATTTATTCATTTTGGCAAATTATTTTCTTCTGGCGGCTTAGTGGATAATAGTGTCACCTTGCACATCCGGGTTCAATTCCCGCCTTTGGTCTGTGTTCATGGAGTTTGCATGTTCTTCCTGTGCTTGGTGCCAGATACTCTGGTTTCCTCCCACAGTCCAAAGACATGCAGATTAGGCTAATTGCTAATAGGCATCCCCAAATTGCCCGTAGTGTGTGAATGAGCGTGTGTGTGTGCCCTGCGCTGGATTGGAACCTCGTTTAATGGATTTTGGAGGATGGTAAAGGCAAGTCTCTTATTGCCATTGAAGTGACGCCAGCATTAATGGGGTATAAGTATCCATCGCTTAACATGCATGATACACTGTGTAATAGGACATTTTTTGCAGACATCTTATTATATACTTAACAAACCTGTATGGGATATTGTAGTGTAACCTTCTGTTTCACTTCCACATTGATACTTCTCTCTTTTTTCTTTGGCTCCTGTTATCAATAGCACTGGTTTGTGCATGTGGAAGCCACAATGCATTTACAGTAATATTTTTTTAAGGAAAATTAACCATAAAGATAACACCAATTTAAACCAAGATTTGTAAACTTTGAATGTTGTGTACAAGAGACATGAGAATGTTTTATGTTTGCTATGTTTGGTTATGTCTCCTGGAGTGGGATTTCTGAACTATGATACAAACTTAATCACATGCAGTCACATGATGCACAGATGGATGTTCTACAGTGCACACCTTTAACCTTGATAAAGTGCTCTCGTCAACAACAGAAATGAAACTAAAACTAGTAGAGGAGGAAGCTGACGATGATGGAAACTGAGAGTTTTGTATTGTTAGTAGTGCTTGATCTTCACCACTCTTTCTAATTAAAACATTTTTTTCCTTGATTTAATTAGCTGAAAGTGACTATAAAATCAGAAGCATGAGTTTCTGCACTAATGCAATAATGTAGTTAACTGTTTAAATGTAAATTGTGTTATTAAAAGTACGAATTAGCTGATGATAGTAGGCTTAACCTTTGTTAAAACTTCCAAAAGTCAGTCAAGCCCATTGCTTTTTCATTACTGTAAATAATTCTGTTTAAACTCAGACTCACACCTCAACATGTCATGTTAAGGAAGTTGGAGATGGGGGGCTTTAAATAGTGATGCTGTGAGTGTGAGGAGGCACTTCAGTGTTTGATTTCCATGGTCTTGGACCTTTTCAGATGGATCAAGTTTGAAGAAAAGGTGGAGAAGGGTGGAGAACGCTGGAGTAAACCTCATGTGGCAACACTCTCCTTGCACAGTCTGTTTGAGCTCAGAACGTGTATAGAGAAGGGCACCATCATGCTAGATCTGGAAGCTTCCACTCTGCCTCAGGTTGTGGGTGAGCTTTTTTTTTGTGAATTTTCTTCTCAGGAAGCTCATTGTCATTAGGATCCTTGTGGAACCACTGGAAAAGTATAACTAAATATGATGGCAGGTTGGTTCTTGAAATTGAAATCCCCATTTTCTCCCTAATTTAATCTTGATCAGTTCGAACCTTTCATTTAGGTTTCATATATCACATGACAGCTATCACCTGGGGAGCAAGAATGCGTTTACATATTTTCCCCTTTTTATAAAGCCAAGATTCAATCGGGATTCAGTGTCAGACTCGCAGATTAATGCCCCATGTCAGGCTTTGGCAACCGATCTATGATGGGTAAAAGCCCAATATTGATGTCCCATGTTGGGACGAAACCCCTGAGTGAAAAGGGGTCCCATGTCATGCAGAAGTCACCTGTCAGGCAAAAGAAGTTCCTGGTTGGATAAACCTCCATGTGGGACAAAAGCTTGGTAGAGCAAAGGCCCAGGTAGGGCACAGTTTCAATTTGTGCAAACGTTTCTGTAGGACAGAAGCATAGACTGTATAAAAAGAACTGGACAAATCCTCTGACATCACCCATAGTTTTTCTAAGGAGTGATTTTGAAGCTTAACTGTGGAAGCTCTTGACATCGCCCTCTTGGCATGAGCTGCCTGCTGAATCCTGGTTAATTCATTAATGGTTATGCGGGATGGGAACATGGCTACATACCTCAGTTACCACAAGATAACTAGCATAGTTTTAGCTTAGCTAAAATGCTAAATGACTAATGTTAATTTACATCCTAACATTTCTTTGCATTTGATTCCATTTGAACTCCATTATTTGTAACATTACTTTAGTACATAGTAACTTTTATCTTTCTTATGGTAAGTTAAACTACAGTGATTCTAGTTAGCTGGTTAGCTAAAGCTGCAGCTCTCACTCCAATAATTATCTATATATGACTTATTATAATTTTAACTGATGAGTTGCATAAAAATTCCCCTCTGCAGTTGTCATGAATTTGAAAATCTAGCTACAACCATTTTTAATACCATGCTGTAAACATTGTTTTAACATGGGGTGACTTTTGGAGCCAGAACCTAGTGGACATTCAAGGAACTGCAAGTTTTGGCAGTCAACATTGACTTTTTTTTTTAAACTGGTGGTTGCCTCTTGGACAGAAGCCCTATTGTGTGCGGAATCCCCTGCTCATAAATCACATTTGTATCATTTCTTTTTACTTTAAATGTGTCTACCATCCATTGGGTGGCAGTTTTTTTTTTTTTTTTTACTTTATGTAAGCACTCACAATCTTAGCATACTTGCTTTATAGTTACTTGTAAAAACTGCCTCACATAACAAGAGATTTCAGTCTAAAGCTTGTCGGCGGTCACTTACAGGTATCTAAGTTACGAAACCAAAGACCTTCTCTTGAAAAGCCTTCTTTCTTCTGAAATACTGGTCAAATTACCAGTTCATAAGCTCTGAATGTGAATTGCAGGAATTGGGACAAGCTGTATATTTTTTTTCAGAGACAATTACAGACAGTCAGATCGATGCCGGCCTTTTGAAGCCAGAACTGAAGGATAAAGTCACTTATACCTTGCTGCGGAAGCATCGCCACCAAACCAAGAAATCCAACCTGCGCTCCCTGGCCGACATTGGCAAGACGGTCTCCAGTGCAAGTAGGATGTTTTCCAGCACGGATAATGGTAATGCAGGTGCCAGTTTGGTGCAGTTATCATCATTATTATTATTTATTTATTTTAATCCTAATTTTATCAATCATTTTTTCAAATCATTTTCTTTTTCTTCTTAAATAGACAAGGCAATCTTTCTTGAAAGAGTACCAAAAACAGGATTATGAGTCATTAAATCTGTTTATTTTTTATTAACGTTAATGAACATATATTTACTTTTTGAAAACACACAGACAATATGTCACGAGTAAAATGTAGAGATTCTGTGGAAATTACACATCTGCAATCAGTATATTTTATAAAACGCTGTTGTTAATTATGTAAATCCTTTGAATAGCACAACTAAGCCTTATTATCCCAGTGTGCACTATTTCACTAATTACCATAAACAAAACAATTTGGTTTCATTTAATCATGCTAATGTCGTTTAACACCAGTTTATGTTATTTGACTTTAATTGACATACAATTATGGCTTATCTTAACACTGTGTGAAGCAGGTTTAGCATTGCTAATGACTATATCATTGCGAATTATTGATTGTTCCTTTTATATGTTTTGCTCAGATAAATAATGTCCTTAGTACATTACAGGAGCAACTCACTGTCTTTTGTTAATAGTGTTTAAAGGAATACTCTAGTAGATTTTAACCTAATCTCAATTCATTGCCTACTTTATGGGCAACCAAGAATTTTGATGTGAAACCGGTTGACATGATAATCACGTATGATGGAAATCTAAGGGCAGTTGTTGCAATTTCAGTAATATCTAAGTATAATTTATGCATTAGTGTGGCAAATGTATTTTCAAATTTGTGATTTGTTGCACTTACACCAATCAGCCATAACATTATTGATATTCGCCTAATTTTAGTAGGTCCCCTTTTTTTGCCACCAAAGCATTAATGACCTACTGTATGTGTTCTAACACCTTTTTATTGGAACCAGAATTAACCCTTGCCTTAATTTGAGCTACCATTAACTCTTCTGTTGGATGAGACTACACGGGCCATCACTTTATTTCCTTGGATCACATTTGGTATGTCCTGGCCACTGCAGCCTGGTAACATCCCACAACAGCTACAGTTTCAATATTTTATTATATGTAACACTTTGGATAATGATAAGAATTCGCGTGACTTTGACGAAGGCCACATTGTGATGGCTAGAGGACCGGGTCAGAGCAACTCCAAAACTGCAGCTCCTGTGGGATGTTCCTGGTCTGCAGGGGGCAGGACCTACCAAAAGTAAACCAAGAGCAGAAATCTGGTGAACTGGCGACAGGGACATGGGTGGCCAAGGCTCACTGATACACGCTGGGAGCGAAGGCTAGCCCTTGTAGTCTGATCCAGGAGAGCTAATGTAGCTCAAATTGAGGAAAAGGTTAATGCCGATTGTGATAGGAAAAATTTTATGGCTGATCGATGTATGTTGCATACTTTCAATGCTTAATGATGTAATTAGGCTGCATTATAGGTGAATAAAAACATTTTCTTTTATTCTAAAAAACCTAATGAACTTTATTGTTCAGGGAAATGTCAATGTGGCCAATGAGTATTAGATTCAATCCATCTGGAGAATTCCTTCAATTAAACATTCTCTCTGTGTGTATTAATGAATAACATGCTGCAATTAGTAAGATGTTTTATTATGTTGTTGAGAATGTAACTTGTTATGTATGGGTTAATCTTAGTCAGTCATTAGCTTTAGATTATTAACACTAATCGAAGTCATTAAGGCAATGTCCTGGGCAAAGTACTTGTCCCTTATGAGACATTTACTTTACTGCTGTGAAAGCAAACGTTTATGATCTAATATATCAGTTCAATGATGATGAACCTGTATATTACTTTCCATCGATCGTTTCACAAAGGCAGAATGTTTAATGTCGCTCTCGACTTTTTATTTAAGTATTACACTTTAAGTAAGTATTAAAAGCTCGAACGATGATTAACCCAGTAAACAAGTTACTCTCACAAATCATTCGCTACTTTCTCACATTCTTTCAGCTTTTCTCAACGCCTTCCTTTTTCACTTTGCTTCAATTCTATCTTATTGTTTCTTTGCCGCGATAAGCTTGTAGTTCATTTGAGAACTCGGTGCCTTGTCTAACGGCTCATGCCTCTCAAGAAGATCTGAGAGCCTCAGGAAGTCCCAGCGCAGAACGGCTTAGTAAGTCTAGTGAGTGCTCTAGGACCCCCCC
>JAQMYJ010000014.1:14547829-14571912 GCA_030014305.1 Clarias laeviceps | reverse complement strand
GTTATTGAAAACTCAGGTAGACTTGTATGAACTATCGAACTTTCAAGTCCTCAGAGAAACAGCTGCCAACACCAGTCACAATCAAGTCACAGCTTAACACAATCAAAATAATTATTTAAGTTTGTATGGATATATACCATATACCTTTGTTGCACCACCTATTTATAACTTTTAATTTTTTTTTAACAATTTGCTACGTTTAAGATTGCACATTTTGATTAAGATTAATGATGCTTGCAGATTATTAACAAATAACTTTTATTTTCAACACTTTGAGCTTTTCTGTTAGCCATGTGGCACATGAATGATTAATTCCAGCATTAATGTTTAATCAGCTTTTTATGGACCTTTTTTGCAAACACAAACAAAGTGTTATCTTCCAAAGGCAATTTTTATTTACTACATGCTTATCTTTTTGCTACCTGATTTTTCTGAGAAAAATCTATTAAATATCTAATCTATTATTTTTTTAATAATTTTTATAATTAATATAAAAATCTAAATATATTTTAAAACAGGGGCGGTATGTACAGTAGTATGACCAGCCATTTTAAGATAGCATAGACATCTTTCATCCATCTATTGTATCGCTGCTAAATAAAACCTTGAATTTATTCACTGTGCCGGAGCGCAGCAGCATCACATACTGTGCCTATTCACTTTACTGTCACCACTCATCGCTGCTTCATTTGCAACAGCTGATACATGTGTTTGTTGTGACAGGTGGGCCAAAAAGAACAGAGGTGACAGGGTTAATCTCTCCCCACGTGGGTGGGTCGCCAGGGGGTTAGCCGCCTTATCCGCCACCTACTACCTTCCTCCAAGGGGTTCTGTCCGCCCTCCCCCTAAGCGCACTGCAAATGCACTGGGAGAAACAACAACACAATGGAAATTAGCTGAGGCTGCTAATAAAAGATTAATGTTGGAGGAGGTGGCAAGCATTTCCCAGGTTGCATCATGCAGAGGCTCAGATGTGTTGTGCTGCTTATGATCAGCTGAAGGAAGTGACATGTTACAATTATACCAAAACCAAATGGCGAACTGTAATGTTTCAGGGGATAAAGATCAGCCTGTGTTAATGTGAACTAAATAAAATGTCTTGGGTTCACAAATGCCATGTTTTTGGCTGAACAGAATAGGTTAAAGGATAAGCTGATCAGCTTTAATATAATCAGTGATATTATTATTCAGGTTGAAGCCTATGTACATGTATGCCTGCAACAAAGATAAATTATTTCATTTTTTTAAAACCGTAATTTCACAGTTTGTGTGACAACATTATATGGTCCTGCTTTCCACTGGATTGATACCTAGTTCATGGCAAGCTTTTTAATCTACTGTTATTTCATCTTATTACAATCAGAGAGGATATAGAAAAGTTCCCTGTTCGATAATCGGAGAGTGAATCACAGATGAGAAATCGAAAATCAAGTTTTGTTTTAAAACCACACCAGCGCGTTAATGTTCACTTATACCACTTCGACGCTGTTATTTCAGCAGTGAAAATCCCAGTAAAAATATTCAGTTTAGCTTCACTAATATCTTGGTGCAGGTGTTTGTTCACATTGAGGAAGTAGCTTATTTCAAAGTAGATTATTAAATCTGGCACATAACTTCACTTCTTCTCAACATTTTGATTTTATTTATGGTGCAGGTTTCATTTCAGGGAAATACCCAAGTACTGCAAAAGGTTCATGAAATTTCGTCTAACTAGTTTTGGGTGATCAGACATTCAGAATACAATATAAAATAATATATTGTGCAGCCTGACAATTCTCATCCGTGCTAGTTTGGTATTAAATATTCTTATGTATAAGTCAGTATTTGATCTGTTATTTTATTTTTATTTTTATTATTATTATATTTATTATTATTATTTCTTTCAGTAAACTCCTCAGAAGTACTCACAGATTCAGCCGAAAGCACCTCTATGTGGTACGCCAACTACACTGATTTAGTAAGTTATCAAATTTCAAAACATCAACTTCCTTCCTATGTATGAAATATTCCCACGGAACTACCAGATCGCCCGCTTCCTAGTTTGAACAATCTGTACTTCTTTTCAGGAGGACATTTTCATGACCACAGCCTTTTTATCTGACTGAAATCACACACCACTGTTGCAATTTTTGCCCCAGATTCAATTGAAATTTGATTCAGTATCCTTCCACCCATCCATTATCTCTTAATAACAATGCTGAAAATGGTCACAACGGGTTCTTTGAGCTCATGCCATCAGTCAAAGGTCACTGAAACCTAATGACCAAACGCAGTCTGTTCCATGATTTTTAAAATCTCATTGTCCAACTCATTCTTTGTTGACTATGGGACGAATGTCTTCACATGAGTATGTAGTCAGAATGCGTTTAGTATCAAGTTAAATTAAATTACAACACTTTTAGATGTTTTAAACCTAGATCAAAAAACACATTCATTCAAAAGTTAATCCATCATTAAAATGACATAACAGTTAACAGCTATTGTGGATTCTTGAATTCTAAGCAACCTGAATCTAACCAGAGCATTTCATTTCTTTTTTTCTTCCTTAAAGCCCATAAATACTACCTGGTCCTCTCTGACAAAGAAGGAATGCCTGAAGTATGGGGGAGAGTTGGTGGGGAAGTCCTGCGAGTTTGTGCCCGACATCACCCTCATGTCCTTCATCTTGTTTTTCGGGACCTACACCTGCTCCATGTGTCTGAAAAAGTTCAAGTTCAGTCCCTTTTTCCCCACCACGGTAAGCAACAGGCTTTATAGGAATGCAACGGTACAATTTAGCCAATGTCTTCCAAATGGTAATTTAATGGATGTTAAAAGATGTGAGTCTTTTAACAGTTAGTTATTTTTATTTTATTACTCTCAGTGTTAAATCGTTTATTTAGTATTATGTATATTGTAGTAGCATTTTTATGATACATTTTTCGGAACATGCTGAAGTTTAACTAGATAACTAAAATTGTTTAGATTCTGTTTGTTTTCTAGGTGAGGAAACTAATCAGTGATTTCGCCATCATCCTGGCCATCCTGATTTTCTGCTGTGTTGATGCTTTGGTAGGAGTTGATACACCAAAGCTAATTGTGCCAACCGAATTTAAGGTTTGCCTTTTTCTCAGCTATACACCAAATTTACATGTTGTTTAAAGGGAAAGTTCAGATTTTTTAAAATTCTGTCTTAAATCAAAATTGAGTTGTACATAGGGTTAGGTTAGGGTAAAAAAGAACGCCGCTCCGGGAAGGACCCAGAAACCGTGATGTGCACGGGCTAGCCACCCATCTCCAGCATTCTCCTTAGGTTACAGAAGGTACATTACAATAGGTCTCTGTTGTTCGGTTGAGACTCATATATAAAAAAAAAGTTCAACTTAGACTCATGTAAAGGTTCTGCAGTCTCCTTGTGCTAAATCTTTGAAATTTTTGTACCTTTCAAAGTTATGGTGTATTTACAGTAGTAGAATGATAACACCCATCTTTCCATGGAACTAGGTGTGTAGCTAGGGAACTAAATGTGTGTACTAAATGCATCCCTGAACCACCTCAGTTTAGTGTCATATGATCTTGGAATGCATTTTTGCATGGAATGAGGGTTGTGGAATTTGGCCCCCATTACTTACATTACGCTTACATTTTCGGCCGGTGTAGTCCAGGGAAATTTATAATGACCAATACTTACAGTAATGTACCTCAATTGTGATTTAAAACAGACTTGAAACAAATACAAATGTTCCCTTTAATGTCAATTTTTTGCATTTCATAAAACCCCACCCTGTTAGTAGCCTTCTATTACTCAACACCCGCTTAAATCGGTTAAATGTTAGAAAGAAATCAAGGATTCAATATCTGGTCTTAAACTTAAAGGAAAAGCTTTATACCTCTGTCACTTGTTACTATAAATTAACAACAGGTGTTATAACAATATTAATATTAACTAATTTAGATTTTTTTTAATGCAAAAAACTTGCATAAAGCTTTGGGAATTTGGATGTGCAGCAGTTTTAACAGAAAAAAAAAATTGTTGCCTTTGCTGTTTGGTTCCGATAGTGGTGAGATAATCAGAAAACAAGATTTTGTAATCACCACCTCTTGATGGAATGACAAAAAGTTTCTTGACTTTATTGTTAGACATGATTTCCGCTCTGATCTCCCCAACATCTTTCTCGTTCCTCAGCCAACAAGCCCACACCGTGGCTGGTTTGTGGCACCGTTTGGAGGCAACCCCTGGTGGGTTTACCTGGCATCAGCCCTTCCTGCCCTGCTGGTCACCATCCTGCTTTTCATGGACCAGCAGATCACAGCCGTCATCGTCAACCGGAAGGAGCATAAACTGAAGGTAGAGCACGCTGAGAGATGGATTAGCACGCTCGCTTTGAGCATCCTGGGAATCCAGGAAAGACCTTAAGCACAGCTACAGTAGGATTGCACTCTGTGCCAGTTCGGCTATATTTATCGCCTGTGGAGCTTTTATTTGGTCTCAGGTCTATTTTTAGGAAGTGATTTTGATATAAAAAAAAATAGCTTCCTTTGAGCAAGGCAGGTGAGTGAGTCCGAACTGATTGAATGCATGAAAAATTGCGGCATTTATTTGTGGCCCCAGATTTTCCATTGTGTGTTACTCTGATTTAGACATGACTGCTAAATTCAACATGATTTTTTTTTCTCGGTTTACCACGACTCTTTATTTTTAGTCGAATAGATTTTGTGGATCCCAACAAGGGAGCGACTGTGAAGTGGCTAAAAACAATCCATCCATTTACCTTTGGGCGAAGTAACATGATACTTGTCTTGTGACTGTGTTCTCTGTGCAGTGGCAAAGATGAGGAAGTGGTTTTATTGCTGTTTTAAAAAAGAGTAGCAGATGTGCATTGTATCAGGTTACACAAGTGCAGTTTTAAGTGTGTTTTATTCTAACGAAACCCATTATTGCACCAGTAACTCTTTTCACAAACGAACCCATAAGCTGTTGACTGAAGGTCTTTAAAGTCTCTTAAATGGTATGCTGACTTGTATATGATTCAGCACGGCGTTCAGAAGAAGTACCTCTTAAAACACGGCTCTTTGAAACCTCTTTTTTTTTTTTTAGAAAGGTGCAGGCTATCATTTGGACCTGTTCTGGGTGGCTGTGTTGATGGCGCTGTGCTCCTTCATGGGTCTGCCTTGGTACGTGGCTGCTACCGTCATCTCCATCGCCCACATAGACAGCTTGAAAATGGAGACGGAGACCTCAGCCCCGGGGGAGCAACCCAAATTTTTGGGGGTCAGGTAAGTTTTAATGACTTAATCTTCTCATGGGAGTCAGACCGCAGTAGCTCTGATGAAGATTGCGTAGGGGTGCGTAGATTGATGCTCATGTTGTGGTTAAAAGTTCCATTTTAATTTACTACAGGATGCACTGCGCAATCAGTGTCTGGTCTCCGTGGACGGACGAAGCTGTGCTTGTTTACGATCAGTTCATTGTTGAAGTATATTTAGAGAAATCATCAGGGTTTGCTGATTTTGTGCATTCTGGAGTTAAGCACAGTGGGGATGCTTGTTTTGAGAGAGCGGCTTATTTAGTTAACTTCAGGAAGGCTGTGTTGATGCAGCTGTAAGCTGAACAAACAAATACTGTAGGTTTATAGAAAATACAGCCTACAGTAGAAGCTACAGTATCAAAATTTGTTCACCAGGTTGAGTTGTATGATTCTTTTGCAGGGAGCAGCGGGTAACCGGGGTTTTCGTGTTCCTTCTCACTGGACTCTCTGTCTTCATGTCTCCCATTCTTAAGGTAATCTACGTAAGATACAGTTATGTATCACAAATAGCAATGCACATTGTACATGATGATCAGTTAGAAAGTTGATAGGGTTGAATCATTGCTGTTTAATTACCTCAATTTTAAGAATTTTGCCTGAGTAATTTTTAACCATTTGCAATTCATATTGTAGTCCACCTGACCTGGAGGCTCAGGATAGTTGCATAGGGGAACTAGTAATACAAGCTAGGTTGTGTGAATTCCAGTTGCCTACAGCTCCTACATACAGAGTCAGCCCGAGAACCACATACTGTAAGTGTAAGGCGACATTCCCATTACAAGCTTCTTTGAACAATTTGAATTTCGGACGCAGACCATCTGTCTTTCCATTTTCCCACTTCATGCGCACATCGATTTCCTGTGCCGTTGTTTTACACCACTACTCCGTTTCAGTTTTGCTATAAACTGATAATGTTATTTAAATGTCTCCATTTGCCGTCCCTGTTGGTGTTGGCTATGCTACTGGCAGTGGATAATGACAATAACAGTTATATACACCAATTAGAAATAACATTAAAACCATTAACATTAAATCCACCAAAGTTTTTGGTTTCCCCTTATGCCGGCAAAACAGCTCATGACTCCAAGACCGCTGTGGTATCTGGCACCAGAATGTTGGCTGATCCTTTAAGTACTAGAAGTTGCAAGGTGGGGTCCATCATGGATCAGACTTGTTTGTTCAGCACATTCCATGGATGCTCAATCAGATTGAGATCTGGGGAATTTGTAGGCCAGATCAACACGCTTGAATTCTTTCCCTGCTAAGCCTCATAAACAGCAAGCTGTTATGCACTGGGTGTTCTGATACCTTTCTATCACCTTTATCTTTTTTCATCAATTTGTGCTACGTTGGCTTTTCTGTGCTCCCCAAAGGCATAAATGAGCCTTGGGTGTCCTGTCACCAGGGTAAGGGGACATAAATAATAATCAGTGCAATTTAATTGGCCTGGCAGCAGTATTAATGTTCTGACTGATTGGTGTTTATATATATTTATAAAGCAACAATTTCTAATAAAGACCCAACAATTGTAGCTTGGCAGTGCTAGGATCTGAACTAACAACCTTTCAACTCATCAGCCCAAGACTGAACCCATCACATCCTCCTATTTATTACATATTGTGTCCCTCTCTGCAGTTTATCCCTATGCCTGTCCTCTACGGAGTCTTCCTCTATATGGGAGTTGCCTCACTTAATGGCGTACAGGTGAGTCAGTAATGGGTTTCCGATTCTCCCTGGGAATTCACACCATTCTTGTCTTAACATTCGTTAAATTCTGTTGTAACGGAGCTTCCCGTAATGTATTTGTATTTGTTGCTCATCCAGTTCATGGACCGCCTGAAGCTGCTTCTGATGCCTGCCAAGCACCAGCCAGACCTGATCTACCTGCGGCATGTTCCACTGCGCAAAGTTCACCTCTTCACCTTTGTCCAGCTGCTGTGCCTGGCTCTGCTTTGGGTCCTCAAGTCCACCGTGGCTGCCATCATCTTCCCTGTCATGGTGAAGTCATGGTTCATAGTTTTCTCCCTATGGTTGAGAATACAACTAGACTTTAGAGCCGATTTTCATTACAAATATGCCAACTACTACTGTTTCCAACAATAGTGCCGCCTGAGGCTCATTCGTCTTCGACTTTTTTCCATGAAGTGTAACAGATAGATTTGCACAAGCTGATCTACAGTATATACAGACTTGTGATATTCAGTTATGCACTTAAACTGTACCACTAGCCTCTTAAGAGTTTGCCTAGCAGTCTTGGGTCAGTGTAGTAGAAGCCATCGTTTTGTAAATCTTCATCTTTATAAATATATTTTTGACGTATGTATATTATGCGCTTGGTCAGAACTTCTTGACAATGCATGAGGATGCTTTGAAAGAGGACGAGTGGAACGTTTTGTTGAATCTTTGGGGTAGATTCACCCTGGTATTATATTAGATCCACATCCATACACAGTGTTGTATTCATGGTGCCGTGGTGGTAAGCAGTAATTTTCGGGTCGTAACACATGCAAAAGTAATCAGCATTTGACTGACAATATAAAGTAGAAACAAAAGGCACTATAAATATTTTAATGCTGAAATGTGAAATTTTAAAGGTTTAATTCTAGAGTTGGACTGAAAGCAATGGTTTTTGTCTCTTTGTACATTGTGATTGGCCAGATCCTAGCTTTGGTGGCTGTGAGGAAGGCTATGGACTACATGTTCTCTCAGCATGAACTCAGCTTCCTGGATGATGTTATACCAGAGAAGGACAAAAAGAAAAAGGAAGATGAGAAGAAAAAGAAAAAGAAGACAAGAGACAGCATAGACAGCGACATGGATGAGGTAATATTATTATTATTATTATTATTATTGGCGTTATCATTCTGTATTGTTATGCACTGTACACGAAAGGCTTTAACATGTGTAGGTTGTGTTGTTGTTCACTGTTGAAATAGATTTCAGGTGCTTTGCCAGAGTATATATAGCTTATGAAATATAAGTATAATATAAACACACAACTAATGCAGATACACACAAGGGCTATACCAAAAGTAATGCAAAAGTGGGCATAAGTCGTATATTAATGCATTGCACCACTTTAGAATCCTCATTGAAAAATCCTATTTGTCCCAGTTGATGGTCTCCCACGGTGCCTCAGAATGTTTACTGAGATGACACCATTGACAAAAGCAATGTGCACAGATGGATGAAGAACTGTACAGTAGGAGAAACCTGCACTGAAGGCAAACCACGCCTACTGTATATACAGAAATGAGTTTTAACTAGCACGACATTAACTCTCTGACAGGCTCTCGGATGAATAGCAATAACTGGAAACACATTTCTTTATACTTTGAAGAGTACTGTATATGCAATTTCATTCATATAATATTCATACTGCTGTAAATTTGACCCATAAACAGCCAAACGTATTTGACTCAGTGTTAGAACTACAAATGATATACTGAATATACTGAAAATGAATAACTGAATAATAATCTATAAGTTTAAAAGGTGACAATGATTCAAGTCAGCTTTGTTTTTCTATAACAGCTCTTTCTGACAGCAATGCCAAATGCAAGCTACTGTAAATCATGGGTTTATATTAATGTGCTTGTTCTAATGGCGGCACGGTGGCGTAGTGGTGAGCACTGTCGCCTTGCACCTCCAGGGTCTGGGTTCGATTCCTGCCTCGGGGTCTGTGTGCATGAAGTTTGCCTGTTCTGGCTGTGCTTGGTGGGGTTCCTCCGGTTTTCACCCAAAGACATGCAGATTAGACTAATTGGTGTGTGGATGTTGATCGCAGTTAATGCCATGGTTGTAAAATGGGAATAAAAACAATGGTAATCACCATTGGCTTGTACGGTCCCTGGATGAATGGATGATGACTTCTAATATGTTGTTGCTTCTATAGTAACAACATATTGAGGGAGTTAAATGGCATAATGGTCCGGACACCCAGATCATACTAATAAACAGGTTAATAAACATGTTATTATTTAGCAAATAAAATTTCTAATCATTGATATGGTAAAGGTTTATGTGAGGAGATGTTTATTAAGTGGAAGGTTTGTGTGGAACGTGTTATTGGTGAAGATCAGGAAGATGGAAGCCCTTGCACTTTGCAGTTTCTTTTATGCTTGTGTTCTTGTAATGATGTTTGTAGCTGCTAGAACATACCGTAAGTAATAACAGAAACTACCTTGTTGTATGAACGTTCCACAACATTGAATGTAATGTAATAAGATAAAGAGTCTGTGTGATTCTCTAATAAATACGAATGTGCTACAAAAGGAATCAGACGAGTGTGATATCACGTCACAACCGTTACTTCCCCGTAACACAACGAACTGTTAAGTTTTATTCCCTCCTTCACATGTTTTTCAAGGCATCCCTGGTATATTTCCTACGGTAAACACTCAGTGAACCCTTTTCCCTTCTTGCAGTCTGATTACCCTTTCAACGAGACTGTGCCCACCATTAAAATCCCCATGGATATGATGGAGCAGGAGCCTTTTTTAGGGGATAAGGCCTCTGACAGTGAGTAGGAGCAGAGCTTCTCAGCCAGTCCACAGCCTCTTTAACGTTCATAGCCTCTTGTGTCTTCTTATTCTTTCGCTGCATGCTGTTACTAACACCTTATCTCTAATCAGCAATAACAATCATAATAACCTTTTCATAATCACAAGCCGAATCTCAGATCACTTTGTTTTGATGCGTGTAATTCTGACGCTCTGTTCTAGTCGCATGCCTTTTCTTTTCTTTTCTTTCGAAAATTTTAATGTTTCGGATGTTTTAGATCAGATTCCGCTGTGCATTTTGGAGAGTGATTGACGGTAGTGGACTGTTGCCGAGAGAAGATCGATGCAAAATTTTGCACTCGTGTTTGCATATGAATGTAAATGGCTCCAGGTTAATATGCATGTGTGTGAACTACTGGAAAGATTTTATAGATTTGATATTTCTTGCTTGCTGTTCAACTAATTAACGATGCACTTTGCATGCCTTAGATCAGTGTGCCTTTATTTCCGTTGTTTAATCTGCAGCAGTAATAATGTTTATCTCTATGTCCTGTTCACGCTATGAGGGAATTACCACAACCCTGCCCTCTGTTTTCCTCCTGCAGGAGAAAAGCCGTTTCTTGACCGATACACGTCATGTTAAGAGAAGGCGCTACTGTGAGGACAGTCCAATATCAAGGTGAGTCAGAAGGTGTTTCGCGGTCAGAGAGGAGTGGGATGTCCACGTGTAGGGGAAGATCCATTTGAATATGGTACATTTAAATTTGTGGGTGTCGGTCTAGGTCTGGGTGGGGGGTTGCTTATCACATGGTTAGCGGTAGTCAGTCATGCTTGAACAGTGGCTTTCCGGACAGCCTGGGCCAGACTGAATGAGGGGCATTAATGGCGGATCAAAGGATCCTGCCTAGGTGTAATGGATACGGTGTAATAATCATCACAGACCTCAATGTCCAAGGACACACTTTATCGCAGTAGACTTTTGTACGTAAATAAAAAAAAAAAAAGTTCACGAGAAGCTATAAAATATGTTAATTATTGACCAGAATGTCCTACTAAAATTGTAATAATTTTTTTGTTTGTTTTTTTTCTTTGTTTTAGTCCAGAGAGAATACCACTAAATGTGCCTCAAATTAGAATAGACTATGGTTCAGACAATGAAGACAGTGACTACTTCTGGAGGAGTCAAGGGTCCGAGGCGTAATTCTAGCTCCTCCGTCCTGTCAGCCTATTTAGCCAATAACAAATCTAAAACATTATGAATCTTCTCGGGGGGAAAGCTGTCCGATCAAGGGATCTATTTTTTATTTTTTTTGTAACGAGGCATTTCCATCACGCCTACATTGCCTGGATGCGTTCCCCTTCCAGAGTACAACATCTGGACGCTTCATCTTCATGGATGCCATTTTAAACCTTCATTCTGTTTCACTTGATACAGCTCACTCATCGTTTGCTTACTTCTTAAGGACACTGGCTGACATCGTAATTCCTACTACTATGCAATTCATTCATTCATTCTTGTGTCGATCAATTGAAAATGCTGTACATGGTTTGTGACCAGACAAGGAGAAAAAAAAACACTCCTTCATCCTTTTTGGCTTTTTTATTTTAATTTAATCTTTCTTTTCTTTTGTATAAGGAATTACCATTTTCCTGTAGCAGGAAAAATAATATTTTGATTTTTTTTTATTTTGTAGCTCTACCTCTATAGATGGAAGGAATTGATGTAAGAAAAAAATAATTGAAGTGTTGATTTTTTTATTTTCTCAGCATGAGTTTTAATGTTATCATGCCTATTGTACTTTCCGAACACAATATTGAAATCGAAGGCTCACACTGTATTATTACAACAGAGAACATTACATGCCCTACATGATGTTTTAACCTTTAATTGTGTTTATTTCTGATTCGCTGTATGATATTCCACTTAATACAGTGTTATGAAATATTTTTTATCCCTTTAACAGTAATGAAATAATTTCAAGTACAGATTTATTCAAAGAAATGAAATCGAAGCTAATCAATTAATAACCAAATATCAGTCTAATTTTTTTTTCTTATTTGTACCTTGCACTAAGGTTGTATTATTCTGCAACCACTCTTGGTAATGACAGCCATTAATGTCTTCCTGCTTTTCAACCTAATGACTTTCGAAAAGTGACTTAAAGATATAAAGAATCAATTAATGCATGGCAAAGTGAACGCCAACACTTTCTGTGAAGGTCATATTCATAATTAATATAAAAACACATTCATATCTTATTATAATGCATTCACCAGGTATTATACATAAGAATATCCTTTCTCGGCGCAGTGGTAAAGTGCTCGCCTTATCAGCCAGAGATCGCGAGTTTCGATCACTGATCAATTACTTTAAAAAAAAAATAATAATTTTAATAAATTGAGGAATAAACACGACTTTCATTAAATTGTTTTTCATTTTTTGTTTTCATTTAAGCATTTAAAAAAAACAAAAAAACAATGGCAACTATAGTAAATTACAAAGTATACATATGATTTAAAAATAATAATTTCCTGTTAAAAAAATACAATTCCAATCCCCTTTTTTTCCCAATACACACTGATCAACCATTAACATTACAATGCAAAACATTATCCCCAGTATTGTCCTGGCCCCCTTGTGCCCCCTGGGTGGCTCTGGCCCCTCAGCACCCCTCTGACTCTGCAAGACCTCTGGGCATGTGCTGTAGTGTCTGGCACCTAGATGTTAGCAGGGGATCCTTGTGGTGCTGTTGGTTGCAGGATGGGGTCTCCATGGATTGCACTTGTTTTTCCAGCACATCCCGTAGGTGCTTGATCGGATTGAAATCTGGGGGAATTTGGATTCCAGGTTCACGTTCTGACGTTCTGGTGCCTAGTATTCCGGCCAGCATTGGCGTTTTCTGTTGATTTGTGCCGCGGGCATAAATAAGGCATAAATGAGCCAATTCACCGGTTTATAATTCATAATCAATGTTAATGTTTTCTGGTATTAATGTGGTGTTATGGCTGATTGGTGTAATGTTTAATAAATTCTGATTGTAATGCATTCTGTGAGCAATAAATTAATGCATTATAACAGTTGCTATAGTATATGTCAAATATAATTATAACCATGTGTGTATTGATTAAGAATGCAGTGTAGCGCAGTGGTAAAGTGCTCGCCCTATCATCCGGAGATCGCTAGGTGATGCTGTAACCTCTCACAGCAAGAGGAATGGACAGCTGATTGGCTGAGGGGATGGCAGGCATATTGTGGTTATGAGAAAACACGTGATGGTCTACCCCCCAATTATTAGTAGTAGCCGTGATGGGGGAAATGCACCAATGACGGGTGGGTATTGGATACAACGAAAAATCTGGGAAAAATCCAAACAAAAAAATAAAGAATGCATTGTAATATTATGAATATAAGTCGTTATACATATGGCCTTTACAGATTGGGTTACTGTCACCTTCTGTGGAGCCTGTATTCACAAAGCTTTATGGAATTTTCTAAGCTTATTTGAAAGCATGTCCGTTCGGTTAAATAAGTAAAATAAATGACCTTTGCAACCAAAACATTCCCAGAGCCATCAGTAGTCCTATCCAGTCGTTGACCTCTGTGAGCTCATGTATGCGAAAGAAGGTCAATAGCACTTTCATTTAAGTGTCATAACCTGAGCAGGAGGTTGAAAAAGATGTGGTTGGCTGGTTTCACGTGTCTCAGTTTCCTTTTCCATCCCTGGATGGAAGCAGACATATGATATACGAGAGCTTTCTGGTGAACTTCGTATGGTGTTATGACTGATTAGCGTATCATTAAGTGCTTTAAGTCAATCGAAATGACCAATATATTGTCTATTGTAGGACAAATTTTTTTTTTCTTGTCCGATCTAAAGATCTGACACTATAAAGTTTTGCTAGTTAAAATTTTGTTAAATTTCATTCTTCATGGGTGTCATGGATGTTCACAGCATCCACACAAATATGTTCCTATTTACACTGAATGATATCTTCCTCCAGTCGTCTACTCAGGATAACATGTTCAAATTGATTTTAAAACGTCTCCAAAACAGTCGATTACAAAGAATACAGGCTGCATAGAAATCAAGCCACTTGTTTTTTTTCTAGTAACTGACTAAATTTTATATTGCGTTCTACTTACTTTCTATTTACACAAATTGATGAGTTGTCTTGTAGATGTGAAATATCAATAATGTGATTGCCATTTATGATGATTATGTCTGTGGTCAGTGAAAAATGTCAGTGTGTGTGTGTGTTGTTGTGTGTGTGTTTGGTCCTTCAGCCTTGTTCGTGCATGTCCTCTACATTCCATGTAGGTTTTTTTTATTTTATCTTTTTCGCAAAAAAAAAAAAAAAATCTATAATTTTGTGTAAATTCTGTCGTACTGAATCACCATGTTTTAACAATGTACTGTACATCAATGCATTTTTAACTTATATTTTTGGGGGGATTGTGTAACAGAAGAAAGTTTAAATTACAGATCTTTTAAAACGAATCTTATTTGAATAGCGGCATGTTTTTCAACTACAATAACATTTTAATTTTTGATAACGTTTTAGAGCACACCGCAGAAGTGATTATTTTAGAATTTATATTTTTTAAAAGAAATGAATATTAAAAATAAACTGAATTTAATAAATGATGCTGTCGTGTTCTGTATGTTCACATTATCACTTTCTATAGCTATTTTGTTCCTAGAGAATCAGCAGGTAGTGTATTAATACCCATCTAATAAGTTTTCTTTAAAAATACCAAGCTAAAAACTAGAGGAAAAAAGATACATTAAGTTGAAAGCTTTTACACAATAATCACTAAATATGGAAATAAAGAAATATGTTATTTGCTAGGCATCTTGTTAACAATGTCTATAAAACCTAAATTGATACTGTAATATAAATGCATTTATAGCATGTTATATACACCGATTAGCTACCTGTATAACATTATGATAATTTTATTCATTTTATGATCATTATGATTATTTTTTGCCACCAAAACAGCGATGCACTTGTGTTCTGACACCTTTCTATGAAATGAGCATTAACCTTTTCAGGAATTCGAGCTTCAGTTACCTCTTCTATTGAATCGGGCCAGCCTTCATTAGTGGCCGCCCATGACCCTGTCACCAGTTCACCGGTTCTGGTATGTCCTGACCAGTGCAGACCACTAGAGCTGCAGTTTTGCAGTTGCTCCAACCCAGGCGTCTAGCCATCACAATTTTGCTCTTTTTGATCACTGATGCACATGGGGAGTGAAGGCTGGCCTGCGTTGACTAGCTAAAGCTAGTAATGATTTAAATGAGTAAAGCATAGTATGGTTTATAGTTTTTAGTCAATTGTTGAACAGAAGAAGTGGAATTTCAGGATTAGATTAGGTTCAGATGGTTGTGGACTTCTTGAAGCACTTTATAGTTGCAGGAAAAATAAGCTCCATTCCAGTGTTTTAATTTTTAGAAAGTAATGGAAGACAGCAATGTAATAAAAGCACAATCTACAATTTTATTATTATTAATATTAATAATAGTAATAATAGTAATAATAATAATAGTAATAATATTCTTTTTAGCTTCTCTTTAAGCTGAAGTCACAGAGAGTAGCTCTTAACTGGGTAAAGTATAATCATGTAGGTTTTACATATCTTCAACTATGCTTTAATAACTATGTGCATATGAGACTAATTTGTCTTTTTAAAACCGTTACCCTTACATTTCAAAATGATTGAATGGCGCCATCTAGTGTTAAAAGATAAATCTTTGCACAAATTCATATACAGATCATATACAATCCAGAAGAGATGATGATGTTGAAGAAACAAATAAATATCATGCTATGACTTTATTTTATTAAAGAGAAAGTAATGTAGCTTTCAATAAAATACAAATTATATGGAATTTGTATAAAACTTTAAGCTTCGCCATATTGCTCAAATACTGTATTCATCTTAATTTTTTTTTTACACAAAAGATTTTAATATTCTGTATGTATTAGCTAATCATTTCCTTTTTTATTTTTAATTGTTATTTTTATATAATCAATGTAAACTATTCTCTGAGTAGTGTATAATTATTGACATATTTCCCTTTACTTTGCTCGCACAACTGTAAACGCTTCTCTTTATAGCTATACCACTGCTTATCTCTCAAACCTTAATTAAATATGATGAAGTACGTGCCAACACCCTCCAAACACACACAAATGATTACATAATTACCCTTAATTACTGTAATTAATCGCTTCCTTATTATTGCTAAGTGCAGATAACTCCAGACTGAAATTAGTTAAAATTAAAAACATGACACTGTCTGATAAACTGGAACATCAAGAGCCAGTATTACAGAAAATGTGTGCCTTGCATGAAAATATCATTTTGACTAATAAACTAAGTAAACTTTTACTAACCTAAATAGAAAAGAAATCTACACGAGTTTTCTAAAAAAAAAAAAAAAAAAAGAATATATATTATTATAACATCATAAAGTGCTTTTGCACAATGACCTACTAATGTCAGACCTAAACAAAAGATGAATCACCATTAGATTACTTAAACACAGTGGTATAGCTATAAAGAGAAGTAATACCAAGAACAATTTGTATATGTATATTTGTGCACTATTCTGTTTAGGTTTATTTGTTTCAATCATATGGTTATATATCATAAATCTCACATAATGCTCTGAAAATCTGATGTGTAAATATCTTTCGAATCTTTTTTAATTACAACAGGCAAAGCTTTCTGCCTCTGTGGCAACAGAAATTCACGGTATTGATCTGTTTTGGGTGAGATCAAGAGTCAAAACAACTTTTAAGCTCATATCATAAACCCTGTGGGAACATGACAAAACGGAGTATAATTAAACGTTTCGTATTCATGATGTTCGTTCTCTTAAGCCCAGGATCTGTCATGGAAACCCTGCTGTAAGTTATCAAGCCGCAGCAACATCCTCATCCTTAATGACCGCCTCTGTCTGTGAAAGGCAACAAGAAAGGTAAATTAATGAACAGCAACATGTGGCCTCAGCTATTATTTTTCTGACATTTCACTAAGTGTCGCCGAAATGATGAGAAGCAGGAGCTAAGCCGACCACACATGCAGTGCATCTAATAGTCATGCTTGCAAGAATCCTGTAACAGACATGCTTGTGGAAATCCTTTAATACCTGTACTTGTGGAAATCCTTTAATAGCTATGCATAGTCACTTTCCAATCTGGATCCTAGTTCACAGATTAATCAAAGTACCACTCTGTGGCGTCAAATCCATTCACACTCAGTAGATTGCAGTGCACTCCGAAATTAAAAGCGATTCAACAAACAATATGTCTTCAATAATTTCTATTAAATATTTGATAAACACACCAAACTCAGTGTTTAACCCCTCCTCAATCAGTGACTAAATCCTACTTAAGCCCCCATTCAGATGGGATTTAATTCCATCGCATCCGGGTGCTTTGATGGGATCATACAGGCATCCCGAAAGTCTCCATACATATGGGAAATTAACATAATTAAGACATTTCATGCGACGCACCAGATGCGTCACCATGAATTTCTCATAGGTGTGAGAGACGAGCCTGCGATGATGTTTTGTAAGTTCCATTTTGCTAAAAAAGATAAATTTGTGGTAGTCTAAGTCAGTTTTTCTCCCCAGTAGAAAGCGAACTACTTTATTTTGACCATCTCTGCAGTTGACTGATAATTTAAGTCCCATCAGGACAGACTCGCCCATGATGCTGCATCTTGCATCGGAAAAACTTGGAGCTGCTTCTAGTTTCTGTATTTAGCTACCAAGCATGCATATCCACTTCCTGAACTGCAAAAATAAGAGGGGCGTTTAAGTCAAACCGGGACTTTGTGCAGAATAACAGGACACAGTTATGAGATTAAAACCCCATTTTATTTCTCTAAATAATTCCCTGCTACACTAATGCACTTATCCCAGTGTTTCACTAGGTAGAAAGTTTTCTCAGTCTGCTGGAGCCATGATTCTGATTCATGACTGGAACATTGGCCTCCCAGGAACAACTTTAATGGACAAATGTGGAAATTGCTTGAAGCGAGGTCAGGCCTGTATGGTGATGTGGCAATAACTCCCAGATTAGTTCCTGTAATCTGCAAGTAGTGTTTATGAATGCTTGTGTGTACAGTTCCCACAGACAGATGCGTCTCTTTTGCAAACTTGCGACAAGTCATCCAAGGATCAGGTGTTCCACTTGCTGAATGTTCACAGAAACTGTTAAAGCCTTCTTTAAATTGTTTGCACCATTCAAATGTTTTCCCGCGGCTAAGAGTCTCATCAATGTACTGTGCTTGAAGTCTTCTGTAAATGTTTATCGTTTGTACACGAGAAATTTCATCACAAGTCCCAGTATTGACTTGAACGTCTTGCATACAAATGCTTTGAAAATTCTCTGAGCAATACATGGGTCTTTGGTAGGAGATGGGTGGGGGTCCTTATAACTGTAGCTCCATATTGTCTACATTGAGCTTAAATTAATCAAAATTAAAGCACAATCCTGATTAAAAGACTCTGGTAAAGGGGCAGGTACAATATCAACTACAAATATGGCTTAACATCATTCTTCAATATAATGTTCAATTATTAACTAATAAACAAATGAACAACAAATAGAAAAATTTAGTGTTTTTTGTTCCATTATTCATTTCAATGTCTGAACAGAAGAGTGCCCACCTGTTTTTGGCACATGTGTGCAGGTGAATGTTGGGAGCAGCAACTGGTGCTCAGATCCAACCACATCTGGCTCTTGGGCTCATCTCCCTGGAACTCCTGCTTAATCCTGGAAACACAAAAAGATATATGTATGTAGAACCAGTCTACTCACATAGCACTCTAGTTTGCCTAGACTTACTTTTATTTATTAGCCAGTATTCACATTTACCATGTTAACTTTAAACCTTAGCACATTTCTTAACATCTACAGAACGAAGCCTTTGTATAAAAACATGCAGCAATTCAGTTTAATGCCTGTAAAATATGTGCATGCTGATTTACTAGCACATCTTTCCTGTTTTGTGTAATTGCCTTATTACATGTGCAAGTGAAGGCGCTTCTTTCTAATTGTGAAAATAGATTACATTTTGCACCTGCATTGTGATTTAAAGTGCTAAGCCTGAAAGTTACTTTGGGAACAGTGATTGCACAAACAAATTAATATGATCAAAGGCATGTATTAAAATACCCATTGGAGATGAAATTAAAACATTTTAAACCATTAAAAAGTGTTTTGACAATGTTCCTTCATTAAATAAATAAATAAATGAACAATTTTTTTTTTTTTTTTTTTGGTAATGGTTCCATGTGAGCTGAAACAACAGAGTCTGTAAAAACGTATTGATTTACATAACCCTTTGAAAACACATTCATTTAATCTTTAGTTTACATTTTGAACAGTTTTTAATATGAACTTGACGTAAATGGTTTCTCCCAGTTGGAAACTTTCATCTCATCACATCGTCCATACCGCTCCATCCAGGATACAGGATCGCGGGGGCCTGGAGACTATACCAAGAGACTTAGGGCACAAGGTGGGGTACACCCTGGACAGGGTGCTGATCCATCACATGCCACACACATTTACATACTCATTCACAAACTACAGGCAATTTGAGAATGCCAGTTAACCTAATCTGCATGTCTTTGGACTGTGGGAGGAAACTGGAGTACCCAGAGGAAACCCACCAAGCATGGGGAGAACATGCAAATTCTATGCACACAGACCTGAGACAGGAATTAAACCTGGAGGTACAAGGTGACAGTGCTTGGAAAGTGCCCAGTTGGAAAGGGATAATTAAAATAATTACCATACAGGTTGTCCCCTACTTACGAGCGAGTTCCTTTCCTGAACCACGTTCGTAAGTCAGATCTGTTCGTAAGTCGGACAACATGAGTCTAAGGTAGGTATACGCCTTTAACACAAATATACAATATAAAGCATACCAATCTACTTGACTAAATATGTTACCTTTCCCAACACTGCCATCATGTGGCCAAAAACCATTAAGGAAATCGCCTTTAAATCACGAGAGGGGGAGTGCCATTTTGTCTCAGAGAGAATTTCCGCATAAGAAATAATGGAAACCACAATGACTTGTCCCACAACCCAAAAATATTTATATAAAAATGATTAATAGAAAATATAAAGTAAATTTAATTTTGAGGACTGATTTATTGAAACCGGTGAGGCCGACTCATTTCTCCCGCACACACACATGCACACATACACTATACACTGCAATGTCTATTTTTGTACAATACACCTGAGCTACTTCCCCAATTTGTTCGCATCTACGAATGTTAGATGCGAATCGTGGTCCGTTCGTACCTGTGGAAACATGTTCGTAAGTCAGGGACTACCTGTATTTGTTATCAGCCACATCGACATTTTGGTAGTTGCTTTAAAACATCATAGCCAACAATCTCAGGATAAAGTTCTTGCAGTGCTAGCAAAATATTTATTGATTTAAGGAACATGTTTCTTTAGTGTTAGCTTATTTTCTATGACAGCTGTTAAATTCTCATAGTGGGCAGAAAACATATGTTGAATGACAATTATGGTAGGTTTATTTTTCATTTTCTTAAAAAAATGTTATAAAACTATAACAGAGAAAGTATGTCGTTGGAAGCAGACTTATCCATATTGCACAGCACAGAGGTTGCGTGATTTAAGTCTCACTTTGTTTTGAATGCAGGAAACTCCAGTTGAAAATACTGTGAACAGAAGTTGTCTATCCTTGACACTAGCATTGCTGCTTTCTCCAATTTACTGTCCTGCAAAACAAGAAAGTTGAAAAGGAACAACTTCTTTGGTCAGTGTGATTTCCAGGCTTTTGAAATGGCAGAAATAATAAGACTACATTTTAGAGACCCCAGTGCTGAATGCTGACACAGACTGTACAGTTGGATAATACAGTTCTTGGCAGCTTGTCATGAATTCATAAGTAAAAGTGTACTTTCTGTAGGTGAAAAAAATACATTTGGGAGAAAAAAAAGCATACTTGATGGACCTGCAAAAGCTCCTCATATGCATACAAATTATTCTTGTTTACCCTCTGGCACCAATATTCAGATTTAATTAAATGCGTTCTAATGATTCCCAGTTGTGTGTTGTCACTCCGTCTGGCTTAAGTGCTCATATGCGTAGTTGCAGAAAAAACTAATGTGTAATCACAATAAATGCTGTGACATTTAAGAAAGAGGTAAAAGTTCAGAAGCTGTGGTATTTGTGCAAACTAGCCCTAACCATGCTAAACAGACCTGCCTTGTACATTGACTTGTACATTAAATTTTTTCGAATATTTATTAAAAGCTAATCACAGAGGTTGCTGAATTCTGAAATAAAATTGGATTCTGTGTTTTGGTTCCACATCATACTCACTCTCGTGGGACTGCGTGTCCAAATCACGAGAGGAATTGATGCAGCGCTGTCAGCTGACCTCATTTAAAGGAAGCATGGGAAGACGTTGACGGAAAGATAACGCTACATGGTGTTTACGTACATGGCGCTTGAACGGAAGCCTTTTTGTCTCAGACCTGTATTGGACAGTGAACTCTGAAATTAGGATTATTTACCATCCGGACAGCTTTACAGGACAGCCATTTTCTATCATCATGCTCCCAGACTGATTAATTTCTCCCGCACCCCCACACGCAAACATGCAATATACCGGACTTTGGACATTTTATACATTAATTTACACACTGAAAATATTGTATATAATTGTAAATATTGGTATCTATTTCGCAATTTGTTCACATCTACGAATGTTCTGTAGGAAAACTATAGATCCGCAGTTCGTTCGTATCTGCGGAAATGCATAACTCCAATGTTTGTAAGTTGGGGACTTACTGTATTAGTCTCATTTTAGCCACCATGTACCAATTCTGTGCAGATCAGTGGTGACTGATTTTGGTACTGTAGGCAGGTTTCAAACAGCAGCCCGGCTCTATTCATTCTGCTCATTTGTCCATTTAGGGATTAACTGGGGTTTAGGCAGAGTCAGCTCCTGCCAAGATGGCAATGAAAAGAGCTCCCACATTTGAGCTTTAAAACTCTTTTTCAGAAAACTATGGGTAATGTCACTGGAGGTCTGTCTAGTTCTTTTTATACAGGCTATGGACTCATTACATACAATAACACATACAAGGTCAAGTTTGCTCCCTTGGACTGCTGGTCAGAGGTGCTGTCATACATTTGCAACCAACTTTTCTGTTGTGGCACATGAAAGCCTCTTAATTCACTTGCTACTTCCTTTCCTTTTCTTTTGCCATCACAAGCTAATCACATAATTTCTGTTTATGAATGCTGCCTGTGTTCTTCTCATTGAGTCTAGAAGTGCTGCTGCTGTTAATTCTTTCTTTAAACACATATCAACAAGTTGATTGCTGGTTCCTACCTTTAAACATGCTGTGGCGTCATTAGTTCCTGAGCAGCAGGCTGCCACTGTGCTTCTCATCACATCCTGAATAGTTGTCAGTACAGGCAATGAAACTGACATATGCTCCACCCCAATCTGGAACAAATATCTGGAAAGAGATGGACAGACATACGGAAGTTATATATGCTCCAAACATGCAACAACTCACTCATCACTCATCTTCTATACCGCTTTATCCTGTATTCAGGGTCGAAGGGGCCTGGAGCCTATCCCAGGAGGCTTAGGGCACGAGGCAGTGTACACCCTGGACAGGGTGCCAATCCATCACTGGGCACACACACATACACACAACAGGCAATTTGGGAGCGCCCTGCATATCTTTGGACTGTAGAAGGAAACCGGAGTACCCGGAGGAAACCCACCAAGCACGGGGAGAACATGCAAACTCCATGTACATAGAGACAGGAATCGAGCCTGACCGGGAATCAAACCCAGACCCTGGAGGTGCCAGGCGACAGTGCTAACCACTACACCACCTGCAACAACATTGGCTCATATTTGCTTCAAATGTTTGTAATTTTTTGTTATTTACAGTAATTTCAGGTTTTATGTCCATGAAGACCTGTAGTGAAAGGAACCCTCCAGTAAGTCCATAAAAACACACTCTATAAATATGTACACTCACCAGCCACATCATTAGGTATGCCTATTCAACTGCTTGTTAATGCAAACATCTAATCACCAAAACGAATGGCAGCAATTCAATGCATTTAGGCATGTAGACATGCTTAAGATGAGCTACTAAAGTTCAAACCGGGTCTCATAATGGGGGAAAAAAGGTGATTTAAGTGTCTTTTAATGTGGCATGGTTGTTCGTGCCAGATGGGCTGGTCTGAGTATTTCTGAAACTGCTAATCTACTGGGATCTTCACACACAACCATCTCTAGAGTTTACAGAGAATGGTCTGAAAAAGAGAAAATATTCAGTGTGCGGGTAAAAAAATGCCTCGTTGATGCCAGAGGTCAGATGAGAATAGTCGAACCTTGAAGCAGATGGGTTACAGCAGCAGCAGATCACACTCATGTCAGTTGATGACAGGAACCTGAGGCTACAAAACACATAGGCTCACCAAAAGTGGTCATTAGAAAAAATTGGAAAATTATTGCCTGGTCTGACTCTTCTCAATTTCTCCTCTGACATTCAGATGGTAGGGTCAGAATTTGGCATAAACAACAGGAAAGCATGAATCCATCCTGTCTTATATCAATGGTTCAGGCTCTTCAGATATAATGGTGTGAGGGATTTTTTTCTTGGCACACTCTGAACCCCTTAGTACTAAATAAACAACGATTAAATTCCACAGTCTACCTAAGTATTGTTGCAGACCACGTCCATCCCTTTATGACCACAGGATAATACACCGTGTCACAAAGCTAAAATCAGTTCAAATTGGTTTCTTGAACATGACAATAAGTTCAATGTACTCAGATGGCCTCCACAGTCACATCTCAATCCAAAAGATTACCTTTATAGTAGATTCGCATTATGGATTATGGCAGCTGACAAATCTGTAGCAACATGTTATCATGTTAATATGGACATAAAATCTCAAGGAAATGTTTTTATAACCTTGTTGCATCTATGACAGAATTAAGGCAGTTCTTAAGGCAAATGGGGGTCCAACTCAGTACTACTAATGCGTACCTAATGAAGTGGAAGTGGCCAATACTATATATACAGTGCATCCGGAAAGTATTCACAGCGCATCACTTTTTCCGCATTTTGTTATGTCACAGCCTTATTCTAAAATGGATTAAATTCTTTTTTTTCTCAGAATTCTACACACAACACCCCATAATGACAACATGAAAAAAGTTTACTTGAGATTTTTGCAAATT
>JAQMYJ010000014.1:14532723-14547729 GCA_030014305.1 Clarias laeviceps | reverse complement strand
ATGTCAGAGCACAAACCAAGCATGAAGTCAAAGGAATTGTCTGTAGACCCCCGAGACAGGATTGTCTCGAGGCACAATTCTGAGGAAGGTTTCAGAAAAATTTCTGAAGGTCCCAATGAGCACAGTGGCCTCCATCATTCGTAAGTGGAAGAAGTTCAAAACCACCAGGACTCTTCCTAGAGCTGGCCGGCCATCTAAACAATCAGGCCTATATGGTAGAGTGGCCAGAGAGTCTCTTCACACCTGAGAATTTTGTTTCTCATGGTCTGAGAGTCCTTGGTAAACTCCAGGCAGGATGCCATGTGCCTTTTACTAAGGAGTGGCTTTCGTCTGGCCAGTCTACCATATACTGTAGACTGGATTGCTGCAGAGATGGTTGTCCTTGTGGAAGGTTCTCTGGAACTCTGACAGAGTGACCAGCGGGTTCTTGGACACCTCCCTGACTAAGGCCCTTCTCCCCCAATGGTTATAAGTTCAGCCTTCATTCATCACATAAACATTATTGCACAGTTTATTCTTCACATATCCCATATTTTGTTAGTAGGCTGGGGTCAGAATGGGGTGAGCCATTATACAGCACCCCAGGAGCAGACAGGTTTACAGGCCTTGCTTAAGAACCCAACAGCAGCAACCTGGTGGAGCTGGGGCTTGAACCGCTGATCTTCCACACACTGAGCCATCAGCACCCTTTATTTCTAGTTTACAATCTGTCTCTCTGCAAATATGTCTCTGTACATGGCGGATACTATCCAAAATCTCCAAAGATGGTCGGACGATACTGTCTAAATGATGGTATTTAAATGACATCAATACATACACCGATCAGCCATAAAATTTAACCCCAAAACATTATGCCCAATGTTGTGTACAGTAGGTTCCCCCTGTATGATTCCACAAGACCTTGGGATGTGAGGGTATGTTTAGCACTAGAATATTGGCAGCAGATCCTTTAGGTGCTGTGGGTTGTCCAGTGGGACCTTCTTGTCCAGCAAGCTGAATCAGACTGAGATCTGAGGAATTTGGTGGCCAAATCAACAATCTTGAACTATTTGCCTTCTAGCCCCTACTTGGCAGTCTGTGATTCAAAGATATTCAGTTCACCTGGTGGAGGTGCTAATGACATGCCTGAATGGTGTAGAGTGAAGAAACACTAAATATTCCTGCTTTACACCCATCATGGTCCACCATGACCCTAACTGGGATAAAGCATTTACTGAAAATGAACAAATGAATGAATGACAGAAGGAATGAATGCTCATTGTTGGCACCAAAGAATAAGGGCTCTAGCGTATAACCTAGATTGTAGTAATCTGAAAATCCTTTCAATCCTAACAACTATAGGTCAAACAAATATATTTAAAATCATGATTGCTTTTCAGACAGTTGCATTACTTTTCAACACTTACACTATACAGTGTTCGAGCTTGTCTAGAAACACTACATGACTCTAAATATGCCTTGACAAAATTAAGGGCTCAGGCTGTTTCTCCATTTCCACTATAGAAGGTAAGCCATGTAGAGAGGACCATTTAATTACAGTCTAGAATAAATGAATCATCGCCTCTCTGGGAAGCTGACATCCTCTCGGCATGGCCTCTTCCTTTCTTGTCCACCCATGTACATGAGCTAATTTATCAGCTGTGTGCAGCACGTCATAGCCTACTGTGCATCTTTGTACTAAACACTGTGTGCCAGGCTAAGGTGCAAAACTGAGCAGAGACGTTCAGACACTCAAACAGAGATGAAAAGAGCACTGAATGGGGCTCAGTAAAGATAGCTTTTGCTGATAATAATTTGAAAGTCCCTCTAAAACTTGGACTGATGAAAGATTTCCAGTTAAAGGAATGTTATTTTTTTTGTTATAAAGTTCTAGAGGGGAATTTTGAATTGTGGTAAAAATGTGATAATATTTGGGTTGCTTATTTTTTCTCAGTCCAACAAAGTGTGCAACTGTATACAGTACAAGGCCAGTATAAGGCACTGTTTTTTTTACTACTACTATAATAATAATAATAATAATAATAATAATAATAATAATAATGAAAATGCTAATTATATATACATACATTATATATACATATTTTCCAACAACATTTGGCTGTCATAAGGACTGCTGCTACCAGTTTAATGTCAAGTTGACACAACAGAATGACATATTGATGTTGTTATATTTTGCTTCAACTCCCATCGATTCCCCTCTCTGCAATCCCCTGAATACTAACCTGGGTCTTCATTCACATTCAGCTCATTTTTATAACATACAGAATATAAGCACACAAAAGTAAAAAAAAAAAAAAAACTTTGCAAAGAGTTCCAATCAATCTGTCTGTAAAGCTTGAGGATTATAATCAAGTCTGTTTTTTTTTTTTTTTAGCTTTGAATCTTTTTCTTTTCTCAACAATTATGACTTGGCCTGCAATTCTGTCTATGCTTTGACTCTTTGTGTACCCACTAATCTATTCACCAGATTTTGGAATATTACTGCGAACCTCACACAGATGGGTCCTAATTGTCCCTCTGAGTCTGCAAACATTTAAGAATGGGTCGAGTGAGGATAAAAAAAGAAACAAAAGTAGCTGAAAATGCTGAAGAGATATCAACAGAGATAAATGAGATAAATGTAGCTCTGGGTACGTTTGTGTGGCAAATGCCATGAATAGAAAATAGAAATGACCTGTAGCCTTATGAGCATTTTTATGGCATGTGATATCACAAATACTCAACATGTCTTTGGACTTGAACCAGTATGGAGTGTGGCATGAACCGGAATCGGTCATCATCCTTTCTTTCTTTCTTTCTTTCTTTATCTTTTTTTTTAAAGGAAACTCTAGAAAGCACTTGGGAAATGCATTCTTGCTCTGACAGCTCCTCAAGGTCAGCAATATCATTAAAGTTCATAACTAGAGATATGCATGAGACTGCTACATTATATTTTCTTTGCACATACACATGATGTTTTCTAACATACAAAGTTTGTTCTGTATTCCAAATGATTTACACCAAAATAAACATGGAATCCATCATGGCCCTGACCAGATACCTAGTAAGTATTTATTAATAAATAAATAAATCCTATAAATTATTCACACATTCCTGCACACCTGTAGTTCACACACACGCATGCACACACACACACACACACAATATATCTATATATATATATATCCAGCATACAGAGAGAAAAAGAGAGAGAATATAATGAGTTTTCCTTCTAGAAGATGAAAAATGCATTGTAGAATAAATGTTGAAATGAACACCTCTCTGTGCTATCTGGTCGGGCTTCCTCGCAGAGCTGTGCCGAGTGGATCTGCAGATCTGAAGAGATGACAGGATGTTTTTTGACGCTATCCATGCAGGTGACAGCATCCAGAGGGGCTTTGTTACAGCATCTTTGCAGTTCAATAGATGCGTTGCCACTATCCTTACAGAGGACCTTTTGAAAGCTGATAAACTAACACAGGTTAAGACAGAATATTAGTCTGGCAACTAAGGTAAGGTCACATTTATAGTTAGCAATAATATATAACAATTTGGTATGTTAGAAATTAAAATTGCACTAAAGTATTGGCTTTTCTGTGTTTCTGTAGATTTTAAAATTCAAACCCTTAAGGAAATTTGCATATAAACC
Source organism: Clarias laeviceps (assembly GCA_030014305.1). Classification (NCBI taxonomy): domain Eukaryota; kingdom Metazoa; phylum Chordata; class Actinopteri; order Siluriformes; family Clariidae; genus Clarias; species Clarias laeviceps. The sequence goes on along the minus strand of JAQMYJ010000014.1, from coordinate 14,544,101 downwards.
ACATTACCATAGATCATATCTGCAAGGCCCAACAACATCTTTAGGACAGAATTTATAATAAAAAAAAATAATAATAATTGCATTGTTATTGTATCTGGGAGTGTGACTGTACTCTTTTTCACCTTACCTCTTCAGTGATACAGTGAGGTTGTGGTTGCAAACAGCATTTTGCAAGTCCAGACTGAAACTGCTTAGAAATAGTCAATGCTTCTTCGAATGGTACTCTCAAGAGCCTTCCAAAATATGCAGTCAGTCTAAAATGATAGGACAAGTGATATTTTTTTCTTACAGTTCCAAGCCAATGGCTGAACCCTACCTGTTTATGAAGTCTACTATTTCCCCTGTATTCGAGGGTGACGGCTAACATGTGCTTTCTGCAAGACATGTGAAACCAGCCACTGATGATTCAGGCACTGACGCTCTTGCAACGTCATAGAGCAGCTAAATGCATTCCCGTCTACGTCTGTACACATACGCTCAGAGACAACCCCAAATTAGCTAGCAGCAATTAGATTAAAATGAAGGCCACGCTCGACACTCGGATGTGTCAGATGCACTTTTGCATGATTCTGGTCACAGATGGTGTTATTTGTATTCAGACTTTTCAAATACTGGCTAAAAGATGAGAAAATAAATGAGTGACATTTCCATAGATCTTGTAATTATCTACAGTGCCTTGCAAAAGTATTTATACCCCTTGAATTTTTCCACATTGTCATGTTACAACCACAAGTGTAAATGTATTTTATTGGGATTTTATTTGATAAACCAAACACAAAGTGGCAGATAAATGTGAAGTGGAAGGAAAATTATACAGTACATGCTTTTAAATATTTTTTTTTACAAATCAAAATATGGTATGGTGTGCATTTGTATTCAGCCCCCCTGACTCAATATTTGTAGAACCACCTTTCGCTGCAATTACAGCTTCAAGTCTTTTGGTGTATGCACCAGTTTTGCACATCTAGAGAGTGACATTTTTGCCCATTCTTCTTTGCAAAATAGATCAAGCCCAATCTGATTGTATGGACAGCATTTGTGAATAGCATTTTTCCAAGTCCTGTCACAGATTCTCAACTGGATTTAGGGCTGGACTTTGACTAAGCCATTCTTACACATAAATATGCTATTTATATGGGGATAGTGTGTTTAGAGAGATATGCAGTGTTAGTTGCATTTATGACAAAGTTCAATTTTGGTTTCATCTGACCAGAGCACCTTCTTCCACAAGTTTGCTTGTTGAATTCTTAGTTAGCTAGCTGGTCCCGGTAAAGTGTGTTGTTAATTTATGTTGTGTTGTTAATTTATGTTGTTGCATGTATGTAGCACCTTGGTCCTGGAGGAATGTTGTTTCATTTCACTGTGTACTGAACTGTATATGGTTGGAATGACAATAAAAGCCTATTTGTCTTGACTTGACTTGACTTGACATGGGCACCTACATGACTTGTTGCAAGCTGCAAACAGGACTTCTTATGGCTTTCTTTCAACAATGCTTTTTTTCCTGCCACTCTTCCATAAAAGCCAGATTTGTGGAGTGCACAACTAATAGTTGCCCTGTGTGCAGATTCTCTCACCTGAGCTGTGAACCTCTGCAGCTCCTCCAGAGTTACCTTTAGAGGTCTCCTGGCTGCTTCTCTGATTAATGCTCTTCTTGCCCAGCCTGTCAGTTAAGGTGGATGGTCATGTCTTGGTAGGTTTGCACTTGTGCCATACTTTTTTATTTTCGGATGATGGATTGTGACCAGAGACCTTATGACGAAAATACAGTCGTCACCATTGGCCTCCACGGTCCCTAGTTGGACTAGAGTTTCCGTGATGGATGGATGAATGGATGATTGAACAGCGCTCTGTGAGATATTCACAGCTTGGGATATTTCTTTTTATAACCTACACTTGAACTTCTCCACAACTTTATCCCTGACCTGCCTAGTGTGTTCCTTGGGCTTCATGATGCTGTTTGTTCAATAATATTCTCTAACAAACCTCTAAGGGCTTCACAGAACATCTGTATTTATACAGAGATTAAATTACATACAGTTGGACTCTATTTACTAATTAGTTGACTTCTGAAGGTGATTTATACCACTGGATTTTAGGCTGAACACAAATGCACACCACGTTTTTAGAATTTTTTCAGATTATTACTTCAAAATTATATGCTAACTTTATGTTGATCTATCACATAAAATCCCACTCAAATATATTTACATTTGTTGTTGTAACGTGACAAAATTTGGAAACATTTTAGAGATATAAATACTTTTTCAGGGCACAGTATAGTGCCATGAACAGCCTGGAGGAAACTTTGTCCACAAACACAGACTGGCTCACACATCGATTCATACGCTATGCGCAATTTGGAAATGCTGACCAACCTATGTCACATGTTGTTGGACTGTGTGAAGAAACCAGAGTACCCGAAGATACCCTACCAAGGAAGGGGAGATTAAGTTAACTCTAGACAGACAGAGTTAAACAAGCGTTAAACCCCCATCCCTGGGGTGAAAGATAACAATGTTATTATACTCTATCATGTTTGGACACATTTGTATAGACACAAACTATAACTTCATTCTTTTAAAGACATTTGTAAAAATATTTTGACTAATGTAAAAAAAAAAAAATGCGTTATGAATACATTTTCACCGATCAGCCATCACCTTAAAAACACTGCAAGATGAAGTGAATAACATTGATTATTTTGTTACAGTGGTACCTGTCAAGGAGTGGGCTATATTAGGCAACAAGTGAACAGTCAGTTTTTGAAGTTGATGTTGTTGAAAGCAGAAAAATATGGGCAAGTGTAAGGAGCTGAACAACTTTGACAAAGGGCAAATTGTGATGGCTAGACGTCTGAGTCAGAGCATCTCTCTATTATTAAATAGTTTCACAGAAACAGTAAAAATAATTTAAAAAAAAACAGACGTGTCCAAACGTTTGATTTCAAATTCTTTTTTTAGGTGCACAATTCGCCAGATTACATTACATTTACATAACATTTTGAATTGAAGTGTTTTGTGTTCATATATAAAAAATGTATAAAAGAAAGATTTGTAGATAGAACTCGTTCTTTAAATTATATCTTTTTGCTTCATACATCGAAGGACCCGAAACCAGTTTTAGAAAGATTTCTGTATATATGTCTGTCTGTCGCAAAACTGATATTTAAGTATTTGCCTGAACTTAAACCTGTGCCTTAAATGAAATCAAAATGAGTAGAAGGGACATTATGAGCAGTTATGCCTACCAAAAGCCTCTGCTAAAGGTGGAACGTACTAAGGGAAATGCAACCTTAAAAACAACATGTACTTTTTTTCACAGTGCCATTATTTATTTAACAAAAATATAAGGCAAAAAAAGAAAAAATTGGCCAATACTAAGTACATCCTCAATACTTTCACAGGATTTAAGAGGTTAAGTTGCAGTCAGGTGTTGCTAATCATCAGCCCTTAATTGATTATCCTATAAAAAAGTGGAATTGTTTGGCCTTAATGCCCAGTGCCATGTTTGGCAAAAACCAAAAAGCATTTCAGCAGAAACATGGTTATACCCACCATCACTTCCCACAGTGGTGGAAGGGTGATGATTTGGGCTTGTTTTTGCAGCCACAAGGCTCTAAATACCTCTGAATATTTTAGAGGCAAATGTGTCATGCATCAGGACAATCCAATGATAAAAAGCACACCAGCAAATCTACATCAGAATGACTGAAAAATAAAATAAACAAGGTTCAGTCAGACCTCAACCCAATTGATATGCTTTGGCACGATTTTTAGAGAGCTGTGCATATGCATATGTCCAAAAACCTCAATGAACTGAAAGTCTCTTACAAAAATGTAAGAGACTGAAAGTCACACAAGAAATAATTACTTCAAGTTATTGCTGCTAAACGTGGAACAAGCTATTGAATCTTGTGGGTACTTACTTAGTATTGCTCACATGAAGCCACATGGGTTCGTTTTTGTTAAATAAATAATGGCAACTTATATGTTGTTCGCCCAAAGGTTTGAGATCCACTACAATAAGATGATTTTTATTATGTTTTTACACACAGAGAATTTTTTTTTTTAAAGGGTACACTAATATTACATGCATATTTCTTCCTTGGAAAATATTGCCATGTTCATGATGACTGTATGTAAAATTGTGACAATTGAACCAAGTTAATCACAACCAACTCCCTCTCTTGTTAAAGTTTGTGTCAATGTTCACAATTCTAATGAACTGAAACAATCCAACGTAGCATGACAAGAAAAAAAAAATGAGTGAACTGCAAGAACAGCAGGTCCATTTTTCTTTTCTCCTCTTCAAGTTTAATAGCAGCCAGTAACACTTAAGGTTAAGATGATGTGCTAGCGTGCAGTGCATTTTTCTCTAGTGTGTCTGTCTTGCTAAACTAGCTTTTCTTCTGGACTGTTTGTGACATGCATGCTTAAAGGAAATATTCTATTCAGTAAACATTGTTTATACCTCATTATGTTCTGTTTAGGTCTACTTACTCTTAGCACAATATATGGAGTAAACTGTAAAAAGTAAAGGAGGAGCAATGGAGTGTCATCCCTGGAATGTCATTGTATAGTAGTGGAAAATAATCTACATGTCTCACAGGTCAGGTAGGAATTTTGCTGCAAATCCTCACTGCAATAAAATTGCAGACATTTTTCTCATTTTTCTTTTCCTAACTTTCACTAAAAGTCGAGCAATTTTCCATTCCACCATTCAATTTCTATCATTTTAAATGTTAATTTCCAACCAAAAACTAAACTAAAACAACCAAACAAATGGTGAGAACTACTGTATAAAAGCCCACTGTAATGTATAAGCAATGACTTTTCCTGGATTCAATTGAAAGTTGGATTTACCCAGTCTTGTGAGACTTCAAATTCACTTCATTGTTACACATGTTGGAGAGAAACTTCAGGAAATTGGCTGTGCTTCTCTGTTGAAACCTCTGCAAACAGAGAAACATAGTTTCCAGTTATTTTTATTTCTCATTTAGAACTGTCACCATTATAATCAATATCATCACTATGCCATAGTCTGTGCTAGAACCTGCATTAAACTCCTTATCTCCAGTCCCTAACTCCAGAATGCACCATAAATCTATTGCTTGACCTTGTGCATGTCTCTCAAACAAGTGCTTTAAATCTATACTTTTCTATACTCTTCTTTGCAAACTTATTTTAAAAAAAAAAGCATTCACCACAACTGTCCCCCTTTCTATCACCATCTTGGACACCTGGCACACTGCTTTTTCCAAATCCTGGCTTAGGTAGAGTAAAGTTTTTTTCTGTTTTAACCTACAGATACAAATAATTGTGTGCACTGTGTCTATTATATTTCCTGTTGTTTTAGAAACAAGTCTAATATTTCAGAAAAATACCTTGAAACCTTTTAGAACAAATGTATTAATTTACAGATTTACAGTTACACAGGTCAACTCGTTACTACGGGCTATGGACAAGAAGATGACCCAGCATGTTCCATGCTTCCATATTCCATAAAATAAGCTTAAGGTATTAAAATAAAAGCAATCAATCTATTTACATAAACTAAGACGAATGATAAAGAGAGGCCTAAAACTTGCAATATTAGGAGCTTTGTCAATTGCTCCTGGTCAATTCCTCACCAAGCCACCAGATGGCACACTTTTTGGACATTTCTTCTTCTGTTGTTTAATTCCCTGTTCTGGCTGTTTTACACAAGCCTTGTTGTAATCATCAATTCATTTAAGTCCAGCATTTTCTATCAGTTGATTGGCATTTTGTTTTCCCAGAGGGGTTTGCCAATTCATGAAGAGCTTGTGTTGGTTGAATTCCTGTCCTGCTGTCGGGTTTTCTTTGTTAATTCATCCCTATTCTGGTTTTGTGTTTTTTCTTAGTTCTGCTTTTTAAATTTTTTATTAATAAAGCTTTACATTTCTGCAACTTAATCTGTGTCCTGTCATGGATTTATGTGACAGAATCCATCCATCTATCTTGTTACCTCTGTAGTCTACCTAGGGACCTGTAGTTCAACTTGGAGGCCAATGGTGAACATTGTATTTATGATGTCACAGTATACTAAGCCAAAAAATGGATGCAGCAGAAATGGAGAACATTTAGGTCCAGAATAAGCTAATTTAGAAATATCAATGGTGGCTTGACCGAAATCAGGTCACTCTGGACCAGTCTCCAGCTGATATGTTTAAGGAATGGTCCTGGGTGCCAACCAGGGCTTTGTGGCTAAACATGGCCAGGTGTCTGACAGCCAATTCTAGAGAGAAGATATCTTTGCCATGAGTATATAAGAACTTAACCTGGATGAGTCTAGAAGTATATCTAGACATGGAAGAGCAGTAAGCTTTTTTTTTGATAACCAGTGTAGTAGGCTCATCATCTGGTTCAAAAAGGTGGTCATTTCTGACTGAATTCTAATCTCAGCATCAGCAAGTTCATCTCTCAGATAGGCATTTTTCAAAATGTGATCACACAGTGAATGTTAAGAGAAGTTTGAATAGACACCTTTTTTTATATCAATTTTGCATTAATTTTTATTTTAATCTATTGAATGGTATCCCAGATTGTTAAAAAGAAATTACTACTGGCTACTGTTCTGGCAAAAATGTGTTTATCATTATATTAAATTTGTATAAGACATAATAAAAATGTCATGAGGTAGAGTTGTTAGTATACAGATAAACAAGATCACATTAGGGGGGAAAAAACAATAAATAAATAAAATGCATGCAGGAAGGGTTTTGTTACTAACCTCTCAGCTTTCAGATGTTATTACTGGAGTTTATGATGAATGATTGCTATCTCCAAGGAATTAAATAAGACTGAACTATCCCGTTTACAAAAGTATTCAGACTAATTATGACACTTGAGTTGAGATCTGGTGCAGCCTACTCCTATCAATGGTCCTTGAGATGCTTCTACAACTTAGCTCAAGTCCACCTGTGCCTAACTGAATTCATTGGCACACTCCTGCCTATATCCGGTGTTAGCAACTGTAAGACAAGATTATGTCAAGCCACATATCTGGGGAAAGATACAATAACATTTCTGCAGCATTGAAAGTGCCCAAGAGCACTCAAGAGCCTTGGTCAGACAGGTAACCAAAACCCCAAGGGATCCTGAGTTCATAAAGTCAAATGCACTAAAATGCACTAAACTGCACATGACCTTATTAAAAACAATGGTGGCTGCATCGTGGTTTTCTGTGTCTGGGACTGGGACACAGAATACAAAGAAAATTAATGCAGAAAAATAAAGGGCAATTCTGAGTTAGACAGTTCTCTGTACTCAGGATCTCAGGCTGGTGAAAGTCTTGAGACCTAAAAATGGCTGTGACCATTCAAGCTTGAACAATACTCATATGACAACTAAGATGAAAAAGTGAAGCTGTGAAGGAGCTTTGTGAGTTCTTGGACTGTAATAACTGGAATGTTTTTTGTGACAGCTACAACATTTTAGGATGAATACACAAAGACTGTCAGTCTCTGGGAATCAGTTTCTGGGAAGAATGCTGCATAACACCTTGCACCAGGGTGAGATACAAAACCTTTGATCATAGCTAAACCCAGCAAGCTTAGGTAAAAAAAACAAAAAAACAATAATAAATAATTATAATAATAATAATAATAATAATAATTAAAAGGTAGGGAAAAGGCCAGGTCCAAATACGGGTTTCACAAGGTGGTGAAAGAATCTATCAAGCTGTACTCTAAAAAGCTTTGACAATTCTTAGCTAATGACTCTGATTCTGTCTGGAACGTCCTCAGACCGATCACAAATCACAAGCCTAAAACCCCCACTCCATTAATGACCATGACGCATCGTCAATTACCTAAATGCATTCTACTATCATCTTGAAAGACAAAAACACGGTCCAACACATCCCTACTGATGACTGCCATTCACTCCAGTTCTCCAGTTCTCCAGTTTCCACTCCTTCACCTTAGCTGAGGCCCAGGTCAGTTCTCAACTGCTCAACTCAGAGACCCCTCTCCTCCTCACACATTCAATTAAATTTCATTTGCATAGCGCTTTTAACAATGGTCATTGTCGCAAAGCAGTTTTACAGAATCAAAAGAAAATTATGCAAATGAGTATAAAATGTGTGAGAACATATGGAGTTAATATGGAGTTCAGTTCGTTATTAGAGGCACATCAATACTTAACACAAAACTCACTACTCAGCAGAGGTATATTAACAGGCTGTTGAAGTTACAAAATCCATGCCTGGCAGCTGGCCCAGACTCCCTCCGTGCTGAAGCACTGTGCTGACTAGGTCTCTCCTGTATTCACTGAAATTCTTAAATTTTCTCTGGAGACGTGCCACACTCCAGCCTGTTTCAAATCTTCCACTATTATGCCTGTTCCCAAAATCCAAGGGTCATAGGGCTTAATGGCTGCAGAACTGTTGCACTGACCTCTGTAGAAATGAAGTCATTTGAGTGCCTTGAGCTGACCTACTGTATCTTAAAGTCATTACAAACCCACTCCTGGACTCCATACAGTTTGCCTACAGAGACAACAGTTCTGAAGAAAATGCTGTAAACATGGCCCTCTCCTTGGTACTCCAGCACCTGGACTCAGAGGAAGCTATGCAGGAATTCTTTTTGTGGATTTGAGTTTTGCTTTTAACACCATAATCCCAGCCCTATTGCAAGACATGATCTCACAGCTGAACATGCCAGACATCTGCAGGTGGATCATAGACTTCCTTACACTCAGGAAGCAGGTGGGAAAACATATCCCCCCCTTTCAATTAGCACTGGTTCTCCACAGAGCTGTTCTCCTCTTCTAGTGTGCCTGTAAACAAACAGCTGCACCTCAACTTATCAATCCATTAAACTCTTGAAACTTGCAGATGGCACCATCCTGATTTCCTGATTAGGTTTAATCAGTATTAAGTGGAGTCCTTCCTTTTCTGGGGCACTATCATCAGCCAGGACCTCAAGGGGGAGATTAACATTGGCGCCCTAACCAAGTAGGTACAGCAGCTGATGTCCTTCATGAGGCAGCTCAAGAGATCTACCTGCCACAGTCAGTGATGGTACATTTCTACACCTGAATCACTGAGTACGTCCTCACCTGCATCACTATCTGGAACTCTGTCTCGACATATGGGTGACTTTACAACAAGCCAAAATCACTGTTTCCCCTGTCCACACAATACCACTGAAAACAGAGTTTTGGAAAATCTTCACATTGGATGGATTTTTCCAAAAGCTCTGTTTTCAACGACCAAAAACTGTTTGCATGTGGATGAAAGGCGAAAACCACAGATAAAAATCTCCATTTTTAAAAGTACCCAGCTACATGTGGACATGACCTAAAATGAGCTGGAAAGATTATAGCGACCCCTCCCATTCCAGACATCAATATCTTTGCAACACTACAATCTAGTAAGAGGTTGCAGTCCATCAGGGCCAAACCCACTCACCACAAAACCAGCCTCTTCACAAATGCAGTTGCCCTGATGAAAAAGGCAATATACCCCTATTGACTGTCTTTTCTCCATGGACAATACATTACATTAAGGTAACTTGTTGCACACTTTGCGCAGTACACACATTCTGCACAACCTCTGGTTTGTTAGCACACTTTTTTTTAAAAAACTTAACATACATTACTATTTAAAAGTTTCGACACACCTTATAAGTCCATGGTCTTTCCTGATTTTATTTCTTTCTACTTTGTAAAACAATGCGTAAGCCATCCAAAATTTTCACTTTGAAATTGCAAAATAGGCTTCCTACTGAATTTCTGGGAATATTTAGAAAAATGTGCTTTATATATAGGCAATGATCTCTTCTCTTAACTTTATGGACAACTCAACTTTATTGACCATTTTATCGACAAGTCCAGGTATTTGTTGTGTTCTAAATCAAGTACGCCTGAGGTATCTAATCTGTGCTTGAGGCAACACCTGATTTACAAATTTGTGCTCTAATAGGGGATTTTATTCAGGGGGTTGAATAATTGGGAGACCGAGTCTGCAGTACTCATTAAAAGGGTTCATTTGTGGTGAATTTGGAGAAACCACTGGTTATATTAGTTGTATTGAGATATTTAAATTGCTCCAATTATTAATAACAGCTGCAAGGTAGTAATTTTGGCCAAAAAAACTAATGTTTTATGGGTGAGATTCTTTATACTTATAGTACTTACAGTATATACTTATACTATATATGTACAGTAGGTAAATGACTGTTCTCTCGCTCTCTCTCATTTAAGTGAGTAGTCATTGGTGTGCAGTGCTCAAATTTTGGGACAGAAAAATTTAATTAAAAGGAAATGAGTAAAAAAAAAAAAAAAAAAGCATACATGTGGGAAATTACCCAATATTGGCCTATGGACAATTTTTTTTTTCATTTGTTTATTTAAATGCAATCAAATACACTGTGATGTTTTTTTTTTTTTTTTAAAGTTTAAAACTTTTGGACTTTGAGGGTCTAAATACTGTAAACACATAACAAAAGGAAAGTCAAAACTGTTAATGAAAATGTAATCTTTTTCTTCCAGATAAAGAAACACAAAAAAAAAAAAAAAAAAAAGTAAATTGGTCAAAATGTTTCCATTATTTTACTATCATCTCAGTTCAACTTTAGGAAGAGTAAAAGATCTGGTCGTGGGTTAACTGAGGCCAGAGAGTGAATTTCGTTTTAAAAATGCTTTTAATTAGGACCATTTAATTTTTAGAATATCCTGAAACTAGGCAAAAAAGATGAGTAAAGCTTTGTTTTTTTTTATTTTACAGTACCTCTTTGAAAAAGCAGGGTTTTGATGCATTGGGCTTACAGCAATTCTCTGCCATCCTTACGTGATTTTGAGAGACGTTTAGAACAAATCCTGCTGGGATATTCCTGTATCTTCGGGAAAACTCGTATACATACCTATCAAGCAAAGAGAGAAAGTGGAAATTAACTACAGCAAATGTGTACCGTAGCAGCATTTAAATGAGAAAAACAAATTGTGCATTTGGTGCAGAGCCGTAGAGTAGTGCAATTTTTCTTTTCTCATATTTTTTGTTTATACCTTTATTTGATGTTTTGAACAGAAGAGGATTAGGGCTGCCATAAGCAATTTATTTGAGTTCAGACGTTAGTCTCAGAATGCTAACTTTTTTTCTTAAACCATCAAAGAATAACGTCAGAATTCTGAGATTAAAGTCAGAGAGTTCTAAGTAGACTATAACTAACAGTATTCTGAAGTCTAAAGGGACTATTTCAAGGTCAACACCACCACAGCTAATAAGCCAACACTATAAAATATTAATATATGTTGTAATCAAATGCAACCACAAGGGGGGAGGGGGGGGCGCAATCCAGTGTCTTCTTGTGCCAGTCCCAAGTCTGGATAAATGCAGAGGGTTGTGTCAGGAAG
>JAQMYJ010000014.1:14486451-14498062 GCA_030014305.1 Clarias laeviceps | reverse complement strand
ATGTAGAAAATAAATCACTAAACAAAAACAAAGAAATTTGCAAGTGACCCCAAACTTTTGAACGGTAGTGTGTATTTATATATACAGTATATAAATACACATTGCCTTATGATATATAATTTTGCATACCTTTATGTAAATTTAATGTATTTAGAGCAGGTCAAAAATGACAAAATTACTTAGCATTAATTAATAACCAAATGCAATTTTTATATATTAGTATATATTTTCATATAAAAATGTGAAATATTGTTTTTTTGTGATGGTGTAATTTTTGCATGCAACTGATGGCTGTAAAATTCTATCCTGCGACTGAGAAATGTACAATGAAACACGTGCATGGATATTTTGATGACCTAATTACTCCACTGTGCCTACTTGCACATCTGTTTAGACTCATTATTAGATAAAGATCTGAGCATATTGACTGATCCTTAACAGTTTATTTGGTTATGACTGATTGTTCCAACAATATATATTGTGAATATATCAACACAAAAAGGTGTTGGCAGAAAATCCCCTGTTTTCTATTAAAATGAGTTAGAAGGGTCTTTAATGGTTTATACTGTGTAAAACAAAACAAAAATTAAATGAGAAAAAGGACAAAATAGATGCATTAAATGCATTAATTAGACGTTTGCACTTCACACTAATTAGATGTAATTAAACACACATTTGTCAGATACTTTATGTTTTGGGAAATTTAAAACTGAGTGACAAATGCAGGAATCATCTAGGAACCTCTGTAGTCCAACTAGGGAGAGTGGAGGCCAATAGTCTTTGGACTGTTAGAGGAAACAGACGAACCCAGAGGAAACCCACCAGGTGCATGGAGGACCCGACATGGTAATCAAACCCAGGACCTGGAGGTGCTAACCACTATGCCACCATGCAGCCAATGTGATCTTCACTATTACAATATGGGGGCAGGGGTAGTTCAGTGGACCCTTGAGCAAGGTCTTCATCCCTAAGATATGATCGGTCATCGAGCTGGCCACCCACCCTTGTAAGTAACTGCCACAAAAACGCTGGATAGATCTCCAGGGTGGGGTGTATCCGTCACTCGATGTGCCGGTTGGCATGGAAATGGACCTTTTCACCCCTTTCTTTTCATCACAGTATGATTGTGAGATTCATATTATGTCCTCTTTTCATGGACAGAATACTCCAACTGTAGCACAGGAATACAATGGAATCATTTGTCAACATCAAGTGACAAATGAAGCAAAATAATTAGCTTTAGAACTGGCTTATAGCTTTTTTTTTACAATTTAATTTATACTGCATAAAATCTTATGAGATTGTTAGCACTGGAACGTCACAGCTCTAGGGTCCATGCTTTAATCAAATGCTTAATCAGGAATTTAATGTCTGTGCAGTTTTGCAGTAAGTGGATTTAATGTGCTAAATTACCCCTGAGTGTGAATGAGTGTTTAAATACATGGGATATACAGTACATGAGATTTCACTCTCTAACTCTCTAATCCTGCCCTACTTACCTTATTATTGCCTTATGATTAACTAGTGTAAGTACCATTGTTGATGGTTAAAAAGAGTGTAGAAATAGTCAAAAGGTGAAAGCTAAAAATAATCTGATCAGCTTTAATGTAATCAGTGATATTATTATTTCAGGTTAAAGCCCTTGTACATGTCTGTCTGTCTTTCTGTACTGCAGAACTCTCTGCCTAACTTATTAATACAAAAACAATTATAAGAAGGAGAAGACCTATTGTTTTATAAATTACTTACTGCTACTGACAAGAACATTTGACTGTTGGACCAGATAATAAAACCTAATCAGACAGAAATGGCATGAAATGGCAGAAATGGTTTCAGATGAGGCCAATCTATATATGTACTGCCTTCAAAGTGAGTTATTATCAGCACTACTCACTACTTCAGCAAGAAACATCCGTAATGCCACAGAAGATATTGTAGAGCAAGTAGAAGCAATCTATGATGCATTTTTTTTCCCCTCATATGAGAATAAGACCAGTGGGAATGATAACACTAGTGAATGTAATACAGATTTCTATTATGTTGTGCGATAACTTCCTGACCTGTTTCCTTTTCTTTCTTTCTTTCTTTCTTTTTTTAAAATACATGTTCATCTAAAAAGTTATTCATACCGTATAAAAACCTTTATTTTATTTGTTCCCTGTCAGATTTAATGAGATATTGATACAGTGGTATACTTGATAAAATGTATTAAAATGTTTCTTGCAATGCATTTGTACAGTATGAGGCAACCTTTAAAAATAAGTGACTGGTGTGCTGGAACATCATCCTAATTCATTAGATCAGTTCATAACCAGTCTTGTGAATTAAACTTGAGTTTCAGTACAGAGCATGTTTATTGCTTTTGTTTTCTACTCTGCATTTTTCAAGATTTCTGTAATTAAATTAAATCATTTTAAATAAATCTTTTTCGACAAGCATGATGAACAGTCCAGGTTAGGGCACCTTTTAGGACTTGTGAAATGTGTTGTGGTATTTTGGGAAGAACATATTGTTAAATGCATTGGGCTGCAATGCAAATAATACCCAAAGCTGCAATTGACAAATATTTCACATCCACTGAGATTAAACAGCAGTGACGAAATCACAATTTAAGCACCAAATAGGATGTGAATGAACCCAATGGTTTGTAACATGACCCAACTGACTTACAGTATAGATGATATACTGTACAGTAGTCAGGAATATTTCTGAACGTTTGTGAGCCATAAGCAACGTCCTACTAACCAAAATGCATGAATAGAGAAAAAAAACTAAACTGCACCATAGGCATGCTGTCTAAAACAGATCATGAAATCAGTCCATAGATAGAATACACAGCAAAGGTGAACAAAAACTGTGACGAGCTTGTTCTCAATCCTTTTAAAAAATGGGTGCAAAGAAAAAAGTACCCCCAAAAAAAAGCATTTTAGCCACTGAGCTGCTTTGATGCATATCTGTCAAAATTACATAAAAAATTTAATGTTTTTTTTTTTTTTACTTTTTAAAACAATTTTCCCCCCAAGGTTAAAATGTAAAATAGACACACTATGAACACAAAGCTCACATACCTGTAGCTACAAACTGCCTTTTCTCGAAAACAGATTTTCACTGACATTTTCAATCTCTTTCTCACTCCGTATATTCTCCAGCCTTTCTGTCTGTTCCCAAATGTACCAAGGTAACATCTCGATGTCTGAGAACATCTCTTGGCATTTGCCTTTATAATTCACTCGATGCAATCTTTAGACTGACCCGTATGGTAATTAAAACCACCCACTCCCAAGACTTTTTTTTGTGTTCGGTCCCTAATCTCAACACACAGCTTTAATTTAAACGACTCATTACTGGAGTTGGGATTCTTCCATCTACTGTAGAATCTTTACACCAGATGGTGCAATAGGGAGTTTGGAGGATTATCAATGATCTTTGTCACCTGAACCACAGTCTGTTCATGCTTCTGTCTTCTGACAGCTTGGAAGATACATAAGTAGGCTCAGAGACAGTTTCTTCCCATAAGAGTTGGGCGCTGCTTGCAGACTGCACAGTATAAAATGTACAGTATACAGGCTGTAAATAACGGAAAGGCTAATACAGGATTATCAGAAGTTTTTATATATATATACTGTATATATTTTGTCCATAACCCCATTTTTCTTCGGATGGTAGGAGATGTGCATAATCTTCCCCCACTTTTTGCACCAGAATTGGAAAATATTTGTATTACTTTCATTGTAGTTACTGAACTATCAATAGATGCCTGTTAACAAAGAGAATGAATGAATCAGGATTAATACTGTAGGTTAACCATAAACTGAGAATTATTTCCAATTGATGAAGATTAGAATTAAGACAAAAAGGAGATAAGAAGGTACCATTGCTATGTTACATTTGAAAGTATACCCTTACAAGAAGTATTTTTTTTTTTAGAATTGTGAAAATGGTCACTTATCACTCACTCACTTACTCACTCATACTCTAGACTGCTTTATCCTGTATATACAGGGTAGCAGGGGTCCTACCTCAGGAGACTTAGAGCACACTTTGGATGGGGTGCCAATCCATCGCAGGACACACTCAAATACACAAACTCATTCACTCACTATGGGCAATTTAATAACACCTATTAGCCTAATCTGCGTGTCTTTGGACTGTGGGAGGAAACCAGAGTAACTGGAGGAAACCCACCAAGCACGGGGAGAACATGCAAACTCCATGCACACAGAGGCGGGAATCGAACCCGGACCCTGGCGGTGCAAAGCCACCGTGGCGCCTGTGAAAATGATATTGGCAAAATATTTAAAGCAAAATATTTAATTTACCACAGCAACATTTTGGCTATCGATGTCTAACGTTCTTAAACATTTAATTGGATTCGGAAAAAAATTAATAGAGCAATAGTCAATATTTGCTAAATGATTAAATGCATGTTAATTACATCATGTTCAGAAATGTGCTGTGCTTAGCTTAGTGTAGAGCCCTCAGTGTTAACACTTGAGAGTAATGATATTTACTGTAATGATATGTAATGAATTTAGCAGCAAATTAGAATGTAATATAGGCTTCTGTTAGCACATTTCTTGTTTTCTCTTACAGTATGTATTCTATTTCCATTCCCACTGAACATTCGTAACACAGCAGAACACAAATACCGAGCCACTAATAAAAACCAATTAACACAGAGATCTAAATACAAAACAGTAGTCCCCAAGATGGAAAAAGACAAAAATGCAATATGATTTTTTTTTTTTTTTTGAGTGTTCCAATTAGAAAGAGATCTCATGGGTGTGGGAGCTTTAGGGTAAAGTCAATAGACCCTGGCAGAATAAAATGGGGTATCTGAAGTTCAATTTTCACCCCATCATGGTTGGTAAGAAAGTCATACCATGTTTTTGTACAGCTGCAGGAAAAGTGTAATTGAAGTGTCGGAACACGATGTAAGTGCTCTTTCATTGTGTGCATTATTAAGGAATGTACTACACGACATTCCTTAATAATGAGTATGTAGTATATACGTGATACTGTAACTAAGTACAGTATGTTTCAATTCAGTTCAATTCAATTGTAGTTGTAGAGCGCTTGTGACAGTGGTCACTGTTACAAAGCATCTTTATGGAAATTAATTATGAAAATGTAAGGAGATTTATTCATTATAGTTATCAGTTTGTACTTGCACATTACAGGAACTCGGCTGGTAGTCGTTGCCTCCACACTTTCGGGTCGTTAAAGGAGTTCCTGGAAGGCCAGCATTTCAGAAGTGAAGCGAGCAATCCTATCATGCTCCAGCATACAGAAAAAGCTTTCAACCTTCATGGTATGCATGCACTAGTGAAACAGTGGGATAAGTGCACTGATGTAGCAGGGGATTATATAAAGAAATAAGGATAAAGATATATTATATACACCACCACTAAAAAGTTTGAGATCACTTGCAAATTTCTTTGTTTTTCAAAGAAAAACATATTTTCATGCAATTCACATTTTATCCATTTCACAATTTTATCCATTTCACAAGCAATGGATACAGTCAGGAATTCTTACTGTAATGGAGCGGCCAGCACAGTCTCCGGATCTGAACCCTGTTGAGCTGTCGTGGGAGCAGCTTGACCGTATGGTACGGAAAAAGACTTCATCAAGCCAATCCATCTTATGGGAGATGCTCCAGGAAGCATGGGGTGAAATCTCATCAGATTAGATCAGCTAGAATTCCCATAATTTGTCAGCCTGTAATTGCTTCAAAATTGCTTTTTTTTTTTTTTTTTTAATGAAAAAACACATAGAGAACACATTCATCATTTCCATCAAAATCAGTATTTCTAACTCTGACAATGTCAGAATGTCTTGTTCTTGCCAGACTAATTTCATGTTTGTTTCCTTGGAAAACAATAAAATTTCTATGCGATCCCAAAGTCATACCAAACTTTTGAGTGGCAGTGTATATATGAAAATAATAAAGAAAGCAGCCTGAATAATTCATAAATAAAAATAAGTAATTAGGTAGGTTTTATATAATTACACTTAGAATGAACGGCTGCTGTATACGGTTAAAGTCGGATGGGCTCAGGGAGTTTGTTGGCCATATTTTCGGCTTTACAGCTATTGCACTGCTTTTTGCTAAAATTCAGTCAAGCGAGTCACAATAACTTGCATTTTTTTTATGAATTAATAAATTTTTCCTATGAAAATCCATTTTTGCCTTTTGCTCATAATTTCATCTGGGTGGGCTTTGCCTTTTATTGAGTTCTTGGAGTGTTAACAAATGCAAATCAGTTGAGCATTACATGCACCTGGTAATTTTTGGTTCATTTGCATTCATTAAAAAACACATGTGAGTACAAAGAATATTAGCATTTGCAAAACCTTTGTAGATACATTTTTTTTTTCATTTTAGCCTACACAAACATTCACAAATAACTTTATTAAAAGATTGATAATTGAGACCCAGGGTTAGAACACCACATCCTAAAAACACATTTATGACCAGTGATCATCAATCTAACATGTATACATGTATTATAATATCAATGCGAAAATTCAATAGGAGCCAATGCAGTGTGGATAAGATAAGGGGTGATGTGGTTATATCTTTTGTATCCTGTATAAGGACTGTGTGGCTGCTGCATTCTGGAAGCTTGTTTACAACTGTAAAGTTTTTACAGTAATCCAACCTAGAGATAACAAAAGCATGACCTTTTTTTCATCATGTATTGACGTTATATTTCTTAATGTAGCAATATTTATGAGAAGAAAGTTGGCTATACTTGTATGATTATCTTCATGAGTATCAAAGTAGACACTGAAATCAATAATCACACCTTTTACTGCTGGCCATTATAAACAGAAAAGCCATCCATACTTCTAGCTGCAAGTGGTCTTAATGCAGGTACATCTGTATTATAAGCATCCGATGCCTACACATGTCCTTTACACATTCTTAAATTTCTTAAGTTGGTGTCTCTCATATGGTTTTGATCAAAAATAGTGTGTAGACTCAGAGGAAATAACAGAGGAAACTGTTGCCATGTCAAAAAAATTATAGTACCCATAGAGAGCATATATACTATATATATATATATATATATATAAACAGTGGGCCTAAAAGAGACCCTTGCAGAACACTTCAAGGTTCATTTTAAAGATCATTATCTTCTTACTCTAAAAACTGTCAGTCAATTAAGACCAGAGTTACTGTAGGGGCAGACTGGCAGAACTCCTACAACATTGTCTAATCTATCAAAGAGAATAGTGTGATCCACTGTGTCAAAACTTGCACTAAGATCAAGCAGTACAAGTAACGACACACAACCCTAATTAGAGGTCAGTAGTAGGTCATATACCACTTTAACATACAGTATACTCTCACTGTGCTATAACAAGGCCTAAATCATTACCAAATTTAGACCCTAATTTGAACACCACCAAGGACAATGATAATCAAAAAAAAAAAAAAATAATAATAATAATAATAATAATGCATGATTACAGCTCAATCTGCTTAGAAACACGACCAATAATTACAGGTTTAGCTAATGGTTTAATGTCCAGTATTCTTGTTGGTGTGAGGTTAAACTCTGATATAGTGCGTAGCCAAATTCACACAGCAAGTTCAGGTAGACAGCTACATAAGAGGAAGAGTCAGATTCCAGTTCCAATAAACAGACTAAACAGTCTGATATCTGGCAGCCATAAATATAGTAGGGCAGACGAGGCAAGGCAAATTCCATGTAGCCAAGGAATTTAGCCAGGAGAAACAGACAGAAAGATATGTAGGGTTACCTTCAAGGAGCAGACTGAGAGCAGGTCCAGATTCAGAGACAGAATAAAACACACATAATAACGGATTATGTGAATTTTAAAAACTCGAGAGATGATGGACTGTCAGTGATAAGAATTCACAGACCTTCTTTTTTTTTCTCCTTTTACTGTGTCTTCCAGAAGTGTATGGTATCATATAAGATAAAGATAAAACAAAGGTCAGCAAGGATACAGCAAGGAGATCTTTTTTTAAGAAAAAAATTCTACATAAAAATACTTTAAAAAAAGTAAACAGTAATTAATGAAACGAAGTCAATAATTGATGTGATGACATATTGCTTAAAAAAGTCTCAGGGACAATTTGTGCAGCTGTATAATGAAATTAACTGCTTAGTTTTAATAAATGTTCATCAGATATATAAAACCAGCCTGTGGTTTAAAAGTGGTATTTTTGTATCTGCAGTGTCAAACATAATACTTTTTCATTAGCATTGCATTAAAGAATTCGAAACTAAGGTAAGACTCACCCTTCCATATTTGCATAGATCTTGGCCAAATAATGACATATAATTACTGAACATACATCATAATTTACCGGACACAATTTGGACCTAATTATTGTTTATCACCTACAGCCTTTATGCTTAAGCATGACCAAGTGGAGAAAACTACTTTTCTATTGCAATTCCCATTGTTCCCCAGGGAACAAAACACCTTTAAACTAGAATCAGAATAATTGAAGGAAATCTAAGTGCCTGGAGCTTTGATCAAACAAAATAGACTCAGACAGGCCACTTAGTTTCATTTCCCCTGATTTGGAAATAAAGAAAAGTGAAGCAGTTCCTTCTTCTGTGTCAAAGAACGTTTCATTCTTAGAAACTCTTTTTTTTCTCTAACAGTGTACAGAACAAAATGTCTACAAAAATGTGTCTTTTGTAAAAGTAGGACGCTTGGAAGTAGATGTATCATCAAGATTGTATTTCTGTCTGTTCGGTGTGCTATTTTATTTGTCTGTGTGTGTACTTAGGTGTCTAATTTTCTAGCCTATTGCCCTGTGATTGTTCCCACACTATACTCCTGATTGTCTGATTTCTTCTTCCTGGTTCTATTTGATGATACACCTACTATCTATCAGTCCAATTTTAGTACATACTGTTGTAGAGGAAACGCCATTTATCCGGCTTCGCGTGACCCCTGTTCCTTCTGAAATCTGTGCTCCTTGGGCAATTTTTTCTGCAGTTCTCACTTTGTTTGCTTTCAGATTTGTTTCACTTGGGTATGTTTTGTGCATAGCATGCAACCGTATTGTAGGCACTGATAACAAACTGTACTTCTTTTCTTTTTGCGTTATCATGGCTATCACACTCCACATGATTTATCACTTCACCTAACTGCTGCTTCCTGTAGTTGCCCACATTACGTTAATTAACATCAGGGTAAGTTTAGATGAAGACTAAAAGTGTTTGTGTAGGTATCTCTGGATAAGATTGTTTGTTAAGTGCTGTACATGTAAAGTAAACAGCTTGTCCACTTATGGTTGGTTTAGATTACACCATGCATTCCGCATGCCATAGTTCATGACAGGCTTATCCAATCTCACAACATTTATTTCAAAAGTTGTATTCATTTTTATACGAGATCTTGTATTGATTCTTAATTCTCCCTGGACCATGCTTTCATAATTTGAGCTTGATGAATATTGGCATTGTTGTTCTTTAATGTGCCCATGCCATAAGGGAAGAAAAATCAATTGATGGGATAAGAGGCTTGTACAGTGGGCACGAGGCTTGATAGGTGCATTGCTTCATGCGCTTCCCTTCCCTTCACCCTGACGCGCCCATCACTCTGGAATATGGTCAATTTGGACTCATCATACCACATGGCATCTTATCATTGATCCAAAGTCCAACCTTTATGTTCCCCAGCAAATTGAAGGCATTTTTCCTAATAGGCTCACAAATGAGTAGCTTTCATATGGCCATACTGTACAGCTGTTTTGTCCTAATCTTATGAGTTCTCTACGCATTGTGCATGTGGATTATGTGTTTGTGGTAATGCTCTTAATTTAACTATTAAACATTGCTTTCTTTACCAATTCTTAAGAAATTTAAGCCAAAAGGTTTACCCTACTAATATACAGCATCTTATCCATGACCACAGGATACACATTATAATATTGTTGTATAATAAATGAAAAGCTACAGTACTTACTAAATCAGTTAAAGTGAAAAGACTTGTTGTCAGCCGAACCATATTAATCACTGCAGTAATTATCCAGTCAAAGGCTCTTAAGCATTTGCTTCTTCAAATAAAAACAGTGACCTTTTTATATTGTTTGCCAGACAATGTATTGCTGTAGCAGAAAAGCAGGAAGTTGATGCAATTACTGTTTTTTACACATATTATAATATAACACATATTTGCAATATGGGGGTGGCACAATCACTGTTGCGTTCCACCTCCAGGTTCTGGGTTCGATTCCTGCCTCATGGGCATGGAGTTTGCATGATCTCCCCATGCTTGGTGGATTTCCTTTGGGTAGTCCCATTTCCTCCAACAGTCCAAAGACAGGTAGATTAGACCTTTTCCATGACCACAGGATACACATTATAATATTGTTTTATAATAAATGAGAAGCTACAGTACTTACTAATTCAGTTAAAGTGAAAAGACTTGTTGTCAGCCGAACCATATTAATTGGTGTCCCCAAAAGAGTGTGATTGAGCATATGTGTGTTTGCCCTGCGATGGCTTGGCACCCCATCCAGGGTGTACCCCACCTTATGCCCTAAGTCTCCTGGGATGGGTTCCAGACCAACTACAACCATGTACGGTATACAGGATAAAGCGGTACAGATGATGAGTGAGAGTGAGATATGTGCAAAAAGGTGAAAAAAGCAATATAAACAAATGCTATTGGGGTCTTGTCACCAATTAATATTTTTTGCATGTGGTTCATGATGATTATGACATCATACTGGAGAACTGTACACTTTGACTCTAGAACAACAAATGAACAAATATTAGTTCTGAGTCAAATGCGATGCTGTCAAACTCTGTGGCAAGTTTTAATGGGCTTTCAGAAATGATCTGAATATTTATATAAATTAGCATATCACATCTCTGTTGACTGTCACTGTTGATTATTAATGAGCATGGGTCAATAAAAAAAATCCTCCTTTCGCACTGGGCCAAATGCTACAGAAAGTATTCATGATTTTGCATTCATGTGCCCTTGAGGGGAAAAATCCTGCTATGCTGATCTCCCAAAACGATGTTGAAATGACATTATTTCTTCTGGTAGAGTTGGTAACAGCTTCCTGAGTGCAATTTTGGCACATCATTTAGACAATGACCAAAAGTGTTCAGTTAAATGTCAATTAGCCCTACGTGATAGGATGTCGTTTTACATTACTCATGCAGTTTTCCTGAGATGATAAATGTGCTATGTAGCAGGATTTTAAATCAGTGATGCTAATCGATCACAACCTTTTATGGGGGTCAGGGTTAGCTCAGTAGTTATTGGCCTACAGTCCAGAAGGTCTCAGGTTCAAACCACCCACCACCGCCATTGGTGGTGTTGGGCCCTTAAGCAAGGCCCTTAGCCCTCAACTGCTTAGATATACTGTATAGAATGAGATATAAATGTCCCTCTGGATACGGGCGCCTGACAAATGCTGAAATGTAAGTGATAGGTATTATAATAAACAATATTTATCTCCTTATCCCATGATTGCTAAACATAATTGTCAGCCCTCACAAGATTCCTTTTACCGGGACTACTACTATTCAATTCAATTCAATTCAATTTTATTTGTATAGCGCTTTTAACAATTGACATTGTCCCAAAGCAGCTTTAC
>JAQMYJ010000014.1:14468598-14482519 GCA_030014305.1 Clarias laeviceps | reverse complement strand
GGCATTGAAAAGCCAACACATTGAACACATTTTATTAAGGTGTATCCATATAAATGGCCCACCCTGTACAATGGGTTAAGCATCCCAAGAGAGGATCATAGGCCTATAATCAGTGATAGCAAACACAACCTCGTCAGGTATTTTGAAACCTTGGCGATAGATCACCTCTTCCCCAGATCCTCCACAGCACCGCGCACCCACAACAGCTAGATTCCTAGAAGCGAAGCTAATTATGGACAGCACCAATTGAGGAGGTTTTTGTACAAGGCAATCACATGGCAACATCTTAAAACCAGTAAGATCATCACCAGGCCCAGGTAAACTGCCCTCAGTTCCAGCTAGATGATGTGTTCCAACTCCATAGCTATCTAGCCAGTCAGCAAAGCATCCATGATGATTATGAGAAGTTAACAACAAAGACACATTTAAAACAGGCTATTTTTAGCTATGTAAAAGAACTGTAGCAGAGAGATATCACACTAAGTGATCAGACTTTAAAATGGAAACTCTTTGCCATGGAAGATTGCCCGTATCGATGATGTTCTGCCTGCACTGAATCGACGGCACTCTGCCTCCACTGTCCTCTCTGTCTCAGTAAGCTCATTTGGATTCTAAGCCACAGCCCATTCTTCCTAAGCTGAACAAATCCCTCTTATTTCCCTGAAAATTGCCTGGAGTGAGTAAGTAGAGAAGTGCTGTTGCTGGATGGGAGACATTATTTCTATTTTTTCAGGGTGGAAATGAATAGTATTCTGTAAGAAGACTTAATCAAATAATTGTTTCTTTTTAATTATTATTTTTTTTTATCCTCTTGTAAGAATTTTGCTCAGTTAGCCGCGTCATTACTCAGAACTGAAAAGGAATCCATGACACTGTAATTTCCACATTCATATTTCAAGGCAGGTTTTTTTTTTTTTTTTTTTTCCAGAAATGTTACAGCCTCCTTCCAAAATCAACATTTTTCTATGTTTTGTGTGCAATTCTACTTCCAAAGTGTGTCTAGAAATACACAACCTCAAGCTCCTCACAAACACAAGGGTTTGCACAGGGCTGCATCCAAAACAGCATCTTTTTTTTTTTTTTTTTTTTTTTCCCGTCACACACGCAAAGCCTCTTAAAATGTCCTTTATTGTGCAATCAGATGAGTTTGGAACAACTTGGAGGCAGGAGACAGCAGGAGGGATGAAGACTAAGGTAAAACCTGTTTCTCTGTCACAGCATGATCTGGAATTATGATCAGGAATGTTGACAAAGTGCGTCCAAAAATGTACAAACAAAAATCCATAGTGGATTTTTTGTTGTGGTAGGGAAGCTCTAGGGACACGCAGTGGTTCAGCCAGGTGGCTTCATGCCATCCTGCATCACACCAGCTCTGAATCAGCTAGCTCTCATCAAGTCAAAAAAAAAAAGAAAAACTTCTCTGGATCCGATGTTCATCGACTGGCTCGCTGATTGACAGACTGACTGATGCCCCATGTGGACACTCTGGACTTCCTGCAGATCTCCTGAAGCACAAGACTAATTAATTTTGTTTACACTTGTACAGGACATAAGGTTCATGCCAGAGAACACAGCATAGACCTGAGTGATGATCATAGCTTAGTTCATGGTTCATGTTACAGCAAGTATATATACTGTATATATACTGTGTGTATATATATATATTTGGAAAGTATTCACAACGGTTCACTTTTTCCACATTTTGTTATGTTATAGCCAAACAATACGCCATAAAGACAACATGAAAATTTTAAATATTTGCAAATTTATAAAAAAATATATATTTTTTTTAATTACATGTACAGTACATAAATATTCACAGCCTTTGCCATGACACTCAAAATTGAGCTCAGCTGCATCCTGTTTTCACTGATCATCCTTGAGATGTTTCTACAACTTGATTGTAGTCCACTTGTGGTAAATTCAGTTGATTGGACATGAATTGGAAACACCTGTTTATATCAGGTCCCACAGTTAACAGTGCAAGTCAGAGCACAAACCAAATCAAGGTCTGGGGAACGGTACAGAAAATTTTCTGAAGTATTGAAGGTCCAGATAAGCACAGTGGCATTTACATACGAAGCAGAGACCAAGAAACAAAAAAGAGCGAAAGCCCCTGAAGGAGAATTAGCCAGTGTTATTATGGAAGGGGACTCTCCTTCAAGACAATAACCTCCTCTCTACCCATCTTCCTCTCCTTCATTCCTTTACGTCAGCGAGTCTTCCTAAGAAAGGTGCATGGACAATACATGTAAAAATTAAGTGTTCACTCTCTCCTGTACAGTTTATATTAATATTTATTGCTGTATTATTTTTGTATAATTAAGGATTTTTCATAAACTGTGATATAAACAAAATAAATAAAAAGTTAAATATACAGTAGTTCATAGTGATGGAACACGGATTAATTCTAATTACATGTATTTCTATGGAAAAATCTGATTTGGTGTACGATCAAAATTGGATTACAATCAGAACTTAAGAACGAATTATGTTCGTGAACCGAGGTTCCACTGTATAAATAATCAGTGGACATGCATTCTTTTTTGTACAAGCTACAACATTTTATACATTTATAATAGATATCATTTTGTATTAAACTAAAATTGCTATATTAAGTGTATAAAACATAAAAGGTCAGAAAGAGTGCAATCAACAAAATTCCTGTTTTTTGACTGGATCAACTTTTTGAGGGGAAGAATAAAACAACCCTGGCTGGAATGCCTATACAATGGACTGCACACACACACACACACACACACACACACACACATTTTTGGCATTCTATATTGTCCTCAATAACCATTACTACGTAATTATATGTCACTGGATTATTATTACACTAACATGCCTATTAGTTTGTTTGTCAAGTCCAAACCCAAGTCAAATTGAAATTAATGGTTTCAGTTAATTTGTAATTTGGTTCGGTTTGACATTGCACATAATTACCTAAAAAGTGGGGGTTGGATGATGTGAAGGGAAAGATATTTTATTGTCAGTCATATAAAAAAAAAGCAAATAAATCATTACTAAGTGCTTACAGAAACAAAAATTACATACTGTACACAAAGGTTGACTACTATTGTATATATAAATAAATAGTATATAATTTTCAGTTTGGTGACTTTTATTGGGCATTTTTATAGTTCTACAGCTCTGTATGTTCTCCTCGTTTTGCCTGAGCTGCTCCGGCCTCTCGGGCCATGACTTCACGAGACCTCTGGTTGGTGGAGGTTAACAGCGGATTCTTAGAGCCATTTTTGGTGCATTGACTTTTCTGTATGAGCTGATCAGGTGGGCAAGACTTTGGTCCCCACAGGCATGGGTAAGCCTTGCGTTCTCATGATCCTATCACCAGTTTACTGTGTTAATGTTTTGTGGTGTTCAGGGTGGACTTACCCCTGGTGGCTGGTGGCTGAAACATGGCCAAAGTTGGAATAGGACTGGTCATGGGAGCCAGTGGCAGTTCAGCTTGGGGCTAGGCTGAAACTCAGCTTGGTGATTGGGCCAAAACTATACAAAGGAGATGGGTTGGCACTTGAAATGGGAGCTACAATAGTTAATATCTGACTACAAACTGGGACTTGCATGGGCCCCTGGTTGGTATTTGTCATGAGATCATGACAAAAGAGATTACTTTGTGGAAGCACATCATCAGGAAAGCTGATGGTGTAACCATGTTGCCCTTGAAGCCAGAAGGTGGTGCCACCACAACAGTTTCAAAGCCTTGAGGCGGCACCATCAGGCCATTCTCAAAGCTTGCTGGGATTGATCAGGGCATGAGTGGGACTGATCAAGGCAGGGCTTGAGACATGGATGGAGCAGGGCTTGGCTTATCAGATCAGCCTTGGCTCAGACCGAACAGGGTTTTATAAAACTGAACAGGGCTTGGCTGGGTTGGATTAGAGCATGACTTGGATGGAGCAGAGCTTGCTTCACACAAGTTGTAGGCTCAAATTGGGCAGGCCATGATTGAACATATCATGTTTGGCTTAGACAGAGCGGGGCTTAAACAGGGTTAAAATGGAATGACATGGCTAGAACAGGGCATGGCATAACTGGGACCTGGCATGGGAAGCCACCTTGTCAAACTACAGGACTGTGGACTGTGATGATTGCCAGGTTAGGCTTCACAGTGTGCTGAGCAGGGAGCATGGCTTGCCTGTTGAAGGGCCATGATGAGATTCACATGAGTGCTGTGCTAGTGAGCCAGGAACAAAAAAAATCCACCAAGCACCAAGACAAGATTCAAATCCACAGCTCTGTAGTTACCAAGTACAGTTGAAGGCTGTGAACCTAGGTGGGAGAAAGAAAACAGGAATCAATCTCATAGCAAAACAGGAAGACAACTATGAAATGAACTTGTTATGCTGGAAACAACAAAAAAAAGAATGGAAAACCTAAGTAGCACCAGCAGGGGTGACATTGTATGTACAAAAAATCCCAGTAATTAATTTATTTATTAATTTTTTATTTTTTTTTAATCAACTAAAGCAATAAAGAAAAAAATGCCAAATATGGATATTAGACTGATTTCAGGACTGCAGTGCCATTTGTATTCCATGTAAATTATACTGTATTTACAAGCATATGTGTGTAGCGTATATTTTTCAATCACACGTTAAGCATCTTTCACAGCAACCCAAGAGAAGAGTAAATTTTATCCGGAAATATAATCAATAAAATCTATACATATAACAAAACTGTAAAGTTGGCGTGTCTGTACACTGAATAAATAATTTGGGGGACGTAAGATGAGTAAAAGAACACATCAAGATGTTTTTTTAAAAGTTTTTTATCTGTCTGAATGTCTGTTTGTTCGTGCCTGCATCATGTAAAAACTAATGAATGAATTTTAATGGGGTTTTCACACTTATATTTGGCAGAGCTTGAAGTGACATAGGGGCTTTGTTTCATCGCAATCAGTCCACGGGAAGAGAAGATATGCTATTTTGAAATTTAAATGAAAGCGCCCTTATATTATAAAAATCGACCTTGAAAAAATCATTAGTTCGTCTCAAAATTCAACAGATGGCGCGGTATATTTTTTAATACAAGCTTGAGTGTATAATTGAAATTTACTTAATAACCGAAATCTCACACCTTTATTCCACGCACTACATGGTAACACGTAAAAATGTTAGTTCATTCCAAAATTCAACAGATGCCGCTGTACATTTTTTTTTTAAACGCACTTAGGAGTGTGCAACTAAATTCCAAGCGAGCAAAGTTGCAGGCACATCTAGTATTTTAGAAATGTGTTGTTTTGACACATTTCATGCATAAACATTCATGCTTAAATTTAACATCTAATTCTTGAAATCACCCCCCCCCCTCACAAAACTTCCATTATACTGACATCCAGCTTGTTATTTAAAAATGTAACTCCGTTTTGTCACCCGTGATGGTTTAGTGCATTTCAGATGTTTTAAAATAATGTCATCTTAGACTAAATGTTGACAACCATTTTTAAAAGGGCAATCAGCTCTCTCTAGGCCTCCGACTGTGAGAGGTTACAGCATCACCCGGGGATCGAACCAGCGATCTCCGGATGATAGGGCGAGCGCTTTAGAAGCGTCGAGTTTAAATACACAAGCTAAAGAACTGAAACGAGGCGCAAAACAAAACTGACACGAGAAGATAAAGATATAAATGACAGAACATTAACGTTGATCCAAAACTAGCATATGTTCAGGGGCTAGCTAGAACACTTCTAACTGTGCTAGCTAGCCCCAAAAAACATTTCTAACATTTCTTCCTGTTGGGTGGGTACAGTACTGTATATTGCTAAGAAACGACTCAATTGAACTGCAGCCATGACTAAAAGCACTAACATCCACTGCTAGAAACTTCCACTGATTGTGTTATATTCAGGAATATTAACATTACATCACCAATAACATCTGTCATAACATGTTTAATTATGAAAAGCAGGGACCTTTACACTCAGTGTTATTAGAGTATTATTTAAATGCAACCTACTTTGTAAGCAACAGCACCAACAACAAACATTTTATCAGTCAGGGCAGTCAGGACCGGTTCTGTCCGGTCTGACTGGATCAAAGCATTCAAGTTATTGTTAGTTTTTAACCTTACACTTAAAACTATGCCAATATAAAATAATGAAAAACTGTTCACTTTCACTGAAAGCGATTGTAATTAATGCAAGTAATAAATGAAGTGTTGTGTAAAATGTTTGTTTTGTCAGGCGGAGATTTGTGTTATGTGGCTAATGCCACTAATCTCTCATTAATGTCTAATCAGATAATCGAGGCTATGTTTCATAGGTTTAGAGCGCCAGAGGTCAGGGTTGAATGATGATGCCCGCGCTGAAAACTAAGCGTGCATTTTAAATAAGAGAGAGTTAAATTGTTTATGCAAAAAAACTCTCTTAATTTCTACTCAGCACGCTAGCTGTTGTTTATCTGTCAGCTTCCCATAAACCCCAGCTCAGTGCAGCTCTCAAGGGGATGTCTGGGGTTTTATTTCTGTTATAGTATGGGTAAGTGATTTTAACAACACGTAAAATTGTAAGCTAATTTCATCTTTTTTTTTTTTTTTTTTTTTTTTTACAAAGACCCAAAGTTATGGAACAGCCTTCTAATTAATGTTCGGCACTCAGACACAGTTTTACTGTATAAATAATGAAAGGCTGAAAGCTTATTTATTTTAAAAAGTTATTTTGTAAATAGAATGGCCGTAGGTAAATGAGCAGATCAGGGAGACCCATAGATTTAGAGTATTACAGTGAACTGCTATGTCTGGATGTTGTCTTTCCTCATGTCTGTGTTTCCTTCTGGCTCTCCCTTTTAGTTATGCGGTCATTGTTTGCCCTTTCAGAATCCCTGGTAGTACTCTGCGCTAAATAAACATTCACCTTAAACATTATGTGACTGTGACCATATAACTGTTACCTCTCTTTCTCTTCTCTGTCTGTCGAGCTACACATGTCGCTCCTGAGCTTCCAGTGATCCACATCCCCACTGCCCTCTGGACTTGTCTGACTCATCCTGGTGCCCCAGTTCTGGTTGGAGATCTCATCGCATGGAGGTCCAATGTGGTCTGCTTGGGATGCGGGTGGTGACTGAGGACAGTTCCATTTTACCACAAAGACGATCCTGGCCTCGGCTGATGCAGACAGCTGTTCTCCAAGGACTTGTGACAGCAGACGCTTAATAATTTAGAACTGGAATTTCATACAGTTTTGTCCCTGAGCCTCTAATAATGAACTTGACTTCATATTAACTTAAACACATCTTCTGTTATTTTCAACTTCCAGCCTCCTAAAACCAATCCCTGCTATCCAATATCACCCAAATAAGGGTGGTTTTCCCCGTGAATCTGGTTCTTCTCAAGGATTCTTCCTATTGCCAGCTCAGGAGGTTTTTCCTTGCCATTGTTGTCCCCAGCTTGCCCATCAGGAACAATCTGATTGTTTTTATTCATACATATTTTCTTACATATTTCATATTCGTTTCCATAATTTCCTTTCGATTCTGTAAAGCTGCTTTGCGACAATGACCATTGTTAAACGTTTAAACAATTTAGAATTGTATTTAACTTATTGGTAAGCACTTGCACCACCAGGGGTCCGGGTTCGATTCCCAGCAGGGCTCGATTCCCGCTTCTGTTTACTCTGCTCTCCTGTGCTTGGTGGGTTTTCTCCCACAGTCAAAATACATGCAGGATAGGCTAACTGGTGTTCCCAAATTGCCTGTGGTGTGTGAATGAATGTGCGTTTACTGCATGTGTGTGCTCTGCAATGTATTGGCACCCTGTCCAGGGTGTACCCCACCTCGTGCAGGCTCCAGGGATAGGCTCCAGGCCCCCCACCCGCAACCCTGAATACAGGATTAAGCAGTATAGACGATGAGTGAGCAAGTGAGCGAATGCGTGTGTGAATGTTAACCTACTACAGTTGTAAAAAGGTGAATAAATACAATCGCCATTTTTCTCCAGGTAAAAGGTTCCTGGATGAAAGTGAGTGTAATCTGATTATCAATTTAATCAATTTAGTAAAAAAATAATAAATAATAATAATAATAATAATAATAATAAAATATATATATACTTGACTAGAAAGATATGTAGTTACCTGTCGTAGGTAACCTGAGGCAGGAGTACCTGTGGACACGCTGTTGTAACGGAAGCAACAGGAGACGCGCAGGCACACGCGCGCACACGCGCACAAGTGACGCGCGCTCGCATAGTGACGCTGTTCATCTCTCTCTCTCTCTCTCTCTCTCTCTCTGTTTTTCTCTCTCTCACTTGAAAAGAGCAGGTCCTCTTACAGCGCTGTTTCTCTCGGTGAGAGAAAGTTTCTAGCAGCACGACAGACAGAATGATGGTGGATGTAATAAGGTTCCAGCTTTATTTCGGAGCGCATGTGGGACTGACGCCGCGCAGCCTGGGGCGATGTCATGATAACGCGAATCGTTTATTCTTCGTTCGATAATAATTTTATTGTATTGACTCGTTTGGGTTTTTAATTAAGGAACAGCATCTGCACTGATTTATTCCGATTTTTTTAACAACAGAGGTAAGAGCTTGACCCTGTGTCAGGATCAATGTGCGCTTTACTGTGTCTAACCTGAGAAATGTAACAGTACAAGTCTGTGATTAAAACTTATGCTAGACATATTTTTTTTGTGGTCTTACTACTCACAATGTTCGTAGCATTTCTTTTGAATTGTACTTCAAAGTCATTTTTTTGTTTACTTTGCAAATGTTACTTTGTATACTTTTATCTCTGATTCGAAATTCATCTCACCTTGTGCGCTTGGCACAGTGGCAGTTTACTGACACTCCTTGATTGCCAACACTGTCCTACACATCATTACACATCTACTACGACTCAGGAAAGCCTGCCAGTTAGATAACTCATTAGCTAAAGTGTATAAGCAGGGAAACATTCAAATGTGCACGAATAAGAGGTATCCAGGGCCAGGGTTATATACAGTAATTATGTGGTGTGTTAAAATCTGTGTGATTAAAATATATCTAGAATTTATTTAGCGTTTACATTTCTAAACCTTCATCTTGAAATCAGGGATGATTTTTCATTCTTCTTCTAAAGAGCACATAAAAAGGTTCATTCTCATTACTTCTTTTTCATTGGCTAGATTATATAGCTGATGATTGCAGTGTGAAGACAAACTAGATTGCTTTTGCAATCCCAGTTATAGTTGGTCTATTATGGGCTTTGTGATCAGCTTCCATATCTTATCAGTGGTAATTCAGAAGAAAATCCAATCACAGCTTGTACCAGTTATGAATAAAAATATAATATATATATGTGTGTTGGAACAATTCAGCCAATAACAACCTAACCTCCTGTTTTTTAGATAAAAAATGGACAGAGAGCTGAACATTACCCTTGTGGGTGATGAGAACTGGACTTTGCCCACAGAATACACCATACACCGGAGCAACATAACATATGTTGGATTTTACCTGCACCAGCCATCAGTAGCAGCTATCTTCATAGTGTTTTACTTACTGATTTTTTTGGTCTGCATGGTTGGCAATGGAGTTGTGTGCTTCATTGTCTTAAGGAGCAAGAATATGCGTACTGTCACTAACCTGTTTATTCTTAACCTGGCTGTTAGTGACCTCCTCGTTGGGATTTTTTGCATGCCAACAACTCTTCTTGACAACATCATTACAGGTTAGTGCAATTTATATTGTGTGGTGTTATTTAGACTCGTGATTTCTTTTTTTTTTCCAAATTATATGAAATGTTTTGCAAAGTGGGCTTCATGGCTGCTTAGTGGTAAGCACCGTTGCCCTGCACCTTCAGGGTCTGGGTTCGAATCACTTTTTGGGTTTCCTCTGGGTACTCTGATTTCCTCCCACATGCAGATTAGACTAATTGGCATCCCTAAATTGCCCAGAGTGTGTGTATGTGCCCTGTGATGGATTGGCACCCTGTCCAGGGTGTACCTGCCTCATGCCCTAAGTCTCCTGAGATAGCTCCATGTCCCCTGTGACCCTGTACACAGGATTAAGTGGTATAGACGATGAGAGTGAGTAAGATGAGTTTTGCAAAGTTCTTAGACATTAGATAATTAGCATGCTCAGTTACATTCCATTTTAAATAAATAGAACTACAATATAATGGAATGTCTCTAAGGTTTTTGTAACATCAAACAAAGGCAAAACTGTATCTAAAGTTCGATGTTATATTTCAAGCTGTACGGGAAGATAATTAACTTTACTTGTGATCCTAACTACTAACTCTGAAACCTCTATCACTGTGATGACCATACACATTTGCTTTAAAAGGCAGTGATTTTTTCTTATGAAGCCTAATGAGGTGACAAATTGGAATATGCTTTCATGTCTCTCCACTGGTGGTCTACAAACCTCAAGCACAAGTGAAACGCCGGGATAAGTGTGTTAGTGTAACAGGAATTTATATAGAGAAATTTATGTGTTCTGTTATTCTGCATAATCAAAAGTCACAGTCATACAATAGGCATAGTTTAATTAAAACCACATGAGTTTGTCAAGGTTTCAATATATCCCTGAAGTAGTTCTGCTTTGGTTGCTATGTTGCAGCACCCACACGGCATTGCTTTAAATAATCCTATTCATGTCCGTCATCCCTCGTTGTGGTCACAATATAGGTAACTCGGCTTTGCAACAGGTGAGAGGTGACAAGACAGGTGAAAAGACTAAGCGCTCTGCGAAAGAGTCACTGCTAATCAAGTTCTACTGACTGTACATCTTTATCCAATGATGAAACATTGTTATTCAGATGGGAGTGCTGTATTCCAGAAAGGTCCTGCCCCAATCACAAGGCATGAAGGTTCATGGAATAGATTCATGAGTATAAAATGAATGTAAATCATTTGACATGACCTTCACTGTCACCATACAACCCAGTTGAACCCAGTGTTAAACAGGAAAAGGAAAATCTAAGTGTTCGGTCCTCCAATACAGTTCTTAATTTATTTTCATTAAATTATTGTTTATATATAATAATGTGAAGATGAAAAAGGTTAAAGTGCCTCCCACAGTTCAAAGACATGCAAATTAAGTTAATTGGTGTTCCCAATAATTGCTCATAGTGTATGTGTGCCCTTAAAGGGATTGGCGCCCTATCCAAGGTGTACCCCGCCTCGTCTCCTGAGATACTGTAGGCTCCAGAGCCCTGTGACCCTGTACACAGGATAAGTGCTATAGAAAATAAATGAATGAATGACTTGAGGTGCTTGAAGATCTTATGGTAGTTGGGCAAAACAGTGCTGGCTCATGAAGTGTGAAGACTCATTACTAATGTATGCATGATCAGAATATTTTCTAGGCAAATTGGAATTTTTATTCAGTTTCTGACTGTGGTTAAGATGTTACTGGGTAAATAGTGTCCCGAAAAAGTATGTACATTTATTATATGAGGGAAGGTGAGACGTGCTTATTAAATGGTGTGAATATGAAGGTTTAATAAACCATCACCAAGAGGGGGTGCTGTCTTACAACACTGATTGAAATAGTGCAATAAAAAATAAAAAATAAAAGATGGATGGAAAAAGCAGACTATCTAGTAATTAGAAATTAGTATTAGTTAATTAGTTTTTTTTTAAGGGTAGAGAAGTGTCACTTTGTGATTGTCTACCTTATCTATATCCTTGGAATTTGTTTATGAGGGCTTAATGTAAATTAAAACACACTTAAAGAAATTAAAACAACAAATAAAAAAAAATTAACATGCAGAACGACTCAATAAGGTGTATTTAAAAAAGTGAGCAACCCAATAAAGGACAGAGGGTAATAAAAAAGTAATAATAAGAAATGCATGTTTATTTATTTATTTTTAACTAATTATTTTAATTTTCAATGTATTTATTTGTTATTTAAACTACTCTAGGGCACAATGATGGTCTTTTAGATTTGAATAGTTTTGTTATGCTATAACAACTTTACCATATTAATAATTGGGTGCACACCTCTCCAGTGTTAATTATTTTAAAGTTGTCTAGGATATCATTATTTTTGGTTACCTTTCATATTCAGCATGAAATTGTGATTTTTTTTTTAGCTTAAAGAATGCTAAACATGCCATTATATTTAATTAGTGGGCAATAATATTAACATATCGACATTTGTATACAGCCCATACCTTCATGCCAGGTTAGTGTTAGGTTTGCACATGTGGATTACCTTCCATAATTTAGTTCACAGGCTAATAGAGTTCAGATCCAAAGATTAAGACGGAAAAACTACACCCAAAACTATTAGTTTTCTTAGCTATAAGAAAAAAAGAGAATTGTGGCCAAGCATTGCTAATCAGTGAGGAAAAAGAATAGAAGTAAAAAGGTTTTGTATTGAAAAGCGGAGACACATCTGTTTTATTTGGCCCTTTGGGTTTAAACAAGATGATCTCAGTCCCAAATAGAGTGTAAAACATGTCAAACAGCAGGGTTCTTTTAAATTCAACTTAGTATTAGAAGTAGAAAGAGAATTGCCTTCCAGTCTTAAATGCAATGCAGAGACTTTTGCTTTCCAAAAAAAACCCAAAAGAAAAACGCTGTTGCACTTTTGAGGTTCACCGGTTCAATGAAGGTGTGTAACTGTCATTTACAGAAGACTTCAATCAATGTCTGGGGAAACAATCGTTCCCTTTAGCATTTGGTCAGTAAAGGAGTTCCAGGGAGGCCAGTGTTTCAGACATAAAGTCCGATCATGGCTTCAGCGTACTGAGAACTTTCATCCTTAATGGTATCTAAGCTTTAGTGAAATGCTGGGATAAGTGCATTAGTGTAGCAGGGGATTATATAAAGAAATACACTTTAGCTTTTACTCTCTGTGTTCTGTTATACTGCAGAATTGAAAGTCATGGTTTCATGCCAGTGGTTATTTCTGTGGACAAGAGTAAGTTGTGCCAACCTGGCAACCCGCAATTCCAGCTGTAATTCCATTGGCACCTAGTGAAGTCGAGTGCTTTCCTGAAGGGCTTCATTCATGCAAGCCTTCCAAAAACGTTTGCTGCTATGAAAGTGCGTCTGATCATGAAATTCAAATGTGGTTTTAATCTTGGACAAATCTCAAGCCTTTTTTTTTTTTTGTTTGTTTATTTATTTTTGGGGTCACAAACTTTTACCTGTTTCTCTCAATTTTATTATGGGCTCAATTGCAGTAAATGGTATGTTTAGCTGCTTATGATATTAATTTCTTTATGTACATTACATACATTTTGGCCCGGCACAGTGGTGTAGTGGGTCCGGGTTCGATTCCCTTCTCTATATGCATAGAGTTTGTATGTTCACCACGTTCTTGGTGGGTTTCCTCTCACAGTCCAAAAACATGCCGATTAGGCTAATTGGTGTTCCCAAATTGCCCGTAGTGTGTAAATGAGCGTGTGAGTGTGTATAAATGTGTGTGCCCTGTGATGGATTGGTACTCTGTCCTGCTCTAAGTCTCCTGGGATAGGCTCCAGGCCCCCCGTGACCCTGTACACAGGATAAAGCTGTACAGATGACGATGATTACGCTGTCCCAGCAGATGTTGCACTGCAGCAGGCAGAGCAACAATCTTGTGTTGTTGTTTTTTTTAAACAGTTTGGATTATGGGTAAGAAATATAGTATCACTCATTATGACATACTTGGCATAAGCAAAATCTAAATGTGAATTGCATATAGATGTAGCCTAAGAGCATTTACAGTATGAGAAAAAAAGGTTTTGACTGTGCCATCTACCGCCTTGACATAAATAGGAAGATTTCATGAGAATGAAAGCGCATTCTATCATAGGAAAATAAGAATTTATATATATATATATATATATATATATATACAGTATATGTATGTATGTATGTATGTATGTGTGTGTATGCGTATAAATATATATATATATATATATATATATATATATACAGTATATATATATATATATATATATACAGTATATATACACATACAC
>JAQMYJ010000014.1:14454224-14468498 GCA_030014305.1 Clarias laeviceps | reverse complement strand
GTATAAATATATATATATATATATATATATATATATATACAGTATATATATATATATATATATACAGTATATATACACATACACACTAGTCAGTAGTTGATTATTTTCTGAGAGCAGAAAGTCATTTTTGACTTCCACAGAAATTTGCCAGTGAGTACAATTTGTTATTAACTACAACAAATTCTAAAAGTTCATTTAGAGTAGCATCATGAATCATTTATAGCAACTTTGAACATTGGTTCCCCTAAGAGCCATTTATTAATAAGACAACTTGACATGTTACAATATAAAAATGCACAGTCATAAAGACTCTGACTTTATGCACCGACTCTGAAGACTCCTTTCATAAATGTTTAAAAAGTTAAAGACATTTTCTGATGGATTTTCTGAACAGTTGTTGATTCCAGTGAGAAAATCTCTTAACAAATATCACAAGCAGTGTTGTAAAACCCTTAATTGGCTTTCATCTCTACTAATGGTATCATCAAAGTCTGCCATCATCTCATATTTGAACACACCCACAACATTGAAGATGATTTAGCTAGACAGCATGTTTATTGTCTGTTATTAAACAGGAGGAGAGACACATCAGGCTTCGTGTGCAAGGTTTTACCTGGACCCAAAAGGAATACAACTGTAGGACAACTCGCTCACTCATTGTACTGTATGTCTGTACCGCTTTATGCTGTATGTGATGTCACGTGGGGCCTGGAGGCCATGCCAGGGGACTTAGGGCATGAGGCGGGGGACACCCTGGGCATCCGTTGCAGAGCACACACACACACACACACACACACACACACACACACACACTACAGCCAAGAACGTGAATTAGTCTAATCTGCATGTCTTTGGACTGTGGGAGGAAACCCACCACGCACGGGGAGAACATACAAACTCCATGCACTGACCTGAGTCGGGAATCGGACCCAGATCCTGGAGGTGCAAGCCGACAGTGCTAACCACTAAGCCCCTGTACCTCCTTATATAACAATCATAAAATAGATAACTAGAGTCATTTAAGTAACTGGGTAATAAGTAATAAATCAGTTTCACCAGACTGACAAAGCTGGGTTGAGTGTCATGAAACTGCCTAGGAAAAGTTATTAGACATCACATTTCTGCTTGTATAGTTTTCAAAGTGTAGTTTTTTCCTTTTACAAAAGATTGTTAGTCAACATTATATAACAAGCCAAAGGATCTTTCGAGGCAGCATGGTGGCTTAGTGGTTAGCACGGTCTTCTTTCACCTGCAGGGTCCAGGTTCGATTCCTGCCTAAGGTCTGTGTGCATGGAGTTTGCATGTTCTCCCTGTAAAGCTTAGGCTAATTGGCGTCCCCAAATTGCCTGTAGTGTGTGAGTGTGTAACCCACCACATGCCCTAAGTCCCCTGGGATAGGCTCCAGGCCCCCTGCATCCATGTATACAGGATAAAGTGAGTGAGTGAGGATCTTATGACAGAAAAGGCATTTCATGTAAATAATTAATGCTGTATGTTTTGAGGTGAAATAAAATATTTTTTGACGGATTATTTAATCTGTTACTGAATATTTTGTATTTCTTTTTGGAGAAAATAATTTGTGCTTGCTTCCTCTAACCCAGAGGCTGGCAACCAGCAGCTCCTGAGCCACACACAGCTCTTCATCTCATCATTAGTGGCTCCCAGCCTTGTCACAAAAAGCTGAAAGTGAAAAACATTTTACATTTTGCTGTTATTATTATTATTATTGTAAGCCTAAAGTTATCCTGGATGAATGAAAGAAAGTGAGCAGTTTTAGAATTGATGCAAAAAGCAGAGCAGAAGCGAAAGTAGATTTAAGAAATAGATAAAAACTCCATTACTGCTGTTAGTTTTGGCGCAGCTCAGGAGATACTCTACAGTAGTAGAGCATGAAAAGCCATTCACAAACTGTGAATCCAGAAAAGGATTACTCATTACACTATCAAGTAGCTATTCTGAGACTTCAAATCTAAATGTAATATAGCTCAGAAAGTTAAAGATACAGTATCCTTCTCTTTGACAGGGACTTCTCTTTGTCAAAGACAGGGCCATAACGGCCATACCGGCCATAAAATCAAGGACATGGACTCTGTTCCAACATTCTGTTGCTTGTAATAAGATCATGCAACTATCCGGGTATGTGAACACTAATGAGCCAGATCAAGAAATCATTGAGTTGATTGTGATAAAATGGGAAGGATATTGGAGAGCCTGTTGTGAACTGTTTTAAAGCTAAAGCATAGAGTAGCTACATGGTGCCAGTGATTACAGATGGGGCACATAGTATCGTGACTCAACTACAGAACTCATCGGATTGAAAGCTCCTCATCTTGCACTAAGCTGCACCGTGCACACAAACTTTCCGTCCCAAGTGCACTGAAGTGATGAACCTGATCTTCCTCATGGTGAACAAAATAATAGCAGAAGCCTTAAACCACCGACCGTTCTGTACATTTCTAGATGAGGTTGATGGGACATATCGACAGCTCGTGCTCCGTAACGACATCTGGTGCCTATCCACAGGTTTGCCACTTGAGCAAAACATGTGAAATCCTTCCTGCAAATCAAAGGTCAAGGATCTCAATAGGTTGGAATTTTTGTTCTGCAACAAGACATCTGAACATGCTGAATAAAAAGAGAGCTCAGTCTAGCAGCTGCTCTAATATGTTTTTGTCGACAGTGTTGGCGAGAGATGTACAGAGAGGCATGCTTTCTCACTTTCGTGCACTCTCAGAGAGAATTCTAATCGAGCTTTGTGCACTGGTGCGCAGTCATGGTGAAACTTGTGTGTGGTTGTTTTTTAGGAGTTGGGCTCGGCCTCTTACTTCAAATGAAAGGAACTCTTAATGCTTCAGCATACCAAGACATTTTGGACAATTTCATTCTCCCAACTTTGTGGGAACAGTTTGGGGATTCCGTCCCTTGTTGTTCCAACATGACCGTGCACCAGTGCACAAAGCAAGGTTTATAAAACCCTACGGATTAAGAAATGGGTGTTACTCAGGTTCATATGCATGTTAAGGCAATATACGTAGTGTAGCTATTCCATTTCTAAGTAAGCATAGACTCAAATTCTTAGAATGTACAAACTTGTTATGAAGACTGCTCACCAAATCCCCCCAGAGAAAATCCATTTTCTCTGTTTTCTCCACAGGTTGGCCATTTGGAAGCATGGTTTGCAAAATGAGTGGTATGGTCCAGGGCATATCTGTCTCTGCCTCTGTCTTTACTCTGGTTGCTATTGCTGTTGACAGGTAATCTGATTTTCCATCTTATATGTTTGTATGTTTTTTTTTTACTTTTAATTTTTTATTTCTTACTTTGGCCATCAATCTATACACTATAAGCCACAAAAAGAGGACACGCTACTGAAAGAAGAAGGCAAATTAGGCCTTTGGTAGATGGCAGATGGAACTGAAGGGCAGCCCTCTTGAAGTCTAAGTATAGGTTTTGTAAAATGATAATACAAAATTTAACTCTTGGGGCTTAAATCTATGAACTAAATTGGACAGAATATGTATAATTGGCTAGCTAAAAGCATCACTACAGTAGCAGAGTCCTACCTAAGCAAGATCAGGGTCAGAAATGTGTACAGGATGAATGCATCCAATACATATTTGTTTAGTTCACCCGGACTGACAATAGCACTGAATAATAATAATAATAATAATAAAAACAATGTTGAGTTGCTTCAGGAAAAGCCCAAACGTGAGCCTATCTGCAAAGAGAACTTTGGGTGGAGGTTCACAGGCTTTTGCCGTCCAATTTCACTGTGCTTCATCTGCCTCGATCTGCCTGAGACAATAGGAAGCTGCGGAAAATCTCAAAGCTATAATTGCTTTCCAAACAATACAATGTTTCTAATGCAATGTGATATGAAACAATAATAAAGCTCAGAAAAGATTAAAAATAGATATGTGTTAGAAAAATGTGGGCGGGTATATTAAATATTAAACAGTGAATATTACTTTGTTTGCTAAGTAAAGTTCTTCTTTGATCATAAATAAATTATGTTTGTAAATGGAAAATTTCCTTACAACAATGTCATTCTTTACATTCCCCTTACTTATACACCTATTAAAACACATCTTCCAAATTGGGCTTTACATGGTTTAAGGCAGCCCTCTTAAAATCTAAGTATAGGTTTTATACATGATTATAAATGATAATACAAAATTGAACTCTTTGGGCTTAAATCTAGGAATACATTAAACAGAATATATATAATTAGCTAGCTAAAAGCATCACTACAGTAGCAGAGTCCTACCTAAGCAAGGTCAGGGTCAGAATTGTGTACGGATTAATGCATCTAATACATATTTGTTTAGTTCACCCTGGACTCAGATAAAGGTTTCCCTTTTAGAATAGCACTGAATAAATTAAGGATGTACAGTACCATGTACCAATTCTTTAAATGAACCTGCAGTTGTCCAGATGATGCAGCATGGAAGTTCATGTCCATCAACAGGGTCCTTCTTGTGATGGCTACAGTATGTTTAAAATAGGGTTGATAAGATTCCTCCAAATTGATAATGAGTCTGCAAAGCATCCGATAATGAGTCTAGATAAGCTACTTTCAGCTTGCACTTCTCAAAACTAGCTGATTGAGAGTGAAGTGATTAAGACAGAATTCACTACGCCAAATTGCGTGGATTGCACGGACTATACAAAAATAACTGCACGAGTGGGTGCAATTTGTCAGAATTCCTTTGTGAATGGAAGGGATGGGATTTAAAGAAATAACAGTTTTTTTGCAAGAACTAAGTGTTCCCACAATATTCCTACAGTAAGTTATATTAAAAGATAAATTGCTGCTTAATAATTCTTGGACAACATGACATTATTGCTGTGAGTTTTTCACATAAAAAAGCAACAAATCACAGAATCGAAAAAATCAGCTGTAAATCTATACATTTAATCAAACCTACCCATGTGACTTCAAGTCAAGTCAAGTCAAGTCAAGTAGGCTTTTATTGTTATTTCAACCATATACAGTTCAGTACACAGTGAAACGAAACAACGTTCCTCCAGGACCAAGGTCCTACAATAAATTAAGGACCCAATTAGCTGACTAGCTGAGACAAGACAGAATGACAAGACATTTGAAGGTACAGTAACAGAAAAGTTTTATACAAAAGAGACAATATACAGTAAAGTGCACATGTAAATGTGCAAACTTAATGTTAAATGAAGTTAAATAATAATAATAATCAAAAAATACATGCATTTATATCATGGGGCACTGGTGGCTCAGTGGTAGGTGTTTCGCTTGCCATGCATAAGGCCCGGGTTCGATTCCCAGGCAGTTTCCAGCCACTGGATGCAGTGCTGATCCCAAGCCCAGATAAAATAGGAGGGTTGTGTCAGGAAGGGCTTCCAGCATAAAACCTGTGCTAAGCGTGTATGTGCAGACCGGATGGTCTGCTGTGTCGACCCCTTGCCGGGAGCCGCCGGAAGACCACCAACAACATACTGTACATTTATATTATATATTAATATTGTAAAACAGAAAATAATATAAAAGTCAAACCTACACTACCAGTCAAAGGTTTAGACACACCTAATTCGCCATGGTCTTTCCTGTTTTTTATTTCTTATTACATTGTAAAACAATGCTGAAGGCATCCAAAATATGGAATAATCTCTTATGAGCAGGTGATATTGAGATGCTCTGTAAAGCCTTCATAACGGCTCTAATCTGAGGTGCTAACTGGTGGTTTTTGAGACTGGTATCTCTAAACGAGGAAGTTTTTGGTCTTGCTTTCCTAGGAAGGTCTTCACAAGAGCCAGTTTCATCCTGGTGCTCGTTGGGTGTTTGCAAATGCACTTGACAATACTGTTCTTGCAAGAACCATTTCAGAATAGCTGGCCTTCATGTCTTAAAATAACAACTGACTTTTATTGTTGTTGTTGTTGTTGTTTGCTGTTACTTAATTGAATTATTTGCTTGAGTTACTTAATTCCATATACCTAAATCCAGTATTGTTCTAGAATGTAGCTTATGTCCAAACTTTTGCCTCTTTTTTTTTTTTGATTTTCTCCCTAATTTAGTCGTGTCCAATTCCTCCCCGTCACTAGGGGGCTCCCACATTAGACTTCTACTACCACTCAGTCGGGAGGGCTGAAGACTATCATATGTTTCCTCCGACCCACATGATGTCACCGACCACATCTTTTCGAACTGCTTGCTCACGCACCGTTGGGGGCGGCGTAACACACTCGGAGGGCAGCGCTATCCGCTCCTTTCGCTTGCGCGAGATCACAGATGCCTCTGATTGGCTGCAGTGCCGTGATTAATGTGGAAGCACGAAGTACCTCTTA
This sequence comes from Clarias laeviceps, assembly GCA_030014305.1. Classification (NCBI taxonomy): domain Eukaryota; kingdom Metazoa; phylum Chordata; class Actinopteri; order Siluriformes; family Clariidae; genus Clarias; species Clarias laeviceps. The sequence continues at coordinate 14,462,177 of JAQMYJ010000014.1, read as the reverse complement.
TCCCTCCTCTCTGAGAGAGCTCGGCCAATCAGCTCTCTCTAGACCGCCGGCTGCGAGAGGTTACAGCATCATCGAACCAGCGATCTGATTGGGCGAGCGCTTTACCATTCGGAGGCCCAATTTTTTTTGGTAAAATTTTTTTATCGTATAGCATGTTTTGTATATTATAGTATTTATAATAAATACCACTACCAGGTAGGTTTCATGTGGAAGGTCCGTGTTTATTTCCGATCCAATGCCAAAGTTGTGTGCAGACTGGATGGGTCGCTGTGGCAACCCCTCGACATGAGCAGCCAAAAAACAACAACAGCATCATAAATTCCACTACCAGAGTAAAACTCCAATAGCGGATATCTAGTTGAGCATTCTGTGCAACACATACTGTATGTCAACAAACTCGATGGACAGTGCCTAGAGAAGACTGTCTGTCTCATCACATCTTCCTCTGTAGACGCACTTTCCTGTCTAATTTTGCTGTCCTTGGAAATGCCAGAGATGCAGATGCTCTATTCACTACTTTGTGCACTGAAAGGAATGAGTATTAGAAACCTGCATGTATTGAGGCAAACCTGGAGCTGTGCATCACATCATTGTCTCTCATCTGTCTCTCATTGTCAAAGTGCTTTTCCTTTCACCTTGTGCGGTGATTTCAATAAAGTCTAAATTGTGGGTATTTGTTCAACCTCACAAGGTGGACATCCTTAAAAATCAACAGGAAACTGAAAGTCAGTCCTTGAAATGTTGTACATTTTGCAACATACAGTATCGCTTTATCTGGATTAATTTATAGGTGGGATTAGGGATATAGGATTAACTTTATCTGGACCATTTTATGGGTGTCAGATTAACTAGGTTGTAGGTTTTTATATGCCTATTTAACTCTCATTTTCTTTTCACATCTTTAACAGACCTCTATAAATTTTTATGGTGTTACCATTTGAGAAAACCTCTGTCTGTCTCTCTCTCTCTCTCTGTGTGTGTGTGTGTGTGTGTGTGTGTGTGTGTGTTTAGACTGTGGATCTTGATATCATGTGCTGATCTCATAATTGCATTCTGCATATCGACCCCCCATCTGAATCATTTGCATTTACATCGTCTGTTAAAGTTTGTATCTTTCCAAGGTGAGATTTTAATATGATTTTGGTTACAAAATGCGATAAACAAAATTTGTTTTGGATTTGCTCTTATTCCATCAAATGCTTTTTCTCAGGTGCACAAGGTTGTCTTTGTGTGTCTCATGATAAGGTTCCAACAAATCTTAAATTTGAAAAGCACTTTGTTTCCTTCTTTTAGACGCTTTAAGCTTTAGGCAAAACCTAACCACTGAATGCCTGAATTTTGATAGCGAAACACATTGCAACTCATCCATAAAGCGTCAATCACATTGCTTCTTTCTGTGGTCCAGTGGTGATGGTGATGTCTGGGCTGCCAGATGGGAAGAAAGAGTATTTCGGTGGCATCAATAATCGCAAAATGAGGAGAGTGCCACAAATTAGGACACTACTCGCTTGTCTGGTGCAGCAGCTGCCTTTTATATCATGCCACCATGTGCAGGAGAGCAGATAATCATCTGTCTCTCTCCAGCCACTCTGCATGCTTTTGTTGCCAACTTTGGCATCATACAGTATATGCCTACATACTGTACATAAGGTCATTTTGGATGGTGCAATGTATAATAGAAGTAAGCAGTTACCATGACAACTAAAAGTATCTGGCATTCCTTAAAAGTATTGAAACGGGTATAGAAGGAGAAAACCTGCAGTTGGTCCATGTGATGCAGAAAAAATTAGACAAAAAAGAAAGTCTCTGCTGGCTGACGAGACGCCACAAAGTGTAAAAAAATAATTGATTTTATTTAAGCAGGCTGCAGGTGAGGATGAGGAGAGTGGCAAAGAGGGAGAAACATCAAAAAGGTGTGAGCAGGGAGCAGGTGCTGTATCGTGCTTACCTGCTATGTGCTGCGCACCAGCTAAATAAACTTACAAAAGAACAAAATGTTTTCATTAACCTTGTGGTTTTAGACCAGATTCCAGCTGTCAGTGCACAAATGTTTAGAAATTTTTTTTTTATTTTTATTTTTTTTATAGGAATTAACTTTGACAGTAAACAAGCAAAATAAACACAGTCATTTTATTACTTTCTTCTTTTTGTAGAAGAATTCAGAGTTGGTTATTATAAGAGTAAACTTATTCAACAGTCCACGCCGTATCAGCCATAACATTATGACCACCCGCCTAATATTGAGTAGGTCCCCTTTTTGCAACCATAACAGTGATGCCCTGTGCATTCTGACACCTTTCTATTACAACCTTTTCTACACTAGCACTTCTGTTGGATCGGACTACACAGGCCAGGCTTCACTCCCTGTCACTCAATTTGAGGAAAAGGTTATTGCTGGTTCCAATAGAAAGGTATCAGAACACACAATGCATTTCTGTTTTGGTGGTTATAATGTTATGGCTGATAGGTGTACCGTACAAAAAGTGCACTTTGTAAGAAAGGGTTAGGGTTAGGGTTTTTAAGCCTAGGGTTTTGAAATATTTGAAACGATGCTGATAATAGAAGCAGACAATTAAGGTCTAATTAGGTATGAGGTGATACTTGAGTTTATTTAATTTTGAATATTTGATTTCTGTACAGGTTGCTTAGTGGTTAGCACTGTCGTCTTGCAACTCCAGGTTCCGGGTTCGAGTCTCACCTCGGGGTCTGTGTGCATGGAATTTGCATTTTCTCCCCGTGCTTGGTGGGTTTCCTCCAGGTGCTCCGGTTTCCTCCCACAGTCCAAAGACATGCAGGTTAAGCTAACTGGCATTCCCAAATTGCCCGGAGTGTGTGAGTGTGTGTATGTGTGTATGTGTGTGTGCCCTGTGATGGATTGTCAGTCTGTCCAGGGTGTAACGCGCCTCTTGCCCTAAGCCTTCTGCGATAGGCTCCAGGCCACCCACGGCCCTAAATACAGGATAGCACGGTATAGAAAACACGTTTTACATGTTGTTGTTTTTTTCTTTTTAAATGAATGATTCTTTGATCGCCAAGCATGAGTTGTTTGTCAACTAGTTCCAGTCTGGCCCTGCTCAACATCACTATCTACAAAACAAGAAACATGCAGCATGAGAGACACAATCAGGCCACTGTTGAGGTGACAGCCTTTTATAATGCAAAAGGGTAGATGATTATTTCTCTTCGCTGCACTACAGTTCTTAGCTCTGACCTGCAAACATATGCTTCCTGGCTATTCACAACAATGGTCCATCTATCAATCGATCCATCTATGCAATCCAACCCATGCGATGCAATGATTTGCATTCCACACAAGCTTAACATCAGTTTCTCCCTGGCATGACATTGTTTTTATGCTAATTTTTACATAATTTTAAACTATAATCTCAACATTACCAACAGATCCAGTAACTTTGTGCATTCAATATTATGTACTGGATAATATCCAAGGCCAATGCGTCTCCTGAAGTCATGCTTAATACTTAATGTCATCTAGAGAAAGTGTTATGTGATAATATCATATACACCACCCTGTTGTGATGACTGTATGCAGTTCTTAAAGAGGGGGTGGAATGTTTCTTTTTAAAAAGCTAAATTTCTCACTTTTCTAAATAAGGAACAACACCAAGACCTACTCTCAGATAAACGGCCAAGAAGAAAAAAGGAAAACAAGTAAGCAGTTGACCACACTGCACAAACACTGTATAAACAATAGATTTAATCTTGAATTTCCTTTTTTCCAATTTCTAGAATCACCCATTTTAGTGCAAAAAATCCCCAAACAAACCCCACTCCAGTAGCATCTACTAAATCTGAAATCTCACAAACTACTCATTCAAAACGACTATATTTCACCTCTAAGGCTTCCTCTTTAAGAGATAAGTATTAAAGCAGGTCATAGATGCAGACTGGATTAAATATATCAGAATTAAAAGAAGTAAACCTGGACTAGGATGATACTAGGACGGAGAAACTATTGTAATCAACAGAAGAATACACGAAGCAAATGAAACAAATTAAAGAAAAGACTTAATCAAAATACACAGTTTATACAGAACAACTAATCAAAGATTTTTTTTTTTTTTTGTGTGATCCAAGTGAAAAATGAGTTTGTGATTGACAGGACAATAGTGATAAAAAAAAACAAAGAAGGATGTTGTTGTGCAGCACAGTGGTGTAGTGGTTAGCACAGTCACCTGCATCGCCAAGGTCCGGGCTCGATTCCCAGCTCCTGGTCTGTGTGCATGGAGTTTTCATGTTCTCCCTGTGCTTGGTGGGTTTCCTCACAGTACTCTGGTTTCCTCCCACAGTCCAAACACAGACAGATTAAGCTAATTGGTGTTCACACATTGCCTGTAATGTGTCAATAAGCATGTGTGTGCCCTAGAATGGATTGGCCCACCCCTAGTCCAGGGTGTACCCTGCCTCATGCCCTACAGTAAGTCACCTGAGATAGGCTCCAGGCCCTCCGGGACGCAGTAGACAGGATAAAGCATTATAGCCGATGACGATGATCTAGTAATTTGGATAGAATTTTTAAATCTGTATTTATAATTTTGTAGATTCCACATTACTGAGAGGAATGTATCCAAAATGTAAGGTTGTATGTAGTTCTCTGGTAAATGTATCCAGTTACATTGAGGTAAAACTTCACCTTGCCTGTGTTCAGCAGTGAACCAGTGAACTTATTTGTAAAGTCACATTCCACAGTGGTGGTTTCATCCCTGTACCGATGCGGTTGTGGACAGTTGTGAATTGTTTGGGCTCATACCCCTTCTCTTTCCCATCACCCTGCTCACCATTAGCTAAACAAAGTCACAGTGCTCTACACACAGTCTTATCAGACCTTTTCAGTCAGTGTTTTTAATTGATTTAAGTTGACAAGCTGAATGGAATGTAGAAATCAGCTCTAGCTGTGGAGCTAATTTGACTGTACAGTATATTGCTGTTTCTTAGATAGCTGGTGTTCCTCCCACGCTTGGGAACACAAACCTCATTGAGCACCATACAAAACTCCCACTGGTGTAGCTGCGCTCAGTCAGATGCATTGCTTAGCTGAACACAAAAGAAAAGTGATTCAAGTGATTTTGTGGGAAACGCTAGAGATCGGAGTAATTGCAGTAACTGGAACAGGGAACAGTTTATGTATGGGTGGGCGTGGCTGAAGCAGTGATGAAAATTCTTCCTCAGTTGATAAAAAAGGCTCCTGTTAAACTTTTGCTGTACACTATAATTAGCTAGTTTTCCAAACTACAGACAACTTTGTTTCGATTCTGCGGTGGTATGATCCTAACTGCTGTTCTGTAAATCATTCTGATTCCCTGTTACAAAAGGCATCAACACGTGTAATCAAATCAGTGCTTTCAACCTATTTCCTGCGGATTTTAAATCTTTTTGTTTGTTTGTTTTTTTTCTTTTTTTTCTTTTTTAGGAATGACTAATTTCCCTGGACAAACCAGGAACTGCTCAGTGCTGACAACCTCAATTATCCAAAATGCTTTTACTCGAGAGATATTTACTCATAATTACTTGCTAATAATGAAGCCCAGAAAACTCCTACTAGCTTAAAGCAGGTTTGTAAGAAATAAAAAAAAGCTTGTTGGCTTAGAAATAAAGTGGCATCCTCTGGAACAACAGTACATTATGGCATTTGGCGGACACTCTTATTCAGAGCAACTTACACACATGAGCAGTTGAGGGTTAAGGGCCTTGCTCAAGGGCCCAACAGTGGCAGCTTGGTGGTGCTGGGGTTTGAACCTGGGACCTTCTAATGAGTAATTCAATATCTTAACCACGGAGCTACCCATGTCCTTGAAGCGATGCTGTATACTGTATACTGCAATTCTGGTTATTGCTGTTATATAGCACTGGCATGCCATTCAGCAAAATAGCTGTACGATAACTTTTTTAATTGAATTTATATAGATTGGATTTGTACATTACCTAACAGCCTTATTGTGCTATTTTGAGGCACACTGTAAACATGTGGTTAGTTACATTTAAATAGTAAATATTACTTATAGTTTATACTAGCGTTAGTACTCCTCATTGACGAATAAAGAGTTTGTAGAATAATTATTTAGAAGGTTAAAGCTGAAAATTAGATGATCAGCGTCTGGCACATACTGTAACAGCTCTTCCCTTCCCTTCGACTCAACATTTTGATTAGAATTATGGTGCAATGTTTAGTTTTCATAGTGTACGTACCATTTTTTTTTAGAGTAAGTCATGCATTGCGGTCGTTCCTGTATCTTGCACATATTCTGTGTAACCATTGATTGACTCTGTTGAGTGAGGCGTATAGCGCTTAATTCATCCAAAAAAAAGTCAGATGCTGATATGTAATCTAGCACAAAACTGCTCATAACATCTCTTCTACTCAAAGTTTTAATAAAATTATTGGCACAGGCAAATACCTAAGTACTGGCAAAGTTTCATTAAATTCTGTTCAACAAGTTTTGCGTGATGATGTGACAAAATCTGGCCGGACAGACATACAGACATACAGAAATTTTTCAGAGACCGGTTTTGGGTCCTCGAATGTATGATACAAAACCTTCAATGTACAGACAAAAACTTTCTTTTATTTATATGGATTAGAAATGTTTAGTTATTCAATAAAATTTTATTTCATTAAGTTACAGTGGAACCTTGGATTGCGAGCATAATTCATTCCGGAAGCTGGCTCGTTTTTCAAAATACTTGTGAGAGAGAGAGAGAGGGAGAGAGAAAATGGATCTTTAACTTTTCCAATGAGACTTTCATTTGCTTTACACGCGCACACACACACGTGTGTTATAATAAACAGTAAACAAACACTAAATAAAATATGTTTTACACGCACACACATGGTCACAGTGTAAGCAGTACATGTGCGCACGGATATTGATTATACCACTAAGACCCAGCAGGGGAGACGATTACTCACAATTTCACAGTGCAAGAGAGAGAAAAAACATTGGCTCAGTTGTGATCACAAGACACTCAAAACAAGAAGTGCATGCGTGCTACATGATACTCGGTACTCGGAAACCGAGACTTGTTCGTTTTTCAAGTCAAAATTTATTAAAAATCTTTGCTCATCTTGTGGAACACTCGCAAACCGCGTTACTCGCAATCCGAGGTTTCACCGTATAGTAAATTAAACTTAAACAAGTATCCATTCATCTTGATTGAATGATTTAAAGTGAGTATGATCAGTTCACATTGTATTAATTATTATTGTATACCAGTTGTTGGTGCTGATAGAAGGAAATAACTACAGCCATTCACACGCCATTCACACGGCCGCGGCTATTTGACGCGGCTCCCTCTGTATAGGATTAAATTAACTTGACTAAGTAATGTGTGGCATGATAACGCAGGGTTTGTCCTGAACTGAATTTAAATCCATGGATTTGAAAATACAGGATCAAATTATATATATATATTTTTAATACATCTTAATTCATGAACGTGAAAACAATATAAACAATTAAACAATATAAATGATATAAATAAACAATTAAACAATATAACTAATATAAATAAGCAATTATTGTTGCTAAGTTGATTACTGGCATTCTGCCCATTCTATCCATTTTCTTCTGACTTCTCTCATCAACAAAGATGTTGGTTGTTGTTGTTTTTCATACCATTCTATGTAAGTATTTTGTGTGTGAAAATATCATGATACCAGCAGATTCTGTAATACTCAAACCATCCTGTCTGACACCAGCAACAACACCACAGCTGGAAGTCTCAGAAATCACATTTGTCTCACTATGAATTTGACTTCTGCAAAATTGCATCCCATTCTATGATCTCTTCAGTGTAGTCACATTCCAATCCCTACACAATAATATGTACATGCCAGTGGCGGCTACTGGTCTGTCAAAATTTTCGGCCTACATCATAAAATTGTCTATTTATTTAAAAGTAAATTCTGCCCTACGTTCCTTTTCAAGAAAATGG
>JAQMYJ010000014.1:14419671-14435330 GCA_030014305.1 Clarias laeviceps | reverse complement strand
TTACTTTGTATTTCTTCCATTTGTAAATATATATATATATATATATATATATATATATATATATATATATATAACTGATAGGCTGAAAGCTGTAAATAAAATAAAATTCTAAATAAAATAAATGATTGCTGTCTTAATTGTCAGTAGGAACAATAGCTTCAGGGAGAAGAGCTGCATGGGTATCTCTGCCTGTCAAAAATGTTGTGTGTAACAGAAAGCCTATCAGTATGCTCAGTAATCTACTTGTCATGCACATAAAAACATGCAATTATACCCTGCAGTGATAAGACATTCACTCCTATGCTTGCTATCAGAACTGTCTGAACTTTTTCAGCCATGGCAGAGAGCAACGCCTGTGACACATGTACTGTATGCTATAAGGCATTCCCATCTATCAGTAATTTGATGTCTGAAGATGTCATCAATCTCTGAAAGAATGGAAGAAAGAAAATATGGCTTTGAATTACACAAGATGAGATATTAAGAAAGGACAAATCATTAGCTTACTATAGTCATACTATTGTTATCTTTTTAATAACAGACTCTATATGGGTGCGCATAAAGTGATCGCTGGTATCTTTTTATTCATTTATTAACCAGGAAAAAAATAAAGTAAGATTCCTATTTATATTATCTGATCCAGGCGCGCTGTATTCTGGCTGACCCTGTGCTCTGACCCCTGCTTCCTAACTGGGAGATGCGGAAATTTCCCCTTGGCATTATTGAAGTAATATGAATTAGTTTGTTTGTTTAAAAAGTAAAGCTTTAAATTTTTTTCTTGTAACTTTTAATTTTTAGTGTAAGATATTTAAGAAAATAGGAAAGACAAATATTAAATAAGGAAAAAATAAAACAGGTTGGTGTGTTGGGACAAAATGTCTAAAATGTTTAATCATATATATATTGTAACTATACTTGAGACACTTCATGTAATGAAGGCAAGTGGATTAACACTCTTAAAGGGATGATGGCTTAGACATTTTATGATGTCATATGAACACACAGCTGACACACACACACAAAAGCTAGCATTAGCACAAGTCATTTTTAGGATGGGGTGATCCATTTCCATTTCCATTATGTGGCTGTGTGTAATAATGGCACGTTTAACACAGCTAAACCTACACTACCCAGCCACCGCATGCATTGCAGGTCCGGTTCCATTTGAGAGATTTAAATTTAATGTTTGTTAAATGTTAATGGTTGAGTTATTATAAAACTGCGTATTGTTTCCTCTTACCAGTTTGTCATGCATTTCTTGATTCCAACACTGCATGTTTATAATACAAGTAAATCTTTTTTGATTCTTTTAAAATCGTGATTAATCGTGATTAATGAAGCAACGTTGAGCAGGTGGCGCGATGCAGGCAGAGACAGAAGAGCGCATGCGAGAGCGGGAGGCCAGCAGCTTCCTTCTTGCCGAATATGACTCGGAGGGACTCCGAGTATATAATAAGTGTGAGTATATACACAAGTAGAGACCCAGAGAGTCTTTGTGATGGGCGAAGTTGGCGTGCCTTGATGATCTTCCAGCCCAGGTGAGTTACAGTATGTTGGCCCGTCCCCTTGTTAGGCACATGACGCTTGTGGAAAAGAACTTAAACAACCAATCCACATCTATACTTTCTGAAGAAGGTGCTGTGCAAGTTTGGGCAGATTCCCCATAATAGTTGAGGAGAAGTTGCGGAGAGAAGATTTAATCTTTCTCCTTTTTTTAATAGGCCCTCCTAATAAAGCTTCTGTGAATGTTTACTCGAACCTGCATGATACCCTGTGCACTGCTTATGCTTCACAGGCATCACATATATACATATATATATATATATATAGAGAGAGAGAGAGAGAGAGAGAAAGAGAGACCAGAAAGTCTAGAAACAAATACAAATCATGGAGAAACTAGTGCATACTGTATATAGATCAAAACACATTGATCATTAAAAAAACATTGTGTTTAAAGCACTCTATACATTTCAGATCTTATCTGGTGTTCTGTTGCATTTTTCCAATAAACATGTATTTTTGTGGTGACCACCTGCTTTAATTTGAATCCCGTTCGATAGCGTGTCAAATTAGCTAGCACAGAAGTGACACATGAAAAAAACAGTTTACTGCTTATCTCTACTGTCATAAATAAAGAGCATCCCCTATGGGGATTTGTACCAAGTGCACTATTTTATTTCATATAATATACTGTATATGTGTGAAGGACTAGAAAACCCTTCACATTATAAAATGTAAAATACTGAAAAAGCTGAAATCTTTTTTTTTCTTCTAGTTACCATAAATAATAAATCAATAATGATTTGACTAGGCTTATGTCAGTTACGCTGCAGCACAACAATCCAAAGATCAAAGTGTGACATTTATTGTGTGAGGAATTACAGTAACACTTTCCTAGCAAGGATTGCAATACACAGCCGTAAACACAGTATCTCACAACCACTTTATTATATGTTCTCAAGGGACAATACTATACAAGTGAAAATTAGATATACTTTAGAGTAGTCAGTGTGAAGCTTGTATAGCAGTACAGATTTACTGTCCTCTAACAATAACTCAACATGCAGACTTTATTGTCTAAATAACTGGCAATGAAAATGAGTACACCCTAAGTGAACATGTCAAAAATGTGTCCAACGTGCCAATTTTTGTGTGAGTACCATTGTTATGTAGCACAACCAAAATCCACCTGGCCTGGGATCCTCTTCCACTCCTCCATAATGGTATCACAGAGCTGCTGGATGTTCGCCACCTTCCGGTTGAGGATGCTCCACAGCTGTTCAATAGGGTTGTCATGACAGTCAATCTAAACTGTTATACAAGCTGCACATTGACTACTCTAAACTATATCCAAGTTTCATTTCTACAGTATTGTCCTTTGAGAAGATATACCAAAATTTTGGCTGACATTAGAGGGGTGTGCTTACTTTTGTGAGTGAATGTATCTGCATTTACTTACCCATAACAGTTATTCTCAGAGTGTTCCAAAGCCCAAGTGATTTTTCTTTGTGATCCATCACATCTAATCAGACATTAAGTTGTATTTTGGGTAATTTGAGTTATGCATAATTTTAGATTCTTGGTTCCATAAGCTTTATTTTGAGACCAAATTTATTACTGTATCATTTTGAGTTGCTGAGATATGGCCAGTATGAGGACTTTATACAGTACCTGACTTTATAAGACCGAGATGGAAACTTATTATTATCCAAATTATTATGCTCATTTAATGTATAATATCAAATGGAATCTAATTACTGTTTTAATAAATCTAAGTTCCCTGGGGTGAAAGTTTAACAGAAATCTTAACACCTTAAACTCCCTGACTATAATAAGACATTTTAGAAACTCCCAACATACAGTAAGTACAGCAGTGACCAAAAGTTTTGAGAATGACACAAATATAAATTTTCACAAAGTCTGTGTTCAAAGTTCAATGTTTTTAGATCTTTTAGTACTATGGTATACTGAAGTATAATTACAAGTGCTACCATCAGTCCTGTGTCATTTCCTGATACCATTCATGTCTCCTTCTCACTCGACGTAGTGGGCTCACTCACAATTTTGCCTAAGAACACAGCCATGAAGAAAATATGGTACAAAAACATCCTCCAACCATACAAGACCAGGGTTGGTGATGAACAATACCTTTTCCACCTCACCTTAAAGTAAAAGTGCTCGAGAAAAAAAAAAACATAAAAATTTTGAGTCCATGGCCAAGAAAGTCCCCAGACCTTAATCTCATTGTGAACTTGTGGTCAATCCCCAAATAGGCAGGTGTACAAATAAAAACCTACAAATTCTAACAATCATTTAAGCATTGATTATGCAAGAACGTGCTGCCATCAGACAGGATGTGGCCCAGAAGTTGATTGTAACATATCATAGTAACATTTGACAAACAGATCTAAAACCACTGAAGTAGTGAAAATTAATATTTGTGTAATTCTCAAAACATTAGGCCACCACTGTACAATATTTGTTCTTAATGTAAAAAAAGGATTGACAGGTAACTAACTTAGGGGAAAAATTAAACTGTAGCAGTGTTCGGCTGTAAGAATGTAAGAAGATGTTTAGTCTCTCTCTCTCTCTCTCTCTCTCTCTCTGGCTCATTAAATTTGTATGTGCAGCAACTCACATGTACAAATTAGACAGGCTCCAGCATGCAGGCAACCCAGGAGCACATTGAGCCTCTTATTGCGTATTTCAGCAATGAGAAGAGTTCTTTCAAATGCAGCAAAATTCTAGTGATGGAAGAAGACATTGCCTGCACTTGATACTTGCATCTTGTATCTACTGTACATTTAAATCTATTAGGATTCGATCTAACACATATAGTCTGTCTGCTCATTATACAGTAATAGCAGGAATACTTCAGATTCAGCTATACTGTACTTAATGACAGCATTAGAGTTACAGAGCTTGTCCCCAGTGAGCAAACAGCTTTGATCCGGTTTTGATCTTGCTTTGATATGAATGTCTAGAAAAGACCAAATTTTAACAGACTCATGCCAACCTTTTCATTTCACTTCTAAACACTTTCTTTGCTTTTGTAAAAGGAAAATGCCACACGGTTCCTCAAGTCCCATGACCTTGCACATGTTCCAGGGGAATTATTTTGCCGTCGTTTTCACACTACGGACTGTCGCCATGGCGAATAATGCACGCTTCCTGGTAGTTCAGTATTCATACAAACTTGTACCTTTAGATGTGGCTGGCTTGCTGGCTCCATGGCATTCTGTGTTTGAAACAATTTAAAGCATCTGCCTATTTTTTTCCTGCATTCCTGCAGAGAAACAAGGTTTCACAGGCAATTACTGGTTTGTTTTCTTCAGTTTACATTCAGTTGTGCACAAACAATTCAATACACAGTCAAACAGTGAAAAACACCATGAAAGTAATTTGGAAATGTGACATGGGATGTTCGTTCGTATAATTGCAAGTTATTTGGAACAAAACGGCAGATGTATAATTTTTGTGTTTAAAAGTTATGAGGAAGTTGTGAACATGTTAGTGAATGCCTGCTTGTTTACTTCTGTTAAGTTTGTGTTGTGATTCCCTGTGTTCAACCTCAGGAATGTCCTGAGCTGTAGGTGTCTTCCAGCTCGTGACTCCCCCCTCGTGACTCCCCACTTATGACTTCCCATGTTACAAGAACAGTTTCTCATGCCTCCATTCGTTTGAACTAACCACTATTTCTGGATGCCGTCCATCCTCCTTTATTACAGTGAGTTCTAAACATCTCACTAACTATTATAGCAATTGACCTGCTAAAAGCCACAATATCAATATAAAAGTAAAAGAAAGAAACATTAAAGAAATAAGTCTCTAATGGTCCATATGGAATTGAGTAACTTTCTCTCAGTAACTGTTTTTCTTCGTGAGAAGGATCACAGCAGTCATTTTACAACACCACTGTGAATAAACCCATTAGGGCACTGGTGGCTCAGTGGTAGGTGTTTCGCCTGCCATGCGGAAGGCCCGGGTTCGATTCCCAGCCAGTGCCCAAACCCCAGTGCCGGTCCCAAGCCCGGATAAAATGGGAGGGTTGTGTCAGGAAGGGGATCCGGTGTAAAACCTGTGCCAAGTTGTAGTGTGAACTGGATATTCCCCTGTGGCGACCCCAAGACCAACAACAACAACTGTGAATAAAAATATCTTCATCTTCATTTCCTGGTCAGGGGAAATGCTTCTAATGATGTGAATACACTACATGACTTTCACAATCCTAAAACTCCAGATGAGAAATCATAGATTAATCTTGAAGAAGAAGAAACAAACAGACATGGATGGAAGACAGGCAGCAGCAGTTTGTATATGTTCCACTATGTTCGTGTGATATTGCTTAAATATCTATATTATCTATATAAGCAATATCACACGAGAGAAAGTGCTCTCACACTCAATATCAGCATGGCTGTGATGCAGTTATAGGCGCGATGGTGCAGCCTAAGTGCGGAAGATATTACAGCTGTGCTGGTATTCAGTGCAACAGCATGACCACAGTTCCACAAACACTTTATTATTATCAGATTAAATTTTTTCTAGCTTGGCATGGTGGTTTAGTGGTTATCACTGTCGCCTTGCGCCTCCAGGGTCTGGGTTCGATTCCCATCTCTGTGTGCATGGAGTTGGCATGCTCGGTGGGTTTCCTCTGGGTACTCCAGTTTCCTCCCACAGTCCAAAGACATGCTACTGTAATTGGCATCCCCAAATTGCCCGTAGTATGTGGATTGTCACCCTGTCCAGAGTGTTCCCTCCCTTGTGCCCTCAGTTTCCTGGGATAGGCTCCAGGCCCCCCTAGAGCCTATCCTGAATACAGGATAAAGCGGTATAGATGACGACTTATTTCCATATTTCCTAACTTCTTGGTTCTTGTGTTGAATCCCAAATATCGTTAAATGGCAGCAAATTCAAATAAAATTTTTATTTGTCACATACACAGTCATACACAGTACGATATGCAGTGAAATACTTAAACGACCGCCCGTGACCTTAAAAATAAAAATTATTATTAATAGGAAATAATATGGAATAAAATAAGAAATAAAATATAGAAAATAACTTTAGCCAAGTAAAATATATAAAAAATATATATAAAAATCCCTTGTTCCACAAATCAATCAAGCCTTAGAGAGGGATTTGGGATTCAGTCTTGTGTTAAAAGCTGTTTAAAGCTATTCTTAGCTGTGAACATTTATTTATTTATTTATTTATTTTTACATTATAATTAAAGGAGATGCACTTTGAGAGATCATTACTCTCATTGTCAGATGATTGTTAGGTTCAGTCAGAAATAAAAACTGAAAAATGTAAAATTCTTAAATATGATTCTTGGTAATTTTTTTTTTATCAGAGCCCAGTGCAGCCTGTAAATCTGGCCATTAAGGATTCAATCTCCCAGCACCACAGACTGCTAATCACACAAATGCACTGAAAGTAATTGCACCCAAATACAATATTGTGTTTGCAGTCATGTGCCATTCAACCACATCGCCGGTTCAGCTACGCCATCTTTCTACTATCACTGTAGTGAAGTCAGGTTCTCTATCCTTGCTGTAATTTGAATATTAATTGACATGAATAACAGTAATTAGTGGTAAATTTAACTTCAAATAATCCAAAAAGCATAGGGATGTTTAATGGATAAAAGGCTGGCAGCAGGCTGGCAGATTAATTCCATTACCTAGACACTAGAGGAAAAGTGGTCATTTTCCATCGTCAATCTCAGGACATGCATTTAATTAAAATATACTGTACAGTAAGAGCCGGTTTAACATCTTCCTACTGCATTAAATGTTTAGGGAATTAAAATGTAAGAGAAGAAAACTCTGCAGATAACGCTTGACTCATTTGCTCCTTCCCTCCCTCAGATGCTCACGTTCCACTCAGATCTCAGCATGTCTGGGAGACATCTCATCTTTGTGGGCAGCTCATCATCTCAGCATAAGCTGTTCAACCCAGATGATTCAAAATGATTTATCCATTTCAATCCACACAGACCACTCGGCATGTTCGGTCATTTTGAGACTAGACTACTGCAACTTGCTCCTGGTAGGTCTCTCTGCTCCTGTGCTCTGTTTGACATTCACACCTAATTCCAAAATGCAGCTGCATGACTTGTTTTTAGCCTTCCTAAGTTCTTATTGCAGCTACAGTACCTGCTGCCTGCGATTTAAAGCACTAATGTTTATCTACAAAACTAAAATGGACCAGCATTCACTTACCACAAAGCACTTATCGCACCCCTCTGATCCTCTAGCACGGCTCAGTGCTCAAAGTCCTTCACCTACTGAACCAGTAACAGAATACATTTATTAATAGAGACTTCAAAGCACTTCTATAAGTCGGTCTGGATGAGAGTCTCTCACAAGCAGAGGACCCTATGCAATATGAACACACACTGTACCTCTGGGGTGAGATAAACGGAATTGTAGGAAAAACGTCTCCGTTTCATTTTCACTGTTTTGTATTTGAAAGAAAATTACAGGACACAGCAGGGAGGAAAGTGTAGCACCAACAGAGGTGAGTTAGAAACTACAACATCTGTCGTCTGCTTCAAGTTAACGATTAACCATAATCCCAGAAACCTCCAGATAGTTTTTGTCAATATTTTTATTTGAGAAAACAACAATGTATATAGATTTGTTTTTGCCTCAAATAAAAGACTCCACACATACTGTAACACTGCTGTATGTATGTATATATATATATATATATATATATATATATGAATTGCATATAAAGACAGTATGTCCAGCTAGAGGCAGACTCTAAAAGCTGCTAGGTCTGAGCTTCTGAGCAAATTGATAGCAAGAAACCAAAAAAATCCCAAATTCGTATTGAGTACAGTGGCTAGACTAACAAAACCTAAAATATCTGCAGAGAGTATTCAATCGACACTATAGATTATAGTATTCTCGTAGATCACTTATAAAATCACATAGGTATTCAGAGACAGGCATGAAAATGGTTTAGATCCTACTGTACCTGTCTGATTGATACCATTTTGGGGATCTAAACAGAGAACTGTCCAGTGTAATGCCAGTAAAATATGGGGTCCAACAAGGGTCAGTTTTAGGACCCTTGCTGTTCTCCATATACATTTCATGCTTCCCTTGGGTAAGAAGACATGGGATTAGTTTCCATTGCTATGCTGATGATACCCACTCACATCATACATCTCACCAAAACCAGATGAAAATATCCAAGTTGTCTAGAATAACTGAATGTGCCCAAGATATAAAAAATCTAAAGATTGGATGACTGATAATTTTCACTTACTAAATTCAAATAAGACAAGATCTTGGTCCAAAAACCAGCACACAAAAGCGCTCACACTTCAGCTTGCATTTAGAAGAAAGTACTATTACTAGCAGCTCGACAGTGACCAGGGCGTAATATTAGACAGCAACAAAAACAGCCTTTTTTTCCACCTTAGAAATATTGCCTAGCTTAGGAACATTTTATCCGTATCTGATGCAGAAAAGCTAGTTCATGCATTCCTGACCTCCAGAATTGACTATTGTACTATTGTAATGCATTATTAGGTTGTTCCTGCATCCTCAATAAACAAGCTACAGTTAATACAAAATGCAGCTGCCAGAGTTCTCACCAGATCAAGAAAATATGATAATTTATTGTAACCCAATACTATTATCTCTGCACTAGTTAAATTGTTAACTGTTAAATTGAGAATTGATTACAAAATAGCATTACTAACACACAAGGCCCTAAATGGTTTAGCTCTCACATATCTTCTGACATGTTACAATCCACAGCACTCCTTAAGATAATAAAATCCTAGATTTCTGGTAGTTCCCAGAATATCAAAAGCTACAAAAGGGTCAAGGGTTGTATTCCCACCTCGGGTCTGTGAGCATGGAGTTTGCATGCTCTCCTTGTGCTTGGTGGGTTTCCTCGGAGTACTCCGGTTTCCTCCCACAGTCAAAAAACATGCAGATTAGGCTAACTGACATTCCCAAATTGTCCGTATTGTATGTGTATTGTGTGTGTACCAACCAGGTGTACCCTGGCTCATGCACAAAGTCTCCTGGAATAGGCTCCAGACCCCACAGACCTGTACATGATAAGATGAATATATAGAAGATGAATAATAATAATAATAATAATAATAATAATAAGCAAATTTTCATCCTATGTAAGTTTCTCAACAAACAATTTCTTGTTTAAAAGTGCATTATGTGCTTTTACATAATTTGTCATTACTTTTATTGCTAAGAGAACTATTACTCTTACCTTGGAGAACTCTTTGGTTGATGGTCATTAACTCAAATCTTTTTATTCTCCAATCCTTTAACAGTGACTTATATCTTTACACATCACACATAAATAGAATAGCCCTCCCATTTTATCCGGGCTTGGAAACGGCACTGCATCCAGTTAAAATTCTTATCCTAATTTCTTTATTTCTCCAAAAGCAACGCAAACACACTTCAAAACTCTATCAGGCAGTCTAAACCCGCGGTCCTCAGCTCTGGTACTGTCACAAATGTAAATGTCAGTAAAAATTCAGGTATGGAAATGAATCGTTATACCATAAGTTTTCATGATTGAGTTCTGACAGGCAAAGGACTATTCTTGATGTGTATGTGCCTGCAATATGAAAGTAGCGTTTAAGGTTACCGCCGCACAGACTGTTCAGTTAATATAGCCTTCAAATGAATATTTCCATCATCTCAAAATGTAAAGATTATTTAAAGATTGTGTTTAAACAGGCAAAGCCAAATAAAGTGCACGAGTAAGTAGAGGACTAACAAGCATAGAAAACATAGACTGACTTTTTATCTCTTTTTATTTGGCTCATTAAAATCGCATATGGAGGACCTCAAATTCACAAATTAGACAGGTTGCCACTTCATGTCAGCCAACACAGGAGCACATTGAAACTCTTCTCCCGTATTTCAGTAATGAAAAGAGTTCTTTCACATGCAGCGAAGTCCTAGTGATGGATTAGGACTGACATTTCTAAAACATTGTCTGCACTTGTTACTTGCATCATGCATTCACATACAGTATAAATCCTATCAGGATTCAAGCTGTCATTCTAACGCACAGAATTTCTCTTACTGACAATAATAGCATTAGAAGAAGAAGGTGGACACAGTGGATGAATAACCTTGATGTGGGCTGAGCTTGCAGTGATGTACTGTAAATGTCTAGAAGAGAACAACCTTTAACAAACTGAAGTCATGCTTCTCATAAACCCCTGAAAATGAAAAGGCCACTGGAAGCTTTTTCCGCTATGAGTCCATGAGTACCTTTCACTGTTTTTTTTCCTCAAGAGGAATTATTTTGATATCCTCTTCAGATTATGAACTGTCACCATAGAAAATAATACAGGCTTCCTGGAATTTAAGTGTTCAGTTATTCTTTTAGATGTGGCTTGGATTGTTGGCATAGTGACATTCTGTGGTAGAGATAATTTCAAGCATCTGTCGATTTTCTCCAGTTTTCTTTCAAAGCAACAAGGATTCGCAGGCAATCAGTAGTTTGCTTTCATTCTTTTAGTCACGAAGAAACAATTCTGTACACAGACAAATAGACAAAAGAACATGGAAGTAATTTGTCAATGTGATTTAGGAATTATTTTCGAACAAAACAGCAGATGTATCATTTATTGTTCAAAAGTTACAAAGAAGCAGCGAATATAAAAATGAAGGCACAGCAAATTCCCAACATTAGATTATTTTACAGATTTCAATTGCTTCTTTATTCATCTTTATTCAGTTTGTGTGTATATATATATATATATATATATATATATATATATATATATAATTTTTTTTTATTTTTATTCAATGTGAAGTCAGAAAGCTCTAAGCATTTTTTTGGCTCTATTCCTAGTTATTCATGTTAAAACAATAGAGTATTATGCTTCCTTGCATTTGAACCAAACATGATCCTAGGGAGAATAAAAAGAGCTGGCATGTGTAAATCCACGACCTCTACAGCAGCTTTTTGAAGAACATCATGATCCTCATCTTCTTCTAAGGAAAAGTTCAGCACTATGTGAAGACTGCACTGTGTTTTCCTTCATTGTATAAAACTTATTTTCACATACAAGGGATGTAAATACATAAAATATATACCTATTTTTTGGAAAGAATTGATAATGTGTGCAGATCAAGTAAGCAGGGAGTTTGTGTCATGTGACAAACAATGGCCATGTTCATTAATATTAAAGTACAGAATTAATTCCTTCCTAGCCTAGCCATGAGAACTGTGGTTTAAATTAAAAATATATAGTGGTATGTGTAAACTAACCTACTAATGGATATTGCTCTAATTAAAACAGTGGCATACACATCTGTATTTGAGATCAGTTATTAACTGGACTGATGTAGCCGAGGTTGAGGAGCTGCCAGAAATCAAACTACAGTACACAGTGCTGGTTTCTTAAAACAGATTAAGTTAAAATCTCTCTTTTGTACTTCCTAAATCCTACCATAGCTGAAAGTCTTACAAAGCAGGTTATTCAACATGACTCTCACATCAATCACAGCAACACTAGCTTCCATGTGAGCTCAGGGAGGAGGCGGAGGGGGCGGATAGTGTTTTCCTCAAAGTGTGTTACACCCCCTAACTGTGTGAACAGGAGTTTAAAACAGGAGTTTAAAAAAGTTTGTTGTGTACATTGTGTCTTGGATGATAATGTGATGATGATGCTGATGGGTGGGAATTAAATTAGGTAAAAATGGAGGGATGGGAAGTTATGGCTAACTAACATAATATTTCCATTTAAAAATAACATAGGGAGAAAATATACCATAATTAATAAATGTACACTTATTTGGATATTTCCATATACAATGCTGTAGAGGAAGACCTTTTTTTGACTGGATTAATGTTAATTCTTGGGGTAATATCTTTGGATTAAGGTCATACCTACTGAGGCAACACTCAAAGTGCCATTTGGAGCCGTTTCCTACAGAAAACAAAACACCGGGAGCCACAAAACCCTTTTGACATCTAAAATGAAGATAACACTGTATACATAATTTTTTTATCTTTATGCTATGTATAAGGCAAGGCAAGTCAAGTTTATTTATATAGCACATTTCATACACAATGGTAATTCAAAGTGCTTTACATAAAAGAAAAAAAAGATCATAAAATTAAATAGAAAATAATATAAAAAATATTTATTTTTATTATAATTATATAAAAAAAACTATAATGTGTTGCATTTATGAAATCAATGAACTGCTACAGAGAAAACGAAATTTTATTTCTTCATGCATCAAAAACATTTTGAACTCCCCAAAAAAATGTAAGGTTACTTTCAAATAAAATACTTGATGTCTGTTCGAGCCCTCTTCATATATATGAAAAGAAAAGCTGAACTTAAATGATCCACCTACAGCAAACCAAAAATGCCATCTGCTTCTGTTTGCCATCATCCCTTTTCTCGCGTGTACTAGAGTGTGCAATCAGCTGTCAACCTGAATAAAAAAGGCCCATTTAGATAAATCACGTGCTGGCGGGTGTGAGACATCAGCGGGCGGTCGTGACGCATACTGTATTTTAAGCGACGAAAAAATGAAACACGTTTTATTTGAATGTTACAAAATCACCATAATCATCAAATTTTAAATTACATTAAATTCTAACAAAACTAATGAACTAAAATAAAAATAAATTTAAATTAAATACTCATTATTTACTGTATTTTCCAAAGCCGCAGCAGAGGGATGAAAGAGCCACATGCGGCTCCGGAGCCACAGGTTGCCGACCCCTAAGTACAGTAGATACAAACACCCCTAAAGCATACACATACAGTACAAACACAAACCTTTTACCAGTGTGGTAGTATTTACTACAAGGACTGACAAAGACTGATGACTAAAGGCTATTAATTTTTTTTCTGCTTAGCATATTAAAGCCATGCACGTCGCTCTCTGGTGATATTTTTAAAAAACCTGATTAAGGATGGAAATGACCTACTGTCACTTTATGAATGTGAAATAATTACCAGTGTGTAGAGCTTTATTAGTGAGGAACTCCTTTAACACGTAAACACTTTTTCTTCCTAGTCATGTGCTAGCTGCAATAGCTACAGTATATAATGGACAAATAGAATGCAACTAGGAATGCTGGAAGAGCAGTAAGCAACACTACACAATACTGTTTGACTATACTTATTGACCATATTGATTATTTTCCACTCTGGCCCAGGAAGGACTCCTTATTTTTCTGGAGGTTGGAAGTGTTTGTGCAAATGAGTTTATACTGGTCGTCTTACTGTGTAGGAGAGGCATGCAAAAATTTGTCTTCCTTGAAATATGTTTAAGGGTAGTGAAGTTTCTGTAATGGACAGAAATTCCTTAAAAGGTATCATTGTAATTGCTCATCGCAACCAAGCACAAGGTAAATAAACCATGAAAGAAAGCTTTGGATATCATTCTGGATTAGATGATACTTTAAAAATGAGTATGCACCATAGGACTGCTCGAAGCTAAACCCCAGCATTCATCAAAGGATTTTAGATCCATCAAGAAGAGGAGACCAATGGTTATCACTTCATTATCACCCTCATGCAATATTTAAGTTTACATTTAAATACTTCTTTTCATCTGAAGACCATGTCATTCACTACAAAAGAATTCATAGTGCCGCCTGCAGATATCTTGCTAATAGAGCTAATCTAGTATTGAAGTAGTGAAGGAAGCAAGTGAGAAGGTTTAATATATCTTATTACTGTACACTTTGCAGATAATATAAGAAAGATACACATGGTTATGCTTATGTAATCTTTGATTGTATTCATGCAATGTGGATTGAAGTGGCTAACAGAAGTTGTTCATTACAGACTCTTCACAATGCATTGCTTTAGATTGATTCTTGCCGCTGTGAATTTCTTTCTATTGCCAATTTTGAGTGCTACTTCATGGGTTTTTAATGAGCATCTGGATCTTATTATTCAATCTACATGTACTAACATCAGTATAATTTAATTACATCAACACACTTCCTAATGAAGACGCTGACCGATATACCATAATCTTTGAAGTGGTTAGCTACATCATTTCAGTTCAGCTCCATCTGACCAATTCATTATAATTTTTAAATTTTACATGAAAGCTGATTTCATCCATATTGATGTAAATAAACCGTGGGAGTTGATGTTTAAGCAATATTTAATTCAGTTCAATTCAATTTTATTTGTATAGTGCTTTAACCAAAAATCTTGAGACGAACCAGAATCAAAAGTGATCCGTCCTAATTTAGGTTATACCAGATGTGATGGCTGCCTGAAAGCCAGTGCCTCTTTACATTGGACAGCTTCACACTCGATCAAAACAAAGAGGATTCGGAGAGCTTTTGGCAACTTGGACAGCTCTGCTGTGTGCAGGGGAGAGGCGGGACGCCTTAACTCACCAGGCATGGATGTTGATTACTATCATCTCACTGTCAAAAAAAAGGCAGTGTTAGCCCAGTCTCGTGAGTAGGGCCGGTTTGTACAGAAACTCATATCTATCTTCAATGTCCATAGACTCTGAGATAGCGTCAGTGACCATGCCCAACCACCTCTTCATCTAAAGTGCCTTCTGCTCTGCTCAGTTCGGCTTGACTGCTCGCCTCGACTGGCCGTGATCACATGTTCTCGACACACAACTACTACTCAGTTGGACCCATAGAGCAACTGAGACTTCAGAGAATGTGTCTGATCATTAGCTACATTGAGAAGACAATCCTGTTTTCACTCTGTAAATATAAAGCACTGTATGTGTTGTGGAACTGTATGGTGTCCGTATTTCACTCAGCCTTGACAGACCGCTACAGACCATAAATAAATATATTCTAAACTGTGTGTTATGAGGTTGAAACTGCAATTGTATAAAAGAAAATGTGTTCCCTTTCAAAAGCTACACTCGATGCTATGGGAAACGTTCCTCGTGACCGGTTGTGAAGCACGTGTGTGTCAAACACGCCAAATATTTTGGCATGTATAACCTCGGTCAGGTGACGTCAACCGATGAGGTTATAAATAGGCATGAACCGGAAACAACCTCAGATCTTTTTCTCTTCAGGAGCCGTCTTGTGGTGTGTGCGGTGTGTAAGCAGATTTTCTCAGGGAAGTAATAATTTATTTACTTACCATGGCTGAATCTAGCAGGAAATGCGTCCATCCGTGT
>JAQMYJ010000014.1:14398010-14408049 GCA_030014305.1 Clarias laeviceps | reverse complement strand
TGTATGTATGTATGTATGTATGTATGCATATACGGATGTATGTATGTATGTATGCATATACGGATGTATGTATGTATGTATATATGTTTGTATGTATGTATGTACGTATGTATGTACATACGGATGTATGTATGTATATATGTTTGTATGTATGTATGTATGTATGTATGCATATACGGATGTATGTATGTATGTATGCATATACGGATGTATGTATGTATATATGTTTGTATGTATGTATGTATGTATGCATATACGGATGTATGTATGTATGTATATATGTTTGTATGTATGTATGTATGTATGTATATACGGATGTATGTATGTATGTGTGTATGTACGGATACAGAAAAATATTTGAATTCCAGCATATTATATAATGGCACTTTTTAAACAAAAAACTAATGGGGAAAAAAAAAAAAAGGTTTGTTCTGCACCTGACACTAAAGGATCCTCAAAGTGTTGTACTGTAACAGTAAATACTGACCTTGTTCCATTAACTACTGTATACTGAGCTTTACAGTTGTGCTTTATAGCTGTGAATATTGTTCCTCTTTCACTAATTGGGTGAATGTATGCATTGTAGCAGCCATCATGACAAAACGAAGAAGAGGAGCTTCCTCCACTACTTCTTTAATTGATACTGGAAATGGTTATATCCAACGACCTGATCCGGGAATACTGTACATATTTCCTGTGCTTTTGACAGTTCGCAAGGCACTACAGCTGTTGCACTCTCGCTTCCTTTTCTTCACTCGCACTTTCTCAGTGGGGTTATGGTAATAAAACAGGACCATGACAACCTTGATGTCCAGCCAAACCTTAGAAAGTGAAATCGTCCCTTTTAAGCCAGTTTGAATTCAAGTTTGCTCCAGGAAGTTTGCGTGCTTGCTCAGCATTAGGTATTTTTGGAACCTATTTCTGTTAGCACAAACGGTGTCACAGGCATCCTGTCCATGTCTTAGAAAAAGCTTCACTGCTGAGTAGAAGACGTCCATGAGAATGGATAGTGTAGATCCTGGGTAGATCCAGTCCCTACAGTTGGCAAGTCTTCCCTTCCCTCACTAAAGCAAGCTCTCATCTACTGTTATAATGTCATGCACCTCATAGGGTGACTAAAATTGACTAGAGTTGAGAAATCATAATGTTATATTTTTATATAATTATAACCAATGTTATTATTATTATTATTATTATTATTATTATTACTTTCATATTATTGACAATCTGTCACTATGGCTTTGGGGAAATTATTTAAGAAGAATAAATATTTTTTTCCCAATAATTTCTCCTTGTTGGAAGCTTGGGAATGCTCATGGTGACATAACCCAATGAAAGTGTTCATTTCCTTCACTTGTAACAGGTGCCCACTTGCTGCTGGAAAGAGTGTTGCTCTTGCTTTGCAAGGCATATAAATGTGTCTCTGCCACTAGCTCCTGAGTAAAAAAGTTTGAAAAATACCTGTAATTGCACTGCATTGTCAGACACTTCGATTCTTACCCCCGGTTTGCAGAGATACTGGCTCTAATGGAGTGGTGGTGGTAGTTGCCCATTTTCCAGTCTGCCTGGAATCATATACCTCACCAACAGAGCTTTGGCTAAAGCATTTCGCCCTTCACTTGTATATTTCCCTGAATCATGGCGCTGTTAATTATGACATATAAAATGTGTTCTAATTTAATCCCATCCGGTTTTTAAAGGTACTGTATAAACACGCATACTGTACAGCACTGTGCTGTTTGTGTACTGTAAGTCAAGAGCAACCATAATTCCTTCATATTTTGCTTCCAAAGAGCTGGACATTTTTATATTTTAATGTAGTCTCAAGGAATAGTTTTCTTATTTTTAGTTTTCTAATTTGATTACCTATGGAGAATTTTGGGGTGGATCAAAACTTTTGCACAGTACTACAGTATGTTGCACTTGGTATTAATAGCTTAAGGATCAGACACACGTTATTTTTCTCTTTTGTTCTTTGTTTTATATTACATCAAAGGAGAAAGCGATCTGATATAATTTACCTTGGTTTCATTTGTTTTACATCACAAAAACATGCAGTTTTAACTGATTAAAGCTTTTCTATCCACTGTAGATCAGTTGCAACATGTTGGTACATCTTAACTTGCCGCCCATGTGGCTCCGCTGATTTGCATTGGAAATGCAATTACATGGTGCTTTGCTTGTAAAAACTGTTTTAATGTGATTGTAGTTGGTAAAATTAACAGGCACAGGAGGTTAGAGAGATAATTGATTTTCTGAGGAGAATTGAACTGTAGGATTGTAATCACTACAAAAGTTAATTTCTAAAAATGTCGCATCAAAGAACAATCGAAAATATATATATATATATATATATATATATTGGAGCCCAGGACGAATTGCCTTATTCCTCTAGGGAAAAAACAGGAGTCAAAGAAGACTTTTTTTTTTTTTGTCTACAATGTCTGGCCAAGAAAAAGTCACACACTCTAATATTTCCTTGGACCGCCTTTAGCTTTGATTACAGCACTCATTCGCTGTTTCATTGGGTTGATAACTCTATTCAACATCACCATTAATTCTGTCCAGATTTGCATGAAATTTTGGTCTGAGATCTTGCACTGATGATAGGAGAGTCACATGACTCCACAAAGTCTTCTTCAGCACAACTAGAAGACTTTAAATGGGAACTAAATAAATGTCTTTCACAATTTGAGTCCTGGAATATGCCTGTTTCATCACTAATCTATAGATGTGATAACTTGGTCATTCAGTATATTCAGGTCGTCAGCTGACTTCATTTTATTGCTACACAACATTGCTGAGTCTAGACCTGAATCAACCCTAGATCATAACAGTGGCCACTATGCATGATGGGTATCTGCTTCATGTGCTTCCTTTATAACCCTGACACACCCATTGGTCTGGTATAGGGTCAATCTGAGCTCATCAGACCACATGACCTTTTCCTATTGCTCCAAAGTCCAATCTTTATCATAAGAAATTGAAGCCTTTTATTTGATTAGCCTACTGTAACATGTTTTGTTATGGTCATACAGTTTTTTAGTTCCAATCCTGAGAGGTCTTATCTTATTGTCACTATTAAACGTACCGTAGCTGTGATTTCCACTATCAGTTTTTTTTACAATGCAACTTCACCAAGTGTCTAAGGGATCTTCAAACATTCATGACTTTTTTCAACCACAATTTCTTCCGTAAAAATCCAGGTTTTACACATGCATTAGACGGCTCTTCATCCAAAGCCAATAATTTTAGCAATCTACTTGGTTGTTTTCTTTGCTTGAAGCAGCCCAATAATTTCGACCCTTCTCAAACAGTTTCCAAGACCATGTCTTCTAATATGGTTGTTTAAGAAAATGAGAAGCTACTCACTGCATCAGTTAAGACTTGACCGCACCCCACTCTCACCACTCTCACCTTCTTCCCATCCATCAGCCTTGAAGGGTTTGTGCTATAAAATGAACCATGCTATCCACTTTTACTGAAAAAAAAAATAGTACCAGATGACAGCAACCTGAATGTTTACTATGTTCTTTATTGCTATGTGCTCCCCATTGCAACAAACAGCATCAGTAGTATACACTTCATTCAAAATAAAACAAAAGTACAAATTAACAGATGATGGTAAGATGTAAGAAACTGACATGCTATTTAGCACATTACTTAATACGTACATAAATGCAAATGCAAGACTGGGGATATACAGTATATATAGAGAAAGAGAGAACTTTTACATATACAGCAGACCTGTCTGAGGCTCAGGGATTGTCAAACACTACAAATACTAAACTACTTGGGCTTCAAAAAAAAAAAAAAAAAAGCTTTGCATAGCATTAGCAGCAAAGTTGTCAAAGGCAGCAATTCAAAAATATGTTTCAAGAATGTTACAATAGTTTTTTAATATAAAACTTATACAACACCAACATTTTCCATGTTTGTCTTTTTTTTTTCTTTTTACTCAACTCCACTAATTGACTGTAAGAACAGATTCGTCTGGTGATTTTATTAACTACTTAGAAGCAACTGAAAGTTGTGGTGGCTTTTACACTAAATGCTATTCTAAATCAGCTGGACTAGAGCTTTCTCACAACTAATTTCAAACTAGTCTTCCTTGTGTTCTTTTTTTGTTATGGTGCCCATGTTTTAATGATATTTGGGGGGAAAAAATCAGCAAAACTTGATTCAATATGCAAAGGATTGACAATTTTTCAGCTCTTAACTGCTTTTAAAATAAGAGATGCTGGACATAAAAAACAGACAAGGAAGTCAATAAATACTCTAGAGTTCTTAATTCTATATACAATAGCTATACAGTAGCACACAGGCAAGCATGTGTGAATGGATTTTATACGTTTGCACTCCAATGACACGTACACTGAAGTTCCTTGCTATTGCAGTCAGATGCATTGTGGTTGAGATATTGCCCTTGTTTAAAAAGGAAAACAAAAAAACACATCTTCCCCTTGAAATCTTGCAGGCGGAAGCACACCACCTCACATAATGTGCTTTTTATAAAACAATCTATATTAATTCTACTGTTGCTGTCCTTAAAATATAGCCTTTCCCACCCTATGCACTGCGCTGGCACATGATAGGACTCCTGTGTTGTGCTGGGTTTCGACGTTAAAAAATGTCTCTACGTTTAGCTCTCTTGCTGGTGAAATACATGTTTAGCTTCGGAACAGAATACAGTACAAGATAAAAAAGAAGGAAACACCAGAAAGCTTTGACATTAATCACTGATGTGCTTGCACACAAAGGAAATGCGATTACAGAAGTTCCTTGACAGGTTCGGTGAGTAATGGCTTTATGCTGGATGAGGTGTTTTGACAGGGAATAGCTGAAAATAGTGACAGATCTTCAGTTGCTGTCATTATACCCATATGCTTAAATTTTACATAAAAATTTTGCACCATGTTTTAGTAAAAAAATAATACTGAACTTATTACATAAACAGTATTTACAGGAACATTCATAAATATTTATTTATTAAACAAACCCTTTGTGCTTGATTCTGAATTGAAACAAAACTATAAGCCTTTCTAATCACTTGCATCTCTACGGCATGAGCTAAATGTGCAAAACCTTGGGAGGCTGCTGAAAAGGGATATCTGACAGATTTTAAAACATCTTTGGTGCCTTATACCCCAAAAACAAACCAAAAAAAGTGTAAATCTCTAGTGTGAATAACCACTTGTGGGTATGACGTAGAAACCAAAAAGTGAACCAGCACTTTACTTCCCTAAACCTCTCACAGAAATGATTTGAATAAAGACAAAGAATAAAGCTATTTTATTATCTACAAAAAGTCCCGGAATGTAAAAAAAAGGTTTAGTGTTCGCCTTCATCTCTCCACCTTGGAAATGTCTAGGAGCCTATCTGTGTGCTGTGAGGAAGCGCTAGCGAGGTTGTCATTGCGTTGCTTGTAAACTGTCATGGCAGGCAGATTTCTAGAGTTGGGTTTAGAGGCCTGCATCAGACGTTTTGCAGTTTTACTTTCGGTGTTCGGTTTGAGAGCTTCACCGGTGGAGGTCTGCTTGGCCGAGCCACCCGGTTGGTTTGGCGTTTGAAGAGGGTGGTTAAGGGTTTGATTGATGGAGGCTGAGAGGGTTTCGAGTAACTGTGAGGCTGAGCCAAATCGTATCTCCTCCTCGACCTCGGCAGCTTCAGTCAAGAGGGAAGAGAGAGTGCTGCTCCGTTTGCTGCATGATTCACAGCACAGTTTACTGTAGCCTGGGATGGAGCAGTACCGAGCAAGGACCTCCATCTGGCAGAATATGGACTTGTCTCCTCTACAAGGCTCATCTGTGACAGAAACACGTTATTCAAGCTGTTAATTACTATATACACATTATATTGTTTAACTACGCATATATTAATCATGATTCACATCCAGAGAAAGATTTGTTGAACAGTTAAGTTAAAATACATAAAAATATTAAGTAAAAAAACAAAAAAAACTAATAAACAAAAAAAGTTAACTGACTGTATGAACAAAAGTGTAAAAAAAAATAATAATTTAAGTTATCTGATCATTTAACAACTATCTTTAGAAAACTAAAAAATATCTATTGCATCAACATTGCATTAATATTTTCTTTTCTCACCTTTTTTTTTTACAGTGGTACTGATATTATGGTTTTGACCTGTTTTCCTGGTCATATATTTGCTATGTATATTTCCAAGTTTTGCTTCACATGTTTGTTTCTATTATTTAGTGTAATAAAGGTCTGTCTACCTGCAATGCTGTCCCCCATTCTGTGCCCTGACAGTAGTGTATTAATCTATTTTTACGGACATGTCTCAGAAAGTAATGTTAAACACACACACACACATCACTGATTATGGCCTTTTTATAAATGTGCTAGTTGAAATATACTGGACATTCTGCCTACAATGACCTGCAACAGCAGAAAAGCCAATATGAACGAAATAACCTAGTAATGTAAGTCTTTGCCTCTTCTATACTGACTGGCCTGGTCTCTATTTAGAGGTAATGGCTCCAAACTTTAGTTTGCTAGAGTCCCGGAGTCCTAAAATTGGTTTTGTAACCCTTTGCAGACTGCAATAACTTTCTTTTGTTATGCTGTAGAGTGAAGAGAAACTTAAAAAATTTATAAGCTTGAGAACAGGACTATTTATACCCAGATGTGACAGCACAATAATTGTAATAAAAGCTCCCTAGTGTGCAGACACATTAAATGGTCTCTGTGCATGAGAAAGTATCCACCCTCCCACTTTACACCTTAGAGTAAAAAGAAGCAAAAAACGTCTATTCTAAAGCAATCCTCCTTAACCTTGAAAACGTTTCTCCTTGAGGGACAGCACAGCTACTGGACCAGTCTGGCGAGTTTGCACTGCTTGTGGTGCAAATTAAAAATTGATTGCAAGCCATTATATTTTTTATTTATACTACACCATTACAGTTTTGTATTATTTAACCCTTTACTGATGGGAAAAGCTTGAGGCTGAATTTTGGGATATGCATCCCTTTTTCAACTGTGAGTTAAGGACTAAATCAAGTTTCTATTCTATGAATAAGCAACTGATAGAAAATACCTAATTACCTACTGTAACCTCTTTAACATGGCCAGAAAATAATTAATTAAATTGCAATCTTTAGAAATGTTCTAATTGTTCTTAATTTTACTTATGTATTTTACTTATAATGTATCCTTCTTTCATCGTGTTATCATGCGTTCATAACACCCTGTACTTCTATCTCTTTTAGTGTTACTGATGTGTAATATTTTGGCTTACCATTGCAGGGTCCGGGGCGACACACCCTCTGTGACTCCGGTTTCTCACCAGTGCACTGATCACCAATGCGGCATGTGACTTGGCGGCGTGCCACGCCCTCGCCACAGGTCACCGAGCACTGGCCGAGAGAATTACAACAACGATCAGAAACTTGATTTGGTGAAATG
Source organism: Clarias laeviceps (assembly GCA_030014305.1). Lineage (NCBI taxonomy): Eukaryota > Metazoa > Chordata > Actinopteri > Siluriformes > Clariidae > Clarias > Clarias laeviceps. The sequence continues at coordinate 14,400,622 of JAQMYJ010000014.1, read as the reverse complement.
ATTAGCTAAAAAGCTGAAATCACTAACATTAATAGGTGCTGGGGAAATAAATGAAAGCTGAATGCGGAACGTGCTGAAATGCAAAATACTCTGTCTCACCCTAGAAGTTTACAAGGGGTAAAAGCTGGCAAGTAATTCTTTCCTCAGTCCAGAACTAAATGTCAGAAAAGAACAGATGTCCTAATGTCCTCAAAAAACGAAATGCATGGCCAGTACACTGTTAAACAGGATGATTACTGGCAGACGCATTAATTCTTTCAGTGTGTGGCCATAATCAAATTGAGAAAATGAGCATTCAATGGGCTGAAATAAAAAGTTTTCTTCTGGCATCATTTACTCTGAAAACTATTTATAAAGACAAGAAAGCATTCTCCTTTCCTATGAGTTACATGCTTAAATATCAGAGCTGCCTAAAATGATACCATGTGTATGTATTTCATACTCATATTCAACATGGACACAAAAGAATTGTGAATAACATTCGATCAGGTTAAACATATAACAATATTTACTGTAGATAAAATATACAGAAAATTTGACAAATCTACTTTTCTTATACTGTAGGATTTTGCTCTTTATGGGTTACATGAAAGCATATCTTCTATCAGCAGTATACTACTGTATATGTAAAGAGTCTTTCCAAATACTAAATATTTAGTCTGGCTAGCTTATACTGTAACTCAAAATCCTCATTCAAACACTCGTACACTTAATGTAGATTTCCACAAACGTTTTTAATCACTATACAAATTACTTAACCCAACTAATTAACAAACTCTAATCAGCAAATGAAAGCCAGTAGCTGTGTGTCTTGGATTTCAGCTTAACGTAACTGAAGTCTATGTACCCAAGCAGCTGAAAAGCTGAAATCACTAACATTAATAAAGAAGTATGAAGTAAGAATCCTGTGATGATCTAACATCACAAAGACATGTAATAAAATAAATGACTTAGTTATATAGAGGTAAAAAGGCAGACCTCTGACCAGGCTCCAATCCTCCAGTGGGCAGGGCAGGGCACTCTGTTGCAGGGACGCCTGGTCTCAGGTTTCTCTCCGCTGCAATACTTGCTGTGGATGGAGCGATTTGTGCCCTCATGCAGAGACTGGACGCAGCGCACGGTACGGATCTGGTAACCAAGGTTTCCACATATCTTGGTGCAGTACTCCCACTCCTCGGCTATCCACCTTTGAAAAACAAGAACAACAAAGGTGTTTGTAATTACATATTAGCTTTTGCTAAAATACATTTTCTACCAATTTACTTATGATATTTATTTATGATTTCTTTTGATTATAAGTGACAAGTTCACCAGCAAGGTCCACCCATAGTCCAATAAGGATTCGATGACCGGGCAGCTTGTTAATAATGACTGCGGTGATGATATACAGATATACAGTACACTGCCTGCCCAAAAATTTGTCATAATTTCAAAAGTGGTGATCACCAGTGGGTGATGTAGTTTTGACAGTTGTTTTGTAGTTTAAACTGTGAAAAATCAAAATGGTAAAGTCAATGTCAGTTGTGTGATTCTTTACGAACTTATGCGTTACTCGACTACAAGGCGTTATCCTAATCAGGACTGATGTACAGTACAGGAGGACTGTCATAATCTAAACTACCCTTGAGGAGTGTGGAAAAATGGTGGATGCTGAAATTTCAGCTTTTAACAGAATCTCAAAAAGTCATGTACATACTGTATACTGTATATATAATGACCATGTTGCATCCATGACTACTTGTTTTAATGATGTGATGATGTTTTCCGTTCACGTAAGTCTCCTCATCGGTGCTCGGATGATTATTTTAACGTGTGTGCCATGGATGATGCATACATCATCCTGCAGGGAATCAGCAATGGGCATGATTTCATGCTGTGTGGTGGGCATATATATATGAATCTGCGTGTGATCTGTAGTGAGCAAGGTTTGAGTTTATTTATTTATTTATTATTGCTGACTTGGTTGTGACAAACCTGAAGCATCACTGTTGCAAAGCTGCATCTTCCCTATTACTAAAAAACTTAAAGTAGCAATCATGTTAGTTTCCGTGGAGACAGCATATGAAATGTTCTTTGATGGACAAGCGCACGGTCTGTCACAAAACGTATTCCATTTTTGTAAAAAACTTATCTTTTAATGAGCTCTGTGTCATTCTGAGTTACCATAATGTCTATTCTTCCAAACCCACCTCTGCCTGAATGCAATTTCCCTTCCAAGCCCTAAACTGTTAAGACACCTCCGGAGCTCTCCTACATTTTGGTGGTGACAGGAGTGATTTACTTTAAGAATTATTTTAAGAATGTTGATAAATTGGTCTTACTCCTACAAGTAAAAGTAGAAGTAAAAGTAGGACAAAAATTGTATAAATTTGAGAATTTCTGGCCACTTGGGAGTGATTTCCTACTCGGAGACAAAGAGTGGTTCTAGGAGCATGTGGAATTATTTTCACACATGAATTGGCTGCCACATGATGAGCTGCAATCAAAGCTAGAGGAGAGCGAATAAAATTTTAGAGTGAGCAAAATTTCTTTTGGCCAGCCAGTGTATATATAAACTCCTATATTAGTCACTCACAGGCCCTATAAAGATAAATCTAAAATATATTTGTATA
>JAQMYJ010000014.1:14376590-14392417 GCA_030014305.1 Clarias laeviceps | reverse complement strand
TGGCTGTAGAGCCGTGATTAATGTGGGAGCACTAAGTACCTCTCATCCCTCCCCACTGAGAGAGCTCGGCCAATCAGTTCTTTAGACCTCCGGCTGTGAGAGTTACAGCATCACCCGGGAATCAAACTCGCAATCTCCGGATGATAGAGCGAACACTTTACCACTGATCTGAAGAAAGTGAACAAGTACAGAAGGGCTCAGCAGCACATCGTAAAGAAACACAAATCGCTAACAATTTAGGTTTAAGGCTGACGTGTTTAAAGCTGCAGCAGTCTGAGCTGTGAAAGCAGATGCTGAGGAATGTATGCCCAAGAACAACATTTAAATACATTGAAATCAGAAACACCCTGTACGGTAGAAGCCGAGTATTACCCTTGACTCTTGCTGCCTCTGATGTAGGAATATTTTACTACAAATCAATGAATTTTTAAACATTAAATGGACGTTGTGTACATGCGATTCTATTTTATATATAGTACACTGCAGATTATCGAAAAATCATCTCTTTCATAAGTGTAATTCACTTTTCATGATACCACACAAATCTAATTAATTTTGTGTATACTCCTCACAAAAGCACCCAGAATAATAACAAATAAAAATTTAATAACTAATAAAATAAAGAACCTATGTTTGTTTGTCCAAAAATGTCAATGAACAACTTGCATACAACTCTATACAACTGAACTGTTACCAGACCAAGAAAAGCAGATGCAATGACACCTGTTGCCTAGCAACACTTCTTAGACCGTATACTCACTTCAAACAATCTTCGCAGGAAGACAGATAAGAGAATGAAGAGTCCATGCGCCATTTGGTTCTAATTAATGTTGATGCCTCTCTTTAAATCAAACCTTTAAAATGTGTTCAGAATATATTCCCTCAAGATGAGCTGGCAGGTTCCAAGCAATCTATACTGAATATTATAATATAAAATATATTATAATATCTATACTATATTGAATATGAATTCTTTCATTAATCTTCAAAAGCTGTTTTTTCCTTTTCAGGGTCGCAGTGGGGATGCATATTAATAAACCGTATATGGTAATAAAATATTCATTATTAATTCATCAGAATATTTTTAATTCATCAAAATCATGTCTGGTTGTAAATGCACTGGTAAATTCTAACAAAGATTTATGCACACAGTCTTGAGGTCTCTATAGTGCTAACGAGACTCTCGGATTGACGAACCACCCGAAAACACAATAGTTCTTCTACTCGATGGAAATCAAAAAACAAACCAAATTTGCAAATTATTTAATAAAATGTTTCAAAAATCTAATTACCAGAACAATGACTGCATCATGCAATGGTCCGTCTGTGTGTAGAGTCTCAGCATCATCTTCGATGACATAATCCCACTCCACCCCAAGGTCAATGAAGCTGCGTGACCTCACTTCATCTCCTTTACCGTTCAAGATGTAGTGTCCAGTGGCCTGGTTCTTGACCGCTACAACCGATGATCATGTACAAAACCTCACATGTTACATTTGCAGGAAATTGTCTATGTTGATTGAGAGATTGCAAGTGATTAAAGATAGAGCTCAGATCTACAGATGTTGAGTGATGTGATACGTAAATATTTGTAAACAATCTACAACTTGTGAATAGAATAATATTAATACAATACACAAAATGTATAGTAAGAGAGCCTTGAAAACGTCGAGTTTTGTAAAAGGCTGTGTAAAAGTGACTCGAGTAAGCATTAGTAGTAATTTATTACTAGCACTACTGAAGTGTGTGGCAGAGATGGAGATAAGATGAAAAGACACATTCATAACACTGAGAAGTAAGGGTGCAATCACAACAGGAGAACCAGAGAAAGAGTGAACATCAGTCGAGACTACAGGCAGAGAAGCATCGTTCATGCTTCATATTAGACGTTTTTTTGTCTCTTCCCATTCAACTTTTTTTCATTAGGAAAAATATATGCATGATTGAGAACTGGGCACTGACAAAAATATGATACTCGTGTAATGAACTGGCACTAAGCAACTTGTTAATAATCTATCACATGAAAATAATTATATTGTAAAAAGATATAAGGATTACACAAGCCTCTCTAAAAGTACCGGAACAGCAAGATTAATTCCCTCTCTCTCTCTCTCTCTCTTTTTTTTTTCTTGTGTTTGAGATCAAAAAAATAAATACGAGATGACCCAGTACTCTTAGAAAGGCCAGCATGGTTTTATAAGTGCTCGGAAATTATAATCTTTACGGCTCAGTATGTGTGAAAAGGTAAGCATGCATCTTATTTTTGGGATAAAAAGTTGTGAGGGCAGCTGTCACTTACCAAGAATGTGAGGAGAAGCCTCATTTTCTTGGATGATCACATGTCTAGCCCCAGGGGGGATGAGGAACATCTTTAGGTAACCTTTTTCACCAGAGTGAAGCAGCAATAGAGATAAGATGTTCAGAGGGAAAAGACGGTAGAAACAGTTAGTGAGCACACAGAGTCGAACTTAGTTTTGTTTTGTTTTTTCTTTGAAGAGGTGGACATCGCTTTGTTAGCAGTCATCCATTTTTGCTGTTAGGCTCTAGAACGGACAGGTTAGAGTCCTATACTAATGAAGCTTGTGCCTTATAAATGAACCTACCTGGGAATGTGACAATAGGTTTGCCATTTAGATTTAATTCAATACATTCGTCTTTTCTGCATAAATCTTTAATTTCTGCTTCGCTAACAAGTGCATTAATTTGGGACTGAGGGAGAAACTATAGAGTCAAGTGAACTGTTTAGCCTTAATCCCCTTAATTCCTACATAATCCCTTTGACGAATGTATTAACAGAATCCGCAATGCAAAACCTTGAGTCACGACAGTAAAGGCACTTAAGCATCCTTCCTGAGTGTGGATGTCCATTCCTCTTCAAAGCCTTGTACCACTCACCAATAACATTTCTAGAGTCCTCACTTTCATTTAGATACACATGCCGCGCTCCCTTGGGCAGGAAAAAGGCGCCTCTGGTCTTCCCTTGGAGAAAAATACAACCATTACATCTGTATTGCACTGCACTCTTTCGCCATTGACTGTGCTTGGAATTCACTAGCAACTTAGCGTCTTACAGTACATATGGTTTTATATGGTGAGAGATACTCTGTAGCTTGTATACTATAGCTTTCAGCAGCGGTGGTCAGGTGGGACAGGGAATGCCAGTTCAAAATGACAAAAATGCAGCTTAGGTAAAAGTGTTAGATTGTAAAAGGCCAATATAACATGCAGAATCTTTAAACTGCGATTGTGCACCAATTTTGCTTACTGGGGGTTTGTGGAGTTATTTTCAAAGCCCCTTCATTCCCAAATGTCTCCCAGACACTTTTTTCATTATATTAGCTTAACTTATTGCTTAAAATTGAAGTTTTTTTTATAATTTTTTTTTATTCAGCTGCATGAAATCAGCATACCATCTTTTACCATTTATCCCACTGAGTCAATGGCAAAGAAAGCATTACAATGGGGGAAAACATAAGATTAGGGAACACAGAATACTTGCAGATTTTGTTTTCCAAAAAAGGCATTTCTTTTTGGCATCTCTTGTTTATTTTTTTCCCTGTTAAGAAAGTGAGTACACATTCACGTTAGCATAATGTTAGAGACATTTTACAGCACTGACTTCATTCATGCAGTCAATAATGCCATGTCACGTTGCAGCAAGATCATACAGTACAAGATGTGTGTTATAACCTGTTAATGACAATGAAATGACATATTATAGACAAGCCAGAAGTCATGCTATTTCATCAAACCAACATGCAATAATGACATATTGCATTGTAAAATCTAATACAATTCTTATCATGCAATTTGAGACTCAATGTCAGAAAAGCAACATCATTCCAAGTAAGGGAAGTTCAGTGCCAAAGAAATTATGTTCAAAGTTGGACACGCTTGACTGAACATGTGGGGAATAAAACCCACTAGCTGTGCTGTTATATGAAAATAATCAATAAGAAACAGGGTGGTGTGTTCGGCACAGAATCAGTTATATATATTAGTAAAAATTTAGTACCCCTCCCCTCTTCTGTTTGTTTTCTTGTGCTAAAACATAATAAAAATCATCTGATCGTCGCTGCTCTCATTATTGGCCAAATACAGCCTCAGAATTTCCAAAACCTTAATTCCTTTTAATTCCTTTATTTTGCAGCCATTCTGATGTAGATTTACTAGTGTGCTTTGGATCATTGTCCTGTTGCATGACCAAGCTTTATCTGTCAAACAAATGGCCTCACATTTCTAGAATACTCTTATATTCAAATAGCTGAAATTATGTTTGGTTTTCACCAAATGTGGCCCTGGGCATTAAGGCCAAACAACCCCACTTTGGTCTCATTTGTGCAAAGGACATTTTTGTGGTCTTGTGGTTTGTTCAGGACCTCAGTTATGCTTCCATGTTCATTTTAAAGGTTTTCTCCTGGCAACCCTTTCAAACAAACTGACCTTGTGCACTCTTTTTCTAATTATGCCATCATGGACTTTAACTTTTAATATGCTCAGTGAGGACTGTAGGGTCTGAGATGTAGCTCTTGGGTTATTATTTATTTATTTATTTCTCTGAGCATTGCACGGTCTGACCTTGGGGTAAATGTGCTGAGATGTCCACTCTTAGCAAAATTGGCAACTGTCTTGCTTTCTACTTGTGAACAATCTTTCTCACTCAAATGAACTAATGAAAAGGGTTTTATAACCCTTTCTAGATGGATGTGCAGCAACTACTGCTTCTCTAAGACCATGACTTTGTCTTTCCCTCATGGCCGTGTGCTACAGACCAGCAAACTGCCCAAACTTCAGCTTTTTACACAGCACACCTGTGATTAATTAACCTGTGATCTTGATTAATTAATCAAGAGCTGATGATTAGCACCACCTGGCTTAAATAAATAATTTCATGGTCAAAAACATATATACTGTATGTTGTTCTTATGAGGTTGTATTTGCCTAATACTGAGACCCACGATAATTAGATGATTTATACTGTATGTTATCATATACAGGGGTTGGACAATGAAACTGAAACACTGGCCAATTTAGTGTTGGAGGTTTCATGGCTAAATTTGACTAGCCTGGTGGCCAATCTTTATGGATTCCACATTCCATCAGTAAGAGCAGAGTGTGAAAGTTTAATTAGCAGAGTAATAGCACAGTTTTGCTTAAAATATTGCAATGCACACAACATTATGGGTAACATATCAAAAGTTCAAAAGAGGCCAAATTGTTGGCACGCATCTATCTGGTGCATCTGTGACCAAGACAGCAAGTCTTTGTGATGTATCAAGAGCTACGGTATTCAGGGTAATGTCAGCATACCACCAAGAAGGACGAACCACATCCAACAGGAGTAACTGTGGACGCAAGGGGAAGCTGTCTGAAAGAGATGTCCGGGTGCTAACCCGAATTGTATCCAAAAAACATAAAACCACAACTGTCCAACTCATTGCAGAATTAAATGTGCACCTCAACTCTCCTGTTTCCACCAATACTGTTCATCTGGCGCTCCACAGGGTCAATGTACATGGCCGGGCTGCTATAGCCAAACCTTTGGTCACTCGGCTTCATTGGTGCCAGCAGCGAAAATCTTAAACTATGGACAATGGGAAACGTGTTGTTCGCTGATGAGTCCACCTTCACTGTCTTTCCCACATCCGGGAGAGTTACGGTGTGGAGAAGCCCCAAAGAAGCACCCAGATTATTGAATGTCCAGAGCGAAGCAGGAGGGTGGATCAGTGGTGGTTTGGGCTGCAATATCATGGCATTCCCTGGGCCCAATACTTGTGCTAGATGGGCGCATCACTGCCAAGGACTTCCGAACCATTCTGGAGGACCATGTGAACCCAATGGTTCAAACATTGTATCCTAAAGGTGGTGCAATGTATCAGAATGATAATGCACCAATACACACAGTAAGACTGGTGACACAGTGGTGTAATGAACATGAAAGTGAAGTTGAGCATCTCCCATGGCCTGCACAGTCACCAGATCTAAATATTATTGAATCACTTTGGGGTGTTTTGGAGGAGCGAGTCAGGAAACGTTTTCCTCCACCAGCATCATGTAGTGACCTGGACACTATTCTGCAAGAAGAATGGTTTAAAATCCCTCTGGCCACTGTGCAGGACTTGTATCTTTCATTCCCCAGACGAAATTGATGCTGTATTGGCCGCAAAAGGAGGCCCTACATCATACTAATGAATTATTGTGGTCTAAAACCAGGCGTTTCAGTTTCATTGTCCAACCCGTGTAGGTTTTATCATGTCTGCATTATTATGTTCAAAACCATTTACTATTTCCAAACATACCTTAAAAAGTAACAAAATAAATGACATTAAACAAGAATATTTGCATCCCTGTAAAGAAAGCAACATATTATATGACAGACCAGTTTTCAGATGGAAATAAACAAACAAAGGGGTTTGCATCTGGGTTTTGCATAAAAATCGAAAGGAGCAAGTGTGACAAAGTTACCAGAAGAATTCTGGCATATTCTCAAGCACGCTCAGTAAAACCTAAAAGCTGTTTTACTTTCAGTACTGTACTGTGTACCTTGGGAATATACAAAAAATAGCATAAGAAAAGATTCCTTTAAGAACAAGGAAATATTTATAAAGGTCAATAAAGAGTAAAAAAAAAAGCACAGCTGCTTGAAAATAATCAATAAAATAAGATGTTAGATACAGATTTATGCAGTTTTATAAGTAAAACAGTTAGATGTTTTAATGAATGTTCTGGAGAATATGTCAGAGTTCTTCTGGTAACTTTTGGCAACATGAGTTATGCTCATTTTTATTTTCATGCAAATCTCAGGAGTCTACATTAGGTTTTATGTGAGTTGTAATGCAGCCTTTTAAAAGCACTCCATTGAATACAGAATCCATTTAGTTCACTTATATTACATTATTAGATAAACGGATTAATAGGAAATGACAATGTTATTGAGAAACAAACTGTTTTACAAGAATTTACAAAAAGATTGTCTTTCTATAAATATATTATAAAATGAAACAGCTATAATTAGCTGAAATTGTATTTCCTGAAAAGACTGTAATTATTTTTGTAACAATGTTTATATAATCCCTACAATAAAATGCATCAATACAAGCATCAATACATTAAAATGGTATTTTCTTTGCCTGACTGTTTTTATGTCCCTTGACATGTGTCTCAAGTGTTCCATCTAAATAAATGGGGCCATATACTGTAACTGGATTCATAAATGTTCATTAACCTTATACTAAAAACACTTTATAATATACAATCACAGTCACGACTTCAGGAAACTTCACTTGAAAATCCAGTACTTACATATTGGCGCCATTTCGTATTAGGTTTTTTTTTTCAGTTTTTTCATTATAAAATCATATAATTGCAAATGTCATTCAGTAGCTCATTACACCTATTTGTCCATTTTCAATCAGCCTTTTTTTTGCTTTTGCTAGTCAAATATGCCATAGCATTTTTGCAAAATAGAAAGTTTGATTAATTATGAAATTCCCCATGTGACAGTTAAATAGTAATTATGCTCTGCCAGAGCCAAAGTAAAGTCACAATATAATTTGTATTTAATATGCATTTAATTATATATTGTATTTGTAATATATAATTATGCATCTAGATTTGCATTAGTTCAAAAGTTTATGGAAACTAATCAACACTGGCACAATAAAGGCCAATTCTTTGCAGTAGTAACTACTAGTAGTGGGAAATCAGGAATTAGAAGCAAAACCTCTTACCTGCTTTTTTGGGGGTTCGGGTAAAGGTTCCTTTCACAGTTCGGCAGTGGGAGTTGTCGCCTCCACACACTCCGCACTTATCTTCCTCCTTGTCAGAACCAATCTCTTTATCACAGCCCACTTTCTAAGTAACGGAGAAACAAAATAAATATTAGCTTTAAAACTTTTCACTGCTTGACATGATTCACTCTTAAAAAAAAAAAGTTAAAGTGCACTGTCTAAAAAACAGAACAACAGGGTTTACATGAAAAAACTCATCCTAACATGGCTTGATTTTGTAGTCTGATAAATGCGCAAATCATTTCCTTTCAAAATAATTTTTATTCCCTGTTTAATGAAATAAAAGCTTACAATTGCCTGCACTAAAATGAACTGACTGCAAAATGTGCAGCAATGATTACGGTGCAGTATTAAGATTACACTGGTGCCAATACTTCATTTTCTTTTTTCAGTTCCTCATCCTCCTTCACCTGACAGTTTTTTTTGGTTTTGCTGTTATATATTTTGAACAGGGGCAGTCAGGGGAGCTGTTTGCTGTTGCACCGAAGCTACGCTGATGTGCTATGAACATGGGAGTTTCAGAGCAGAGCTGTTGGCAGCTTACCACACATTCTCCCCGCACACAGATGCTGTAGGGATCCTTGTAAGAGCACCGTGTGCCATCATGCACCAGCTGCTTCATGTATGCCACATCACTCGTCTCCTTCGACTGGCAGTACAGGTGACATCTCTTGCTGGCTGGAGGAAAATAAAAGGCACTGCTTAACTGTTTGGCTCTGTTTCAGGTTAAAATGATGCCATTTAAAAATGTTAATCACATTTTGCATGGCTAAATATCTCTGATAAATGGAAGTTATAAGGTCTTTTTAATGGTTTGCTAATTAAACAATAATGATATTTTCTGCCCCTTGAGGTAATTTGTTCTGGCATAAGGTATTGCATATGTAAAAGGTTTTTAAGTTCTAAGATCTAAGACAGCGTATATGAAATGCAGAGGAAATAAAATGCTGGGTAAAGCAGCTTATGTTTTTTTCTAATATGATTTTAATATATTACAAATTTATTACTACAGTACATACAGTAAGTAGTCCAACATTTATATCACTTATTAACAATATAACACCCATCCCGGGTATCTTAAACAATGAACTAGAATTTCAGAAGATGAAAGCAAGCACTTGCATAAGTTCTGTGCATGTTAGTCTTGAATGTGCTCAGTTTATTTGACTCTTGCAGTTCCCACTTCTACACTTTTCGCTATGGATTGTTATGAATTCGCAAATCGAGTAAGATTAGCTGTGAGTAGCAATAAGGAAAGTTACCTAGGTGTGTCGGGGTGACCCGCAGTACTCATCAGCAGACTACATATTAATTTGAAGATGCTCAAATGATTTGCGGTAGAGATACTGCTTTTAATGACTCATACTGTAGGTCCAGCCTATAAGCACATCCATGGTTATTTGTGGCCTTCAGTAGTTAAGTGTAGGCAGCACTGTGCCACATCACCCTGGCGACAACTTTAAAGTAAGTTAATGAATAGTGGGATAAATGATTCTCTCATATTAGATTATGAGAGAATTTTATGAGATATACGACACCCTCGCAATACACTATTTTTACGCACTTGTACCAAATCACTGTTTTTTTCTGTCTTTACCTAGCACATATTTTAACATAGCTCTCCCCTTAGAACTTTGTTGCTACAGTATGTCAGAGGGTATTAGTGACACGGCAAGCTACAGAGTGATTCATAAAAAAATTGTGAAAGTGGGAACTTTTTCCAATATGGGCAATTTGGAAATGTCAATTAGCATAATCTGTATGTCTTTGCAGTGTGGGAGGAAACCAGAGTCCCCGGAGGAAACACACCATGCTAAGTGCTAGACCGGGTGACCAGGTGCCAGAGTGCTAGGCACTACACGACCGTTCCACCTGGGAACTGGACTTTAGTTGTCATTTAATTCATGATCATGTTTTGATCCTTGTCTGGTCCAAAATTTTTTATTTTGGTTTCTAAACATTCTCTTGAGGCAAATGTGTTACAGGCATTATTACAGCTGATATGAAATTAGATTTCTAATTTGGCAATAAACTTGTAGTTTAATCAAAATGTGCAGTTTATTGTGTGTGATTTCTGTGCAGAAATTGAGATCACATGCAGTATTAAAACACACAGCCATACATTAATTCACTCTAGACTCCCACGGCAGCTTCCTTCACAACGTGTTGCGTATTCCAGGCTGCATGCTTCCTTGGCTTTGTATTGTACGAATGCCAAAATCTTCACATCATGACCCCATATGGGGAGCTAATAAAAGGTTCCTGGTATGTCACATTTTACTTCTTTCCTATTATTATCTTATCAGAAGTTAAGAAAGTGAATACGATATACTAAGTATAGCGCTCTAAGCATTTGTTTTGTCTTTTTGTTACAGTTCAAATCTGTGCCCTCACTGGAGCGTACCTTAAATGACAGTAATTCTAGTAATCGATTTCTTACTATTCTTGCCACAGATGAAGTTGTCTTTGGCCTATTTTTGTGTCAGTGTTTAGCATTATTATCCTATAGGGTCTGAGTAGCAATTTTTTAAAATACATTTTATGTATTTATAAATTCAGGGCCTAAAGGTAAGCTCTTCTGCTAAGACATGATGAAGCTCGATGAGGGACAATAATCGATGTCCAAAATGTTTGGTAGAAGAGCATCTTTGAAAAGCATTTACAGAGCCTTATCCAAACAGCATGTGACGCCAAAAGCAATGTGTGAAGCTCGCAGGCTGAGTAAATACTCAGAACTATTCATTATTTTCCCTCAGATGCTATGTGGTCACAGCAGGGTGTGAAGTGAACAGCAGACAATATGCCATGCTTCCTTTTTCACACATTCCCATAGAAGGAACAAGAATAGGCTTGACTGCTCAGCACCTAGAAGTGGGGCATCTTTAAAATGTTGGAATAAAAAAAGGCATGGTAGCAGGCATGAGGCAAGTACAAGAGCTGCTAGTCGTGAGGCAGCAGCTCAGTAAATTGCATCACTCACAGAAGCGACCTCACTCACACAGACAGACCTTGTATTCTACATCTTGGTGGCTGCTTCATATTTTGTATTGAATAATGACACCACCCAGCAGTGACCATTCATTTTCTACCTAATTTACAGGCAAAAAAAATCCTGTGGTCACCTGTAATTGCCCAGAGTTTAATATACTGAACAGAATAGGTAATCAACCCCACTTCCAATGTCACCTTTTTTTGCAATTACTTTCTATTCTTTGCACAATCCTTCGTCCATGCATATGTATGAGGGTTAGTAGTGCGTTTTGCATGCTGCTGTGTGCACAGTACCTAAACTGCATGTGCAGGTTTAATACATAACATGTTGTTTAAACATCTCTTAAAACAGGTGCAAACAGCTTAACCCATCAGCGGTTCCTCATGTGATGTCCATGGAAAAACACTGCTGAGAAATACGACTAATCTCTAAATTGTTATCGTAACAATTTATTCTATCTTGCAAATAGTTTTATAAAGTCAATATGGAAATTGCATAGAACTATTTGAATCAGTAGTAGCAAAAAAAAAGTTATCACATACAATTATATTTACACATGTTTTTTCATTGCCTTTATACTGTATGCCACAAGCTTTAGGGAGTTTCCAATATCCACTATTATTATCTACAGTAAAAAGCTTTGGATAAAGGGATCAATAGCGATTACCTGGTTGTCCTGAAGGACTACAGTTTACGACTAAACAAGATTTTCCCTTTAGCATTTACCCACAAGTTACTACTGTGTAAATGAACATCAATATATTACTTCAACACACACTTATAGATGAACTGATCCTTACTATCCACACAGGTGAATTCTACTGAAGTCCAGGATAGATTATAACTCTAGACTTTCACTGTAACTGTACTGTAGCTAGGCCTGCACACTCACCATCTGGGTGCTCATATGGAAGCCAGTGGTGCTTGGTGTTCTGGTACTCAAAGTGGGAGTTGCGCAGCTGACACTGCTGGGCTCTGAAGTCTTCGAAGTGCTTGGGACAGTCATCTGTGTTGCACAGCTGGAACTCATAGTTGACCCCTGAGCAGTCCTGACCACCATTAGATGGACTGTTTTACAGAGTCAAAGGAAAGATCAGAAAATTATCCCCTATCATTACAGAACACTGTGTAATTTGCTTGATTTTTATCAATTAAGGTATGGAATAGATGATTAGAACGACTCTATTTGAACTGGCAGTTAAAATAGATTATTACATCTTATAAATGCTATTATTAAATGAGAAAGATTGATTATTGTTTTGTCAAAGAAATCATTCTAATATATACCGTACGCCACCAGTCAAAAGTCTGGACACACCTTCTAATTGCATGGTCTTTTTCTTTCTACATTGTAAAAAAATGACGAACAGTTTGCTTTCAACGAGATGTTTAAATGCTCTGTAAGTCATTCATAACGGCTCTAATCTGAGGTCCTGTTAATTTGTGATTTCTGAGGCTGGTAACTCTAAATAATCTTCTCCTCTGCAGCAGAGCTAAGTTTTGGTCTTGCCTTCCTGGGATGGTCTTTATGAGATCCAGTTTCATCATAGTGCTTGATGAGTTTTGCAAATGCACTTGACAATACTGTTCTTGAAAGAACTATTCCATGACTTAGAATGCGTTCAAACTTTTCATTGGTAAAATAGTCAACTAAGGAATTAAGGACACCTGTCCAAAAATAAACAAAAATCATTATATACATCATTACAGCAAAGGTGTACAAGCAAGAGTTATAATGAACTTAAACATACAGTATGGGAATGTTGTATAATTTTACAGCACACTTTTTTAAACTTAACATTTTCTTAAATAGCTCTAATTAAAATAGTTTTCAAAATTAGAAGCTATGCAAGAATTAATATTGTGATAAGAAAAGAATCTATGGGGAGACACTATGAGCACTGCTTCACGTTGAGGATGCAGAGATGAACTCTGTCAAGTTATCTCCAATGAGTTTAAACTGAGATGCTTATTGAGAATCATTGCTCATTTAGATATTTTTGGATTGGCATAGATATACAATATGTTCAGACAATAAACACTTTTGTGTGTGCCAGGAATATTGACATTTGATTTAGAAAAAACTAACATTTTAATAGGAAGAAAATTAAAAGTTTCTTACAGAACTGTGTGTTATGTTTATTTATTATTAAACTTATTTTCCGGTATTGTCTTGATGATTAGGGTGACAATAATTCTAAACGTACGCTGGGTTGTTGCACTGACGTGTCCTGAAGCGTACACCTGTCCCACAGGAGCGCGAGCATGAACCGTACTTGGTCCACATACCCCAAGCTCCGTCCTGCTTCACCTGGTTGGCATTCTTCCACATGCAGTGACCTTTGTAGCACCACTAAAGAAAATGGAAGACTGTTTAGTTTATTCCAGAACAAACAACATAAAACAATCTTACAGTATAAAGATGTGCTGGCTTTACCTTGCCGGGTGCACATTCTGTGCCGTCCAGTGGTGGCCCCTTTTTAGTCTTGCAGAAATAAGGGTTGTCTGGATGGCTGCACCACAGCTGTTTGCAAGGATCAAATGTTCGGAACTAAGAGGAGAAAACAAACATAACATGATATTTATGAGTGAAAAACAAAATTATATGCTACCTATATTTCCCTGGAGCTCCAAAGTGGGTTTCCTTTTCCATTGTGGGCAGCATGGCACTAACAAGATGATCAGACAATTCATCAGTCACTCCGTTAATCACTGACACTTTGTGAATATGGTAACACACTGGCATAGACGCCTTTGTTCAGGGATTGCAGCTGCGCGATAAAATGCATGAGGACACAAGGCCTGCTAATTGTCCGCTGTAAATATGTTTTTTTTTTAGCACATATACAGTAAATAGAGCCAAATGCTCTACACGAACTCCACCTACATAAGGAAGTTCCCTCCATCTGCACTTACTGATGTGCATATTTTGTATCCAACTCCAAAATCAAAACGACACTGCTCATCCATAGAGTAATTGATGCCAGGAAGTTCGGGGAGCTGTGGCCAGTCATGCTTGAATGGATCATCCAGTAAGCAATCATAGGAACTGTGAGGAACCAATAAAAAAAAATAAAAAAAACATCAGTTACAGTTCGAGACATTTTGTATTTTGTTATGCAAGGAAAGAAAAAAAATGAAACACCAACCTGTTTAATAGGTAGAAAGTAATCATTTCATATAATATGATACCATTTAAATGCATATAGTTCAACTGGAATGAGTAGATAAAAATCCACAGAGTTTAATCTTTATTTTTCTTGAGGGGTTGTGAAGCAATAGATACATTTTTTTTTAGAATTAGCTATTAATTCCCAGAACTACTTAGTAAAATAAGACTCAAAAAGTAAAATTAGAGGCAAAGAAAAGAATGTTTAAGAGTGTCAGTATAAAGATGACCTCAATTTTGTATGGTGTATTAAAACTGTCTCACTCAAAGACACATTTCCAAAAAAGTTAGTTTATGGCGGATGGTAATAAAACCAAATGAGTCAACTGTCAAGTCTATGTACTATATTGAAAACATTACATCACCACATTGCTTGATGTTTTACCATGTGGATTAATTTTATTTATGCACTCTGATGATTGCAACATGTTTCAAAAGTTGGGTCAGTTGACTGTTTACAACTGGGTAACATCAACATTTTAATTAATAACACTTTTTAAGCATTTGGACACTAAAGACACCAGTTGGTCAAGCTTAGTTAGTGGGAGTTTCTCCCCATTCTTCCATTATGCAGGTCTGTCTATACAGCACATGTGATTTGAGTCGAATGCAATTTGGCGCTTTCCTGATGGAAATCACAGGGACATCTCTGGAAAAGAGGTCATTAGGATGGGAGCACATGTTGCTTCAAAATTTAAACCTGCTTTTCAGCGTTAATGGTGCACCCAAAGATATGGGCACTGACAATCCTCCTTGACTGACACTGGCGTTTGGACATGATGTTGATAACGGCTTGGATGGACATTTTGCCCTTTGGGCTGGAGAATGCGACATCTGTTGATTCCATATACTATCTGAATTTTTTTTTTATGCCTCTAGATAGTATTTATGTATGGCGTCTGCTTTGCCATGTAAAGTGCAATGATGAATGAACTCAGCTTTCCAAAGTGTTCTTGAGGTCATGGATAAAGGTTTGTCAAAGTGTTCCTGCACCCACATCAGAATATCTACTCAATATGCATACATTTTACATATGAGGTATGGGAGATCACCTGCATTCAGAAGTGGTTTTCGTCCCTGTCCTTTACGCATCAAGCTTTAACTGTTAGTCATGATATTGTGCATGTTGAGTGTGCAATGCCCAAAATCCATCCAGTCATTCTTTGGGTAATGTTATCCTGAAAGTACTGGATAATCGATAGCGCACCTCTGCTTAATCCATGCAAATGGGCGAGGATAGGCCTTTGTTGGAAACTCCTTATCTACTATAACATAACTGGTTCATCTGTTCAACATCACCTGTTTATCATCATCTTGTAATTTAAACTTTTCATTTTGCTATTAGTCTTAAATTGGCCCTGTCACAACTTTTTGGAGAATGTTACAGCCACCAGATTTAAAATAAGTTCATATTTTCAACAAACAATTCAAATAACATGGGAAATAATCAAATAATGTGTTGTTGTGTTTTTAATAAATTACATGGTAACTCTTTACCATGTTACAGATGACTGCTTTTGGGTTTTAATGCCAATTTCTATTCTGTCCCAACTTGGAATTAAGAGTTATAATTGAGGTGTATCAAATCTAAATGAACAATACAAAATACTCTCCATAGCCCATATCCCAAATAGAAATACAATACTAATTGTTATTTCAACAACATAATTTTTAAAAGCCTGTAAAAAATGTATTTGTAAAAAAAAGTTGAAATAAACAGGAATTCAATTTGGTTGTTTAAGTACCGGCTTGGAAGACGTACTGCTTCTGGTTATTATTTTTAAGAGTCTGCTCATTTGTATAACTGCATTTGTTTCCCTAAAAAACTGCACCAATATTAAAGAAAAGCTATGAAACCTGGCTTAACTAAGTATAA
>JAQMYJ010000014.1:14351185-14362268 GCA_030014305.1 Clarias laeviceps | reverse complement strand
CCTTAATGTGGGAGCCCCCCTAGCGGCGGGGAGGAATTGGACACCACTAATATTGGGGAGAAAATTGGAAAACCCCCCAAAAAAAAAAAAAAAAAAAAAGAAGAATTACCTTTTTGGCACCCATCATGAATAAGATCTTTAATATATAAATTTTTTTAAATTTATATACTTATTATAATCACATAATAATATAATATAAATAATAAAACTTCCACAAAATCATAATTTCAGCATTTGGTAGAGCCTTAGCACTCCGTCCCTCTCTGTAGTGTGTAACAGGGAAGGAGAACACTTGTGGAGAGAACTTGTTCCACTCTTCCATACTGAACATTTCCAACTTATTGAGATTCCAGGGTTGCTCTTACAAATTGCTCACTTCAAAATGTGACAAAAGATTTTCAACTAGATTCAAGTCTGGAGACTGAGAAAGCCATTATAAAACCTTGATTTTGTGTCACTGGAACCATTACTTTGTCAACTTTTGATGTGTTTCAGATGACTGGCTTGTTGGATGAGCAGCCTGAGCTCCTTGGCAGAGGCAACATGATATTTTTTTTGCCTAAAATGTTCTGGTATTGAATGGAATTTATTTTGCCGGTACCTGTAAGAAAAGTCCCAGGACCACTGGCAGCAAAACAGCCCCAAACATTCAAGAAGCACAAAAAAAAATCAAGGTTTGTCTCATCTGACCACAACATAATTCTAAGACCAATGGTATGTACTGTGGTGGCTCAGAGGGTTAAGGCACTGAGTTACTGATCGGAAGATCGGCGGTTCGATCCCCAGCTCCACCCTTGAGCAAGGCCCTTAACCTTAAAACTGCTCCAGGGGCGCCGTATCATGGCTGACCCTGCACTCTGACCCCAGTTACGCTGGTATATGTGAAGAAGGAATTTCACTGTGCTGTAATGTATATGTGACAAATAAAGGCTTAATTTAACTTAAACTCCAGATGCTGGAATTAATGTCTTGGTCTCAGGAACGACTTCTTTTGCTGTTTTTAACATGTGGAACATGTTAAAAACAGATTATTTTCATAAAGGTGCTTGAACACTAACAGTTGATCTCACTTAGCATCATCCTTACATTGTGTGAAAGCAATAAGCAGACACATCACCTTGCTGGCAGGTTTTTAACAGTTTCATGTTTTTTTTACTTCTTTGTCTGGACCTTATAGTACCTACTTGTAATTTTAATGAAATACATATTTTTGTAGCCTTTCCCCAATCTATGCAGTTCAACAGCTTTTGAGTTGAGAGCTCCTTGGTTTCAGCCATGACAAAAAGGGGTTTCTCTGTTATTTCATATTTACACCCTAGTGTATGAAATCATATTTAAATTAGTAAATAACCAATTTAACCAATAATTTCGCACACATAAAAGATAAAGGTAAAACAACTTTTTTTACAGGAGTTCCTATTTATTTATTTATAATTTTATTACATGTATTATCTATATTTTCAAAAGAGGTGAAATATCAATAGTTTTAGAGCTAAAACATATAAAATGTATAGATTTATATTATACTGAGAACTATGGAAAGAGGTCTCAGTATAATAGTCAGTATTTATACAATTCCACAGAGCAGAGACAAGCTGTCAGATATCTGTTATATTTTATTACATTACAGTATCTTATCTTTCACTTTAATTTAAAATTGAATTCAAGCAGGGTATCTTAAATCCATTTTGTTCCTAATGTTCATTTTCAGCTAAATTTAAAATCCACTACGGGATTCGAGCTCAATGATGTATGACAGCTTTAAAAAGGGTGAAATCTTCCAGATCAGCCATGCATACAGAATCATTCAGTGTTTACTGAAAAACCAGGTGGCTAAAGAATACGGGTGTGAAGTGGTCTTGTTTAACAGCAGAAGTTCATTTAAATCTACTCTAATTAAACTCATGTTATTCAAACACATAAAAACTAAAATCCAAGCAATAATCTTGCAAACAAATTAAATTAAATTAAAATGCATAATCTCTAATTACATACATGACATAATAAATCTCTGGACGGTTTTGCCAATATTTTGAAAGTCTGTCTAACACCTGTTGTTCATATAATTATGATTAAAAGAGAATTTTATTCTCTTTTCTGACATTCTGCTATGAGTAAAATATCATATTTGATTTAAGTCTGAATACATCCCTCCTGGATATGTACATTCTGTCTTTCCTTTACAGTGTAGAAAAGTGCAAACCACAATACTGAATAGAAGATTAAAACACAATGGTGTAACGATTTGAATGCATCAGTAGACTATGAAATGAACTGTGACTACAAATATTCTTATAAGAATATACAATAATATTGTTCAACCTTTCAAGTAATTATAATCATGGCAAATAATAATCCTGATTAGGTCTAACACATATCATTTCAAAAGTATCTAAGACGATATCAAACTCTTGCTTCTGTCTTTTACTGAGATCAAACCACTAACAAGAAAAAATGAAAAGCTTTAGCATATTTGACATATTTGTTAAAAATGACCAGGAAGATCAACATTACGGACCATGACAGACCCAGAGAAGAGAAGCTAAAATATTAAGAAACAGAGAGCAAAGAAAGGTATTAATTCAGTGTCATATTATACTCTTTTTTTTTTTTTTTTTTTTTTAAAGGTTTGCACAAGTCTTAGATGCCTCCAAAGTATGTCTGTTAATGTTCCACCTGAATTACAACTCAGATTATGCTCTCTAGCATTTCTTTCTGCTTCACTCCTTTTATAAATGTGCTGTTTCACTGTCTGGTTTTTTAATTAAACCACATTATAAGTGGACAGGTAGTTCCTGTTTTTGCAGTTTTGGTCCCTTTAACCTGGGTACAACTCATTAGCTCATCATCATTATTGATAATATTGTTGTCTCTCAATACCTTATTGCCCAATATTTCATTTGAGTATTCTCGTCAATACATACACAAGTAAAAAACAAAACAAAACAAAAAATTACCATGACCTCTAGCCTAAACAACCATGTAGTTGTTATGGAGCTTCCTAACTGCATATGATGTGTTACGTGTGCGTGTGGTGATTTATGCTGTTAGTTGTAATTCTCTACATATCCAAAGCTTCTTGTCAATTCCCACCATCTCTAAACGCTATGCATGGATTTACTCATGGATCAAAGCTTCCTTGAATACCTGCCCAATTTCTAGACAAGTGTTTCTTTATAAAAAACCCAGCGGTTGCGTATGTACACTCCACACCCAGTATTGAGCACATGCGCCATTTATGAATGAGGCCCCAGGTGACCATTTTCCAATTTCAGGTTCCAGTTTGGTGAGCCTGTGCCTGTAGATCAGAATCCTGTTCTTGGCTGAAAGAAGTGGAACTGAATGTGGTCGTCTTTTAGCTCAAGCTTTAAAGTGTTGTGCTTTTTCAGAGGCTTTTCTGCTCACCATGATTGTAAAGATGAGTTGTTTGATGATACGTGAGTTACTATAGCAGAGGATCTGGCCACAAAAAAAAAAATAAATAAATAAAATGAAAAACCTCACATAACTCAAAGTTCAGTATATTTTTGGTACAGTAAAGGTAAAATAAAAATACATGAAATTAATGAAAAGAAAACATGCCTATATGTCTGGAATATTTTTGCCAGTCTGAATGACAGTCTGCCTGTTCTATTAAGCTGAATTTACCGAATTATTGGAGGAAAATCCACCAGGACTAGTTAAAACTGTAACTAGGATTTTGTATTCATTCGGATCTCAACGTGCACCAGACCAAATGTCCTGTTCCAAACTTCAAGATTACACCTCTACTCACACCAATCACACTGAGATCACATTTTCCCCTATTCTAATGCAGTAAATATGAACTGAAGCTCTTGACTTATGACTGCATGATTTCATCATCAGGTGACTGGATAATTGCATGAATGTACAAGCGTATACTAAAAATCACCTAATAAAGTGGATAT
Organism: Clarias laeviceps; assembly: GCA_030014305.1. Taxonomy (NCBI): domain Eukaryota; kingdom Metazoa; phylum Chordata; class Actinopteri; order Siluriformes; family Clariidae; genus Clarias; species Clarias laeviceps. Next base: position 14,358,339 of record JAQMYJ010000014.1, on the reverse strand, counting down.
TAGAAAATCTCCTGCTTTGGATATTACTTTCATCAGCAACAGCCTGCAACTGACATCTTGACAGGAAATGGGATTGGTCGTTATTATGACAGGAAGTAGAAATGGAAAAAACAAATGATTAAGGACTGGACTGGCAAAATCAACAGGGGTGAAGCCCCGTGTCAGAGTGATCTCTGGAAAGGTAATGCATGTAACATCTTTTCGAAACTGAGCTCAACACACAATAGCAGAGAGATCATTAAAAAAGCAACACCTCTACTGTCTGAGGTGATTAAGGAGGTGTGGGATAGCGGAGACTGGTTATGTGCTAACGCTGACCAATCAAGCCTGTGCTGATAGGAATCAGTGTCAAGGCAACATTCAAGCCACACAAATAATTACAGACTTTGTGTTTACAAAAAAAATAAAAAATCGATTAAAACTAAACCAAACACAGAGCAAGCAGAAAGAAAATTGAGCGTAAACAAAATTTTGCCCTGGGCGGGATGATGGTGCGGCAGCTCGAGCTCCATGATGGTGCCCTCACAGCTCCAGGGTACTTAGTTTGATCCTGAGCTCAGGTGCTGATTTGCAGACATGGTTTTTTACTGGTTGTTCTGGCTAGGTGGATTACTGGCTGCGAAAAAATGCATGCTGTTTTAGCATCATGGCAGCTTATTAAGACTCGTCATAAAAATAATTATATTGTATTATATTGTAATATATTTTCATATGTGATCCTTTAGACATTTCCATAAGACATTACAAAAAGTAATGGTATATAGCACTCACTGTTCACTTTATTAGGAACACTCCAGCTTCACTACGTAAGTAACTTTGATCGTGAGATCCTCGTTGCTCCCAGAGAGGCTGGTTTGGGACTTTCAGAAACTGATTTCCTGAACAGATTTTCACACACAACACCTGCTGGAGGTGTGAAAAACAAAACAAAAAAAAAAAAAATTGTGCATGTGGAGGGTCTGCAGGCTGAAACACTCTGCTGACAACCGAGGTCAGAGGAGCATGACCAGATTGGTTTGAGCTGACATAACCTCTGTACTAACTCAAATAAACACTCTTAACAGCATCTCAGAACTCGCAACAGATCAAACTTTATGGTGGATGCGCTAAAAAAGCAGAAGAGCTTTCATGTCTCATCAGATTCCACTTTGTCAGATCTGAGCCTATAACCGGCACAGTCTCATCAAAACTGGATAGCTGAAGAATAAAAATAAATCTACTTCTATAAATATCCTGACAGATGAGCATTTTTCTGTATATTCATATATAGACTTTTTTATTACACAAAAACAAATAGAATAAAAAAATGTAAAGAAAACCAACCTGTTTACAGCTTTACACAAGAAGAGCCTTGTCGATCGTGTTGCTGTTAGTAAGGTGGATTGGCAAAAAAAGTGCAGAGGGGTTATTGTGTAAGCTCAGTTGTGTTGACGTCGCAGTGTTCAACCGATTCAAAAAGGGGCTTCATGGGGTGATACAAAACAACCCATCAGAATCAATTCTTCATTCTGCATTATCAGAGAGCTATTAAGATGGCTTTTAATTTTTTTTGTTTCCTTTTAAGCTCTTGCAGTGATCTCTTTCCACTGGGCATCACAAAGGGGTGTGAGGGGCTGGCATGAGACTCCTACTGTCACAATCAACAGTAAAAGAAGTCTTTTTTTCCGTTAAAGCAATTAGAATATTAATGTATAGTTAGATAAGTGCGAGACAATATGAGTCCAGCACAGTGAGCTGGCGTGTGATCAGCATGTCATTAGTAGCCGATTAAACACAAAGGGACAGCTTGTTTCAAAAACAGATGTGTGCAAAGTACACCAGGGACATTTTCTAATTGTCCAGTACTACTGGAAGAAGACATTTTCAAACAAGTAGAACAAAGTCTATTATTATATATACACTATCAAACTATTCTCCAGGAAGCCGTCATTCTTCTGAGCTGTAACTTGCTTATTAAAAAAAGCCAGTAAATACAGTAGATGTTATACATTTAAAACCATGAAGCAACCAAACTGAAATCGAGGTCATAGGTTAGCTGTACTAATTGAAGTCACTGTCACTGAATGAGCCACCATTTTTCAAACAGGAGCAGGCTGAACCCAAGTCAGGAGGAAAATTCCAATTATTCTTGCTCATCCTCAGCACGCTCTTTGAACCACCGTTTCATCTTAAGATCGAAATTATTGTTTACAGTAGCTGGAGTGCAATTATTCATTTATGCCACTGGCGGAGGAGGGATTGGAGTTATTAAACTGTAAACGCTTCATACCTCACGATACTCACAATATTCATGAGGGTGAGCAGGTAATTCTGTACGTGCTCCTTTCCGTGAAAGCGCACCACAGAGTCGTCGACGCCGAGAAGCACCTCGATGTTATAGTCATCGTCTCCGGCGTGCCTGCGTCTCCTGGATGTGTGGTTCAGTTGTCTGCCGATGTTGTCTAGTGCGTCTGCGACGTTAAGCTCTGGCTCTGTGAAGAGGAAAAAATATATATATATATTTTTTAAAAAACTAAAATTATTTGCACGATGAGTCACAAGACTAAATCGTGCTTATTACAAGTTGCTTTAGGAGATGAGTTTCGATGATTCACTCACGATAAACAGCCTCTCTCTGGAATACAATTAAGTGGCTGTGAGTGCTTCACATAATTCATCAGTCTATAGGGCACTGGCCCTCATGAGCATGGGCACTACAGCTCATTAACAGCTCGAGTATCTCAGGTTTGGGTTTTAACTCTTACAGTGAGGGGATTGTGAGGCGCATTCCTCTGCTCGTGCATCCCATCATTACATACGCATTCTTGCGCTGCTTGCCACCCAAAAGTGTAAACATAATTTCTGAGGTTCCACTTCAAAGAAGCACACGACTTCCCCCGCGCTTAAGACTCACACAGGCTGTGTGTGTGAGTGTGTGTGTGTCCCCGCTCAGGCAACCTGGTCTGCTCTTGTTCAGGAACTTGCTCCTGTGGGGGTTTCTTGGCTGGCGCAACAGAGATGTAAAGATAGCGCACGGAACGAAAAAAGATGCCCAACCAGCCAGGACCAACTTCTAAAAATTAATAATGATGGCAGCTGGTATGGGCAGAGTGCCCGAAAATGGAAATATACCATGCAAGTCCTGGAAGTAGTAGGATTTCTTTGGCACATCAAAAAGTCACCCTCCTACACATGTGCTAGTGCTATTTGACTCTGCTGCGCAGACTGCACAGGTCATGACAGATTTTTCAGCATTAATAATGTAAGAACCATAAAATATGTGCTTAGCAATTAGCTGTGCTTATCTATTTTTAATTTGCCATGGAGCTTAATTTCAAAATAATTGCCCCCTCTCTGTTTGCAGCAATTCTGATAAAATAAATAAATAAATAAATACAGTGGGGTCCAAAAGTCTAAGATCACTCAATATGCTTCTGTTTGCTGTTATTTTTCAACGGTTTTCATCACAAATGATATAATCAGCAGTAATCTGAGTTAAAAGCAGAATCCTTAAACATATGTACATTCATTTTATAGTTCTTTAATATTTAGCACATACCCTTTTTTGCTTAAATGCCAGTGTGTAGTCAATCTCCACATATTTCTTTAACACTAACACCTGATCAGATCAACCTCATTAGCGTGTCATTTGAACACGTGGAAGTGATAAGAGTCAGGGAAAACTGTACCAAAGTTAAATATCACAAGTGTGTTTACATTTAAACAATGATCAAGAAATGAGAAAGAATCCTACAGTAAATACTGAACAGTGAAGATGTTGCACCTTACGTTGATTAAAAATAAATAAATAAATAAATTTAACTTTATTATTTCCACATACACAACCAGTTTGGTCTTTCCTGATTTCTGTTTCTTTCTACATTGTAAAACAATGCTGAATGCATCCAAAATATACAATAATCTCCTTTGATATTGAGATGTTTCTGCTACTTATGCTTTTCATAAAGCCTTCATAATGGCTCTAATCTGAGGTGCTGTTTGTTAATTGGTGGCTTTTAAGGCTAGTAAGTCTAAATGACCTTCTCATCTGCAGCAGAGGTTTGTTTTAATCTTGCTTTCCTGTCATGAGCGCCAGTTTCGTTATGGTGCTAGATGGGGTTTTGCAAATGCACTTGACAATACTGTCCTTGCAAGAACTATTCCAGAACAGCTGCTCATGACTGTTGTTGATGATGTTGTTCTTACATAATTAATCAATGCCATACTTGTTATTTCATAGTTTTGAAAAAATCCAGTATTGTTCTGAAATGTAGAAAATAAATCCAAACATGTGTCCAAACTTTTGACTGGTACCATCAGAAAAAAGGAAGGCAAAAGATCACCTGTACACCAGATTTTCTGCATAGTCTCAGACATTTGGACCCCCTGTGCATCTATTCTATTCTGATGCCAAAAAAGAATGGGCTAAATGTTGAATTGTTAAACAACGTGGGACTGGATTTCATTCTGTTCACGCTGTTTTATTTACCTTTGGAAAATGGGGGTTGATCGACTTCCCGCGCATAAAACCCCAGATTAACAAGCGTCTCTTTGAAGGCCAAAGCTGGTTCTTTTGTCTGCTTACTAGAATCAGCAATTGAGATTGAACAGCATGCTAGTAACCAACAATATAATGAGCGGGGTAAAAGATGCTGTATAAGAGTGTTTACGTGGCACGCTTTAGACATGGCGCTGGAAAATAAAGGCAGAAGCAGCAGTCTAAATCACCGTTTACTGCCGGAATGCTTTATAAGCATGCAAAAGCACCACAGTAAATGTAACAAGCTGAGCTGGCAAGCCATAATCTCCGCAGGATGGAGTGAAACCATACAGAGTTTTGCTGGATGCACTCATTCTGTGATTTGGTTACATGAATTATATGCAAACTTGTATTGATCTCAGTGTTTAAACACTGTGCTTGAAGATCTGACTCTACAGATCAAAGGTATCAAGAGCCAAAACGATCTGAGTTACTTAAGTAAAATTTTCACACAAAATCCATTTACACAGCGCTTCCTCCTCCTCTGATAGTTTCTTTAAGCCAAATGCTTTGCCCAAGAGGATACGGACATAGAAGCCATTCAACAACTCGTTATGCATAATTCGGAAGTCTTTTTGGTGCTCTTTGTGAGTGCTAATGAGGAGAGCTGTCATATTTCAGAATGGAGGAAGATATGCATGTTTGGCCACAGGGAGGGTGTCAAAGAGGCACACGCTGCTGGCTAAGAGCAAAGTAACAAAGGTTTTCTCTTAACATCTGCAGATGGACCAGTCTCATACAGAAATGAGGAAAGGTGATTTCTTTCTCTCAGTTGTTCCATTTTATACACAAACATCTCTCTGCTCCGTACATGATGTTCCTACATTTAAGGACCTGATTTTCTTTACACAGTATGTCCAAGACCAGACGTATTCACCTTATCATTGAGTAGCAACTAGAATCGGTTAGTTTCTATTCTATTCTATCTATCTACCAGCTGGCTGTCAGTCAGTAGGATGTCAGACTGTGGTGTTAATTTGTTAATTTTCATTGCACATTTTTAACATTGTACTATAATATTTAAACTTAGCATTTTTTGTGAGGGAATCCACATATACTTATGGTGCAACTAGAAAAATTTGAATATCAAGAAAAACATAATTTCCTTTCTTAATTAAATTTTTTACATGTAACGTTAATTATTTCAAGCTTTTCTGTTTTAATTTCGATAACTACAACGTACAGCTCCCGAAAAAAAAATCCTATACCTCAAAATATTAGATGTATTTATTTTGCGTTTGAGTACATTTCTGTTCATACAGCATACTGTAGCTACTGTACCATATATCTCTTATTCTGGTTCAGTACCTGCATAGGGAAGACAGCTGACTTTACAGTTAGAAGGTTATAATTGACGCTCTCCACAAAGAGTGTAAGTGACAGAAGGTCATCGCTGAAAGGGCTGACTTTTCCATAGAGTGCTGTATCAAAGCACGTTCATGGAAAGTTGACCGCAAGGGAAAAGTGCAATAGAAACAGGTGCACAAACAACAGGGATGATGGCAGCATTAGAAAAATTGTCAAGCAAAGCCGATTCAAGACCTTGGGAGAGCTTCACAAAGAGTGGAGTGATACACAGATGTCTTTAGGAAATGGTCTACAACTGTTACATTCCTAGTAGCAAGCCACTACTGAACCAGAGACAATGTCAGAAGCATTTTAACTGAGCTAAAGAGAAAAAGACATGTGCTTAGTCCTCTTTTCAGATTAAATCAAATGTTGCATTTCATTTGTAAATCAAGTTCCCAGAGTTTGGAGGAAGAGTGGAGAGGTACCGACTCCAAGTTCCTTGAAGTCCGGTATTGAGTTTCCACAGTCTGTGATAATTTGAGGTGCCATGTCATCTGCTGGTGTGGGTCCAATGTGTTTTATCAAGTCCAACATCAACACAGCTGTCTACCAGGAGAAACACTTTATGTTTCTGACTGCTGACAAGCTTTATGGAGAAGCCAAATATTATTTTTTTCAAAAGGCAAACTCACCTGACTTGAACCCCTTAGAGAATGAGATATGGTCGAGAGAGAGAGAGAGAGAGCGAGAGAAAAGAAACACCCAGTAATGCAGACGAGATGAAGGCTGCTATCAAAGCAACCTGGTCTTTAATAATGTCGCAGATTGGCCAGTAGCTGATTATCTAAATGACATGTAAATCATTTGTAATTGATCTTTTAAAATACTGTTTTTTTTTTAGTTTCATGAGCTGTAGGTAGGTAGGTAGGTAGATGTCATCATCTCCACCTGTTTCTCACTGGTTCATGCCTTAAGTTAGATCTTGTTATGAGTGAATGATTCATAGGTCACTGTGTGGCATAAGAAGAAAATGAGAGACCAAAAGAAAAGTTCTTCAGGAAGCCTGGAAAACTATTCCTCAAGACTTCATGAAGGACTTTTTTCACCTCTCATTTTCAGTGATATTTGGAAGCAAAATATCTAGAAATTAGGGGTGGACTTTTTTTTTTGTGTGTATGTGTGTGTGTGTGTGTGTGTGTGAGTATGTGTTTACAAGCTAAAAAAAAAATTCTGTGCATGTTTGAGTCACAAGGGTTTAAAAAAATAAATCTTCTTTAAGAGGCTCCTCTGTCCTCCACTCGTTACTTGTATTAATGGCATCTGTTTGAACTCGTTATCAGTATAA
>JAQMYJ010000014.1:14292764-14310623 GCA_030014305.1 Clarias laeviceps | reverse complement strand
GTTGTTATGTAATTACCTAATTCCATATGTGTTATTTTATAGTTTTGAAATCCCCAGTATTGTTGTAGAATGTAGAATAAACAAAAACAAAGAAATTTCCAAGTGACCCCAAACTTTTGTATATTCATTCCATAGTTTTTTCCCACTTGGAATGAAATAAATTAGTTTATGCTCCACTTTTTCCTCCAGGGTTACCTGAGAACTTTTAACAATATTTCCATAAACTCCAGCGTCTCTTCTCAAACAGTGTAACTGTTCACATAATTACTAGAATGCCAATTTAAACCAAATCCCTTAGTGCAGATTTCTAAAACTTAGTATATAGGATCAAAACTCAGCTCAGTGCCTTACCTTCTTTGTTAGTTTCGCCAGCCTAAAAGAAAGGAGAAAGAGTGATCAAAATGCACATGTATAGAGTCAAAGTCTACATTTAAAGATCATGTATTTTAGGTTAGCAAGGCGAGTTATAACAATAGACAAACATGTCCAAAAGTATACACTGATCCACATTTGTACACCTTGTGTACCATTAATATGGATCTTTTACCTGGAAATACATGAAGAGTACACTAGTCCATTGACTGTATGTGTCCCAAACACTTTTTAAACTATGGAATATATTCACATTTCCAGTAGGAAGGTATATATTAAAGGTACATATAATACATTCCTAAAAGTATACAATATGAAACATGAGAATTAAAAGATAGGATATTCAAATAAATTTCTCAACTGTCCAGGAGAGCACATTTCAGTATACAAAAGTCACCAGTCATGCCATCCATCTAGGAATCTCTGTAGTCCAACTATGGACCGTGGAGGCTAATGGTGATAACCATTGTATTTATTCTCATTTTTACGACCGCTCATTCACAACAATACAGGCAATTTGGGAACACCAATTAGCCTAATCTGCATGTCTTTGCAGGACTGTGGGAGGAAACCCACCAAGCACGGCGAGAACATGCAAACTCCATGCACACAGACTTCAACGCAGGAATCGAACCCAGATCCTGGAAATGCAAAGGAACAGTGCTAACCACTACGCCAGTGTGCCGCCTTACCAGTTATACCAGAGTACCAGTTTACAGTATCTAGAAACCTCCGTAGTCCAACTAGGCACTATGGAAGCCAATGGTGATTACCATTGTATTTATTTCCATTTTTACAATAATGGTAGAACTGTCAGTCAACATTCTCACATGGGAAATTTGGGAGCGCCAATTAGTCTAATCTGCATGTCTTTGGGAGGAAACCAGAGCCCCAGGAGGAAACCCTGGGAGAACATGCACACTCCATGCACTCAGATCCCTAGAGGTGGAAGGTAACAGTGCTAACCATTTACTGTAACAGTTACACAGTTGGACCAGTTTGATTTGTTTGTTCAGAAGCAATTTTTTAAAAATCTTATCTAACGTTAAATATCGCGGTGTTACCGTTAAATCCGTTAAACTTCACGCCAGGCTGCTGTCAAGCCACACACGTTGTTGCTGCATCAAAGTTTCTTTCTTATCAAAGCAGAAAACTGGAAGTTTGACTTACCAAAGTGGCTGAGGTCAAAGCCACAACAACGAGTAACCTGAGTGACAGCGCGTCCATCACGAGTCGGCTTTTTTATTTCTTTCCCTTCACTTTCAGTCTTGAAGAAAGTTCAAGTCTTTCCAAAAAACAAACAGAAATAATAATAATAAAGTAATTTTAAAAAAAATATCCACCTATGAACTACTACTTGGCCTCTAAATTAATTCTGTAACCATCAAACCAACAGTAAAAAAGCAGGCATGGTTGCGTCTGTCGAAAGTTTGTAGCACTCGGGTCAGTGTTTGTTACAACTAACTTATAAGCTGTGAGTCCGAGCCTTGTGCTGGCTGGACAGAGCCGTGTGTGTGTGTGTGTGTGTGAGTGTGTGCCGGAGAGTATATGTGTGTTTGAGAAAAAAGTGAGAGAGAGAGAGAGAGAGAGAGAGAAAGGCGGCTCGCGCGACCTGGCTAATAAACTCCAGAGCAACCCGGGGTGTGACGTCACTGGCTGTCCGTTAGTAGCGCGGCGCGCGCGCTGAGAGGAGAAGGAGGAGGAGGAATATGGAAAGAAAACACATGGTAGTACTTTTGCCAGAGTGAACTGTGAAGACTCCTAGTTCCTCTCTGTGCTGAAGGAATCATACAGAATTCAAACCACTGAACAAACTCTCACACAGTCAAACGTGGATGTTTTCTACTCTTTAATGTAGTTCTGACAAGTATTGGCTTCTTCTTGTTGTGTGTGTGTGTGTGTGTGTGTGGCTCAACTTGAAGTCAAGATATATTAAATTCACTCACTCTCCCGCTTGCTCACTTATCATCTATACAGCTTTATCCTGTATGCACGGTCGCTATGGGCCAGGTAGTATACGAGGCGGGGTACACCCTGGATGGGGTGCTAATCCATCGCAGGGCATACACACATACACACACACATGCACGTGCTGATCCACACACTACAGGTTATTTGGGAATGCTGGTTACCCTAATCTGCATGTTTTTGGACTGTGGAAGTAAACCAGAACATGCAAACACAGACCTCGATACAAGGATTCGAACCCGGACCCTGTGGAGTGGCGCGTATAGACAGGCCCACTTTGAGGGAAAAGGAAAAAAATGCTAGATTATTAGTCATTAATTATTAATTCATTATTCTCATTTATGAGGAAAGCATAAGGATTCGGATAGAACTGTCACTCAGTCCGGATCCAGACCACGGTCTGTCATTTAGTGATACCTGCTGTACAGGGTTGTAGAAGGCCTGGAGCCTATCCCAGGGAACTGGGTGCAAAAGGCAGGGTATACCCTGGATGGGGTGCTATTCCATCTCAGGGCACACAAGTTACACACTCACTCTTACACTACAGGCAATTTGGAAATGCCAAATCTGCATGTCATTGGACTGTGGGAGGACATGTATGAAACCCACCATGCACTGGGAGAACATGAAAACTCTATGCACACAGATCCAAGGCAGGAATTGACCCTGGAATGTGGCGCTACGGTGCTAACCACATGGCATTGACATTAGCATGCATCCCAAGTGATCTGTTTCTAAGTGGACGAGTGTGAATGGGGTCAAATACATTTTGAAGATGCGTTCAGGGCCAGTCTGGGGTGCATCATCTGCATTTCATGTTTGTTTGCAGAGAGCAATGAAGGCTGCCAGTTACATAATACTTTGTTTCCTGGCAGAAAGCCAACACAAGATAAAAATAAAACTTGTAATATCTTTATGCTTTATATTTATGCTTTCACCCTAGCCAATCTGGACCATGCCTGAGCACTTTTGACCCCCAAAGTCCAGTTCTCCATGTTGTGCCTCTTTGTAGCATTCAGGTTGCATGGCCTGGTTCACTTGACTACAGTAGGTGTACTCAGCAATGGTTCAGTTGGACTCGGGCACAGTATGCACTGCTAATCATGCCAGAGCGGGGAACTTGAACGCCATGACATCATTTTATGTGTCTAGGGTTATGGTAAAAATAAATAAAAAAATAAATAATCTTCTTATGCATGCAGCACAGTTTACTGAAAATCACTGCATTATATAACTGATAAATTCATAAGGCATGTGAGAGGGTTGTGTGTGACTTTGCTCAAAACAACTCAGAATGAGCCAGAAGGTAAATAAAATCATGAACATCATTGTGCTGTACAAGAGCACTTTTCTTTAGCGCAAAAAAAGTCACATTGTGATGAAAGAATCATGCTCTTTCAACACTTAAAAAACAACCTTTTCAGAGTGTTGGTGTTGAAGTAGGGCTTCGGTGCTCTTTTGAAGAAAACCGGTGACTCAGTGCTTCTGAATACCAAGGGAATCTTATTAAACCACCTCTTGGTTCCAACGCAGTTCTGATGCACTTCTTCCTTGCAAGACAAGGGATGATGGGTCAAGCATGAAGTAGAGTTAAGGCTCAGACAGGCAAACGTCAATGTTTGAAATGTGATCTGTGCAGCTATAGAAAGCCATTAGAAGGATCAAGGTTAATGGGGTTATGTGGGAGAACCTAGGGAGTGGTGACTCACTGGTTAACGGACGTGGTGAGAATATGTTCATGTGTGTGAAAGGAAATTAGTGACGACATGATAGACGCATTGAGAGTCTGACAGTGACGTTGCTAGGAAGTAATATGAACTTGATAAATGCACATTTTTCCATTTTGACCCCGTTGCCACTGCGTTGTTCAATATTTTTAGGATGCCGTGGGAACTTCATGTTCTTTTTCAGAGTATGACGGGGCCCTAAGGCTTTGGACTACTAATTGGAAGATGGTAAGTTTCAATCCTACTGCCAAGCTGCCATTGGTTTCTCTCCAGCCCGCAATTGCACAGCTGTATCCTGTCTTGACATTATATTTCAGCATGCAATATTTCAATGCAATAGCCTATTTTACATTTTGTGCATCCTAAATGGCAAATTAGTTCTTTGTTCCATTTACAAAATATAATTTAATAAACACTATAAAATAAAATAAGATTTTATTCTGGCCTGTCAGATTTATTAAATTATTTTTCTTATTTTTCTTTCTTTTTTAATTATACAGAGAAGAAGACAGTTGAAAAGTAGTCTCAGTATGTTCGCTAGTTTTAAGCAAGAAACAAGAAATTAAAGCATTAACTTATATTGTGTATTACTTTATTTAAAATGTTTAATTTATTATGAAACAAACTAATATAGAACAAACATTTTTCAATATCAAATATTAGTGCCTAAAAAGAAAATATGAAATAGAATAAGAAGGTAAGAAGAGGCAAATTGCACTAGAATTTTTTTTTTAAATATAAAATCTATATAGTCTATAAAGTCTATATTGTAACTCTACAATATACTGTAGAGTTACAATAAAAGAAAAAATTAAATACAAATATATAAAATATATAATGTAAAAAGTATAAATTATATGGAATGTGCAAAATGAAAAGGGTATTAGAGGGAAAGATATGGACTATAGGTATAACAGCAGCAGAATGAGTGAACCATGGAGTGAGAAATGAGATAAGATATTATATAAAAAATACAACTTTACGGAGTTTTTTCTATTATAGGTAAAGAATCACTGATATGGTAGAATGATACTTAAAATTATGTTATTTTCTTTCCATTTTAAATTAGATTTCAGTCACTGCTAATGATTAGGAGATTAGGAGTTTCTTACAAAAATGTTTTTGTTAAATAAATTAGAATGTCCGATTTTATACAAAAATCTGCATACCTTTCAGCACCAGAAATTCAAAATTCAGACAATGTTGACAACCTTAAATTAGTCTGTCTTGTCCTGGCATTGTTACTCTTGGCCTTCCAGACCTAGGGTGATCAGTAGTGGAACTAGTTGTTCCGAATCTGTTCCATAGCTTAGAAATTGTATTCCTGGCAAACACCAAACTGTCTGGCGACATCTGCTTGCGTCGCACCAAGTTGAATCATTCTGATGGCCGTCTCTCTGCTGTCTAAATAGGGCATGATAGTGTGAAGACAAAATGCATAATCAGAAAATTTTCCTTACTTTGGTAACAAGACATGTCAGCTGGAGATAATCACATGACAAATTTCATGCATGCAGAAGGAGATGTGGGTTTGGTTATCCATGATAAAGTAATGATGGTAATTTTACCTTCCTAGTGTTCTTAATGTTTAGTGTTTTCGTAACAGTAAAACTTTTTTTTTTTTTTTTTTAAATAATGCAACACTTTGTTTGTCCATGAGTTGTTGTTATTGGTCTTTCGGCTGCTCCCATCATGGGGTCGCCACAGCGGACCATCCAATCCCCACACAACTTGGCACATGTTTTACACCGGATGCCCTTCCTGGCACAACTCTCCCATTTTCCTTGGGCTTATTGAGTATTTTCAGTACATTTCAAGTATACAAAAATATACAAGACAAGCTTATTTCTCTTCAACTGTTGAGTCTTTCAATAGGAACAGTGACTCAAGTGACATCTGCATTAAGATCTGTGGGAATACAACTTAATAACCACTTTCTGGTGCAGTACTCCAACATAAATGTGACTCAGGCTGTGAAAAAGTTTTTTTTTTGTGTGTGAGTCACTGTTTTCTACATAAAAATATTATAGCATGTTTTTTTTTTTGTAGAAAACAGTGACGCTCAATAAGAAAAGACTTTAGCCGTGTTTTCACAGACTGGGTCACAAATGGTGGGTGTCAGGGCAGGACCTGACCAGACTTTCCATAGTATAGGTGTTACAAAGAGAAATGCAGAATTGAAATGCATCTAGTACAAAAAAAATATTTTAATGGACTGGTTTATAGAGAAAATACAGTGTCAGATATTTTGGCTTGATTTGTTAGACAGCGCTCTCTATCACCATCCTCAAAACCCTGGCATTCATCCCTCCAGTACAGTTCCAGAGACTTGTACAATCTATGCCAAGGTCACTTGAAGTTGGAATGGCACCTTCTTGTGACCCAACAGCTTACTAAGACTTTTTTTTTTCTTTGCACATTTCTTGAGCAAACTAAAGCAAGCAGGAGATTTTAATCTCTGGCATAGGGAAACCTCCCATCAATTAGTAAGGTGTTGTCCAACCTTAGTCCAACACCTTAATCACTGATCAGCCATAACATTAACATGTTAACATTGATTATCAAATGTATATCAGTAAACTGGTGACAGGATCATGGACACCTGAGGCTCATGTATGCCTGTGGAGAGCCCAACCCCTTCACTCAACAAGACCTGTGCTGTGGTGTCTGGCACCAGGACATTAGCAGCTGATCCTTAACAGTGTTGTAAGTCGCAAGGTCAGGCTTCCACAGATCAGAATTGTTTGTCTGTCACTTCCCATAGATGCTCAATCAGATTGAGATCTGTGGAATTTGGAGGACAGATCAACAACCTTGAACTCTTACCCTGCTAAGCCTCATACACATCAAGCTGTGATGCTGATACCTTTCTTTTATATGCAGCATTATCTTTTTTCAGCAATTTGTGCTACCTTGGCTTTTCTGTGGGATCGGACTGGATGGGATGGCCTTTGCTTCCCACTGGTATGAATGAGTCTCGGGTGTCCATGATCCACCAGCATTAACCTTTACCTCAATTTGCAGCCTGGGAACATCCCACAAAAGCACAAAAGTATTTATGGATGCAGTGAGAGAGGACATGAAGGTAGTTGGTGTGAGAGAAGAGGATGCAGCGGATAGGGTTAGATGGAGGCAGATGATTCGCTGCGGTGACCCTTGAAAGGGAACAGCCGAAAGACAAAGAAGAACATGCCACAAAAGCTGCAGTTTTGCACAATGGTGGCTGAGATATATTAGGCACCAAGTGAGCCTTTATTTCTAAAGTTGATGCGTTGGAAGCAGAAAAAATGGGCAAGAATAAGGATCTGACTTTGACAAGGGACAAATTGTGAGGACTACAGGACTGGGTCAGAGCAACTCCAAAACTGAGGGTCTTGTGGGATGTTTCTGGTATGAAGTGATCAGGACTTACCAAAGTAATCCAAGGAACCTAAGATCTGGTGACAGGGTCATGGGTGGCGAAGGCTCATATATATATATATATATATATATATATATACTGTATATAGTGTTTAATGTTGGGATCTATATACAGTATATCCATGCAAAGATAAAGGGGGAGGACAGAGGAAACAACAGTGCAGATCCTCACTCTAAACACTGCACAGCACTACATGCAGTCACAGGAAAAAAGGTAGTAAAATAAATAGCAGCTGTGTTCAGATGTAGTGCTGAGCAGAGTCCTCTATAGACATGTGACTGTATATAAACAGATAAAGCAACAGTCTTGTGTAGCTTTTAACAAAACAAACAATTAAATTAGATGCAGTAATATGTGTGTATGTGGCATATAATACAATATGATTAATATTTTCCATATTTTGCACAGAGACAGGAGTAAAGTGTTAATGCAATAAGACATGAGGGACGATAAACATCCATCGTCTGCTACGGTTAGTAGTGAATTTCTTAAAACCTTTCTCCAAACTATACTTACTGTACATTATAGTTTATTTTTTTCTACTATTTCTTTATTTGATGGTTGAATCGGTTTTGGTTTGTTTATGTAGAAGTGATATTGTCGTCTCCCTCACGGGATACTCTCACACACACACACACACACACACACAGTACAGGAAACACAGCACGGTAGTGAACAGCTCAAACAGCACTAGACGATCCTCTCAATCAGGTCTCTGGCTGCTCTCTAAGCTCATAGTCACTGTTTTGCTGAAATGCAGGAGAAAAAAAAAATCCCAGCTGCATTGTCGACGCTGATTTTAAAGGGAGCACTTAGGGGTCCTGAGAATCCGTCTCCCCTCAGGTCAGAGTGAGCCTTAAGGTTTTATGGAGGGGTAAAACCGAATGTCAGCACCTCCTTTGTTTCCTGTCTGTGATTCCAACCCCCTTTTTTTCCCTAATAGACATTTAAGACGGCTGTAAAGTAATCAACAACAGGATGACGTATATGTGACGATGTCGATGTTGAGAAAACGTCATAGTTACGTGATGCATTTTTGCATTGGAGGGTCGTTCCCTTATGATATACTTCATGTTATTATTTCAAATGTTTATTAAAGAAGGGAAATTAGCTCTGAAGCTGAGCTCTTTAAAGGTTATTAATCTTATTTGTTTTAATCAAGACTGCATTTCTGGCAAGTCACCTTGTTTTGTACAAACCAGACCTGCCTTCGTTGGCAATTTGCAACCGCTTGACCTAGCTGACATCTGTACTGGCAATAATGGATGCAAAACAGGGCGGACAAATGTCAAGTTTCTCATTTGCTACACTCGTATCATTGTTTCAGAACAAAGAAACAATGCCAACAATGGAAACAAAGGGCATGCCAAAATCACAATGGCGCATCTTGCTGGTGGTATGACCCATCCACCCTGAGGCTGAATGGGTTTGTCTACAGACGTCACTATAGGAGAAAAGAGGAACAGCATTAACAATCTTCGAGGAACAGTGGGATAACGGAAGGGCGAGGGGGGAACGTAACTAAGCATGTCATTTCCTGATTTGATAATGAGTCACAGGAAGAGCTGGATGACTCCAAAATATGAGACAGTTTTATTCATTTTTCTACCGAAAGGGATTGGTAATTGAATTTGTCTCTTTTACAGGAATTGCAGCTGCTCTGCTAATTGTCATGTAAAGAATTTTACTGAGGAGACCCTAGACAGTCCGCAGGAGGACTATTTTCACGACATGCTTGGAATGTGACCAATGCCAGAACCACTTATCCACTAATGTGGTAACAGGACGTGTCTTTAGCTACCCAGGAACTCATCGGGTGCACTAAAAGGTCAAAGGGAGACTAGGGTCACGTGTTTTCTTTCTGTTTCGTTCGGGCCAAAGGCAGAAATAAGGAAAGAAGAAGAAAATGACCTACAGTACTTAAATGGAATTTCGTTGGATGCTAGCCACATTATACTCCCTGTATTTTAACAAATGTAGATCACTGTTTTTACCAAAATACTCCTTTCCACAACTATCATGATTAAAAGTACGTGGCGCAAGTTGACATTATTTTTCCTCCATTTCACAATTTTCCAGCAGGATTTTGGCTCTAGCGTACCATGCATGTGTGGGTGGACGTAAATGCGTGTGTGTGTGTGTGTGTGTGTGTGTGTGTGAAAGAGAAAGAAAGCACGTAGACAACAAAATGGGGCAATACAACGTTTAATGCCAGACTAATGTAAGTGCAAGCAAAAAAAATGCAACATGGGTTTTCATCTGTTGTTTCTTTAACATTTTTATTATAGTTATTATACTTTATTATATTTGGGAAGCATGGTGGTATAGCGGTCAGCATTGCTCCATCTCAAAGCTCCAGGGTTCAATTCTAAGCTCAGGTTACTGCTTGTGCAGAGTTTCTCACGTTCTACCTGTGTCTGCATGGGTTTCCTGTGCGCTCGAAACACATGCACTTAGGCAGTCTGATTGAGCTAAATTACCCCTAGATGTGAAGGAGTGTGTGAATGTCTACGTGTGTATGTGCCTTCCCATGGCATGGTGCTCTGTCCAAGATGAACTCTTAAACCTTGGATCCAATGTTGCTGATTTGAACCCAGACCCAATGCAAACCAGAGCAATATAATGAATGGTAAATAACCGCTTGACTTTATGGAGGACTTTCCAGCTCATGAAAGACTCCAAGAATATTTCACAAAGCAAATAACCAAGTTGCCCTGTTTAGCAGGGGCAGCCATGATACAGCGCCCCTGGAGCAGACAGGGTTAAGGGCTTTGCTCAAGAGCCCAACAATGGCAGTCTGGGTGAGCTGGGGCTTGAACCACCAACCTTCCAATCAGTAACTCAGAGCTTTAACACACTGAGTCACCACTGCACCACTGAACTCCATCTATCTATTTAGGAACCTCTGTAGTCCAACTAGGGACTGTTACGTCTAATGGTGACCATTGACAATGATAGAACCGCTATGACAATGATAGAACCGCTAGTAAACATTCACACACTATGTGTATTCACACAAATGGCCTAACCTGCATGGATTTGGACTGTTGGAGGAAACCAAACTCCATGCACCAGATCCTGTGGCGGGAATCGAACCCGGACCCTGGCGGTGCGAGGCTACAGTGCTAACCACTAAGCTTTCATGCTGCCTTATAAATTAATTTAAAAATAAGAATTAGAATTAGAGATTTGATCAATTTACCCTCTGCTGTCAGAAATTGTGAATAATTTCTGTATTTCTTTCCTCAAAAGATGCTCCACATATATTTATTTATTTATTTGGCTTAATATGAACAGTAATTCCTTCATTTATATAGAGACAAAGCAAACTGCATAATTGAAAATACCATATTCAGCATGGATAATAAAAATAGTATTTATTATTTAATCAAATTGGGGTAAAGCCTAAATATAAAAGTTGCATAACATGTGTTTTTCTGTGATAAAGTCAGACTTAAAGTTAACAATTAAGAAAACATGAATGAATGAAACATAGCATTTTTTAGAATTTGCTTATTACAAAAATACGTAAATGCGTATACTGTACATTGTAAACTGTCACAGCACAAGCATGGCCATTATCGCATAAAAAAATGAATCGGCATTTATGGGCAAAATGACAAGGCATCTTTACATCTCTGAATAAAAATGTCAGGCTGCAAATATAGAGGAGAGTATAAAAAGCCACAGTTGATAGCTCTTACAGTTATAATGTAATTAACTGAAGTTGGTACACAAAGGCCAGTAGGAGGCGTCCGCCATCCTGCTTTCGCTGCCAACTTTTCCTTAATGCATGTTGAGAAAAAAAGAACAAGGAAGTGAGCATGAAAGGGAAGGGAAACTATTCTTCGTTCAAGCCCCCATTTCTTCTTGATAAGCCTGAGGTCTTAGCTGAGGAATCTGTGCCAAAGCTGCACTATGGCCCACTCAAAGAGTCTATTTGATCCCTCCTCAGTTGAAAAGCATGATAGGATCTGGATGCTTAAACCACAGCTTTTTACACTGGATGCAGAGAAATTACTTGAACAGGAAATGCCAAATGCAATCTGGCTGCACCAGACAAAGGGAATCGCGATGAAAAATGTTGAGAGAATTTTTATATATTTCTTATGCAAAGGCTGCAAGACAATGATTACTGTAAGATTACTATTTAAAGTTTCACACAACAGTAATCATAATCAGCTTGCTTGTTGCTCAACACTGTGCATTTTCTGGGTTTAGGGCACATCATCGTTGAATACTTGATTGTGATTGTAGTCGAGTGTTTTTTATGCAGCGCCATTCTAGAAGCAAAGTAAAGTAAAGTACAGATTTATCTTAATGCACTTATTATACAGTATGGGTTTTACACTGTAGTGAGGTTTAAACACATGTTGTTTTTTTTGTGGGAGAACATGTTTATTTAGTCATTTTGAAAGAATTCTCCAGTGCAAGTCAGTGCATTGTAGTTGGTGTAACTTTATATTAGATGACATGCAATAGGTCTTTGGGGTTACGTTGTAATATGGCAAACTGCAATTTTTGTCAGAACAATATTAATTTATAATGTGTTACAAACAATGTGTTATACAAGGAATAAAACATCTATCCATTTGGTTTCTATAGGACCTAACATTCTGTCAGGTGGCATTGCACCATACATTAACTGATTATTTTTCTACAATAGCATCTCTTGTGTTTTTCCTTAAAAAAAATATGACTGCATGATTTCAGTTTATTTCAGTCACAACAATGAGTCTTTCACTGTTATGACACCTCCTCTCCTTGCTCCATGTATCAATATCAGCTGGATCTAATTTGATTTGAATCCAGAAACATGGGATGTCCAGAAATCTGTCCACATCCTTGCGCTTTCTTAAGTTGAAATAAGGACACCAATCATAATAAAACCATGAAGCAAAGCTTGTACTGACATTCCATAATGATACACAGTACACAGTTTAGTGGAGAACAGAGAAGGGTTATTGGACCAGATATCCATTCTCCAGCAGGTAAGGTGATGTACATGGTGGTCTGTCTGTACATAACGCCATCCCAGCAACTCACCACAGGCGAGACAGACGTGCCCTCTTCCACTGGCCTGCCCTGTTGATGTTGGCATCTTAAGCAGGCTGTCACAGAGCCCTAGCCCCACAGGGAAGTCTAATATTTGAACTTTTCACTCCTGTTGCGGCTGCAACCCTGAAAAAAAAAAAATCTTGCTTTTGTCGAAGAGATGACAACCAGACAGAGAAAATAAGCCCAGCAGGTTTGGCCACAGGCCGCTTTTCTCCGACCTTTTGTGGTGAATAGAGCTGTGAATTCTCACAAAATAAGTGTTGGATGGCGCAATAACATGAATATCTCTCAGTAGGGGAAAATATAGAATATTGGTTTGGAAACTAGTGGGTTCTTAGGTCAAGCTTTTTTATCATGCTCCCTATTTGAGATATTTTCCCCAAACTGTCTGGTCCCGACCAAGAACTATTCCTCAAATTATGACGAACTGTCATTCTGTCACTATGACATCTTTCTTCACTAAGCTGCAAAGTAAACCCTAGACGTCTGCATATTTGCTGCTAGTACAGACTGGATGGAAACTGTTTATTTGAAACATTTCGAGAGAAAACCAATTTCTTAAGTTGGCATCTTGTAATAAGAAGATAAAGTTACTGATTTGTCCCTGTGGGTGGACAATCCTCTTCAAGATTGACACTAAGTCAGGCATCATGTTCTGACAACATGCCACCTTTTCCCAAAAACCTAGTACACATCTAATGTTCCCAAAAACAAAAACTACAAAAATTGTAAGAAGCCCCTGGTCTCTGTGAAGAAGTTTCGAATTCAGAGTTTGTTTGAGGTCCCTGTCCAGCATCATGACCTCTTGGGGGTCTTTAATAAGAGCAAGGCTACCATCCTTCCCGTGCATCTTTAAGTCTGACACACTTAAAAGCCACATTATCTTTTTTTTTTGCATGAACCTACAGGACTTTAATCAAAGAGCATATACAGTATAGTGCTTACAGAAAGTTTTAAGCCCCCTTCAAGTTTTTCCCATTTTGTTATGTCTTACACACACATCTTAAAATTGACTTAAATCCTTTTTTCCCCCTCATCATGTTACACACAATTTTCCACAAAGAAAAAATAAAAACAGGTGTTTGGAGTGTTTTATTAAAGACTGCAAAGACTGAAGACTGAAAGACTGAAATATCACATTATATATTCAGACGTTTTGCAGTTGACACTGGCAGTTGAGCTCTGGTGCGACTTACTCCTATTAGTGGTCATTGAGGTGCTTCTGCAACTTGATTGGTGTCCACCAGTGAATAAATGAATTCATTAGAATAATTAGGTAGGGTACACAACCTGTCTATATAAGGGGTCACCTTAAATAGTGTATGTCAAAGAGAAACCAAAGCCACGAGGCTAAGAGAATTGTGTCAAGAGACAGATCTGGGAAAGAAAAAAAAACCTTCTGGAGCATTAAGATGCGAATGGAAGAGATTTTAAACAACTAAGAGTCTTCGCAGATCTGGGGCCTTGGTCAGAGAGGTAACCAAGAATCCAAGGGTGAGATCCTGAGATCCATTGTGAAGACACTTCCAGAAAGACAGCCATCACTGCAGCACTCCACCAATCAGACATCTATGATAGAGTTGCAAGACAGAAGCCATTCCTCACTTAAGAAACAAGACAGCCTGGTGGGAGTTTCCCTAAAAGCACCTGACTGACTCTTAGACTATAAGAAGCAAAGTCCTCTGTTTGGTGACGGCAGCATCATGCTGTGGGGATGTTTTTCTGCAACTGGGACTAGGAGACTAGTCAGCATAGAGGGAAAAATGAATGAAGAAAAATAAAGGGATATCCTGAGTGAAAACCGTCTCCAGATTTCTGAGGATAACAAGTTGGGCCTACAGTATGACTCACGTTTGAACAAAGCAGCCACCCGAAGCATACTGCCAAGAAAACACAGGAGTGGCTTCAGAACAATGCAGCAATGCTGTGCAGTGTAGTAAGGTGCATTATTTTGCTGAATGTGACGAACAGAGGTTAAAAAATATTTTTGACATGAAGGGATGAACTGAATGGGCTGCAAAAGTGGTTAGGTAGGTGATACTGTATGTGCCTAAGTAACTTCCACATGAATGCCAGAACCCAAGATTTCCAAGCAAAGGATTGTCCAAACTGCCTCCACTCACTTGCCTTTTTCCCCCACAGTGCACCCAGGTGACATCTCTTCCCCAGGTTTGACATGTACATACACCCTGTAATCCATATGATGTTAAAGAAAATGTGTTTCATCAAACCATTGTATCTACTTTCATTGCTCTATCTACAGTAGATCTTCTGCATCACTTGTCAGTGGTTTTAATGTGGTGTGCATATAGTACATTGGAGAATATAGAGATCTGTCAGTTCTCCCAACCATGCTTTCATCAGGGCTGAACATAATTGCTTCATATTAGAAATTTACTGATGATCTTTCTTGCATTGATTAACTGATTAAATCTCTTACATTGGCCATCTTACTGTGGTCACATTAACTTTTAACTTTTTATTTTTTGACATCTACTTTTCTAGCTTTTCTATGGCAGTGAATCAGGGGCTTTGGTTATAGATGTGATCCTCTGCTGTTGTAGATTATCCACCTCAGAGTTTAATATAGTGTGCATTATAGAATGCTTTTCTACTCACCACGGTTATAAAGAGTTGTTTTTCTGAATTACTGTAGACTTCCTCTTAGCTCGAAATCTGGCCATTTCCCTCTGACAGTAAATAAAAAAAAAGTAATAAAGTCCTCTGTTATAAAATGGTATTATCACTCACTCACCGTCTACTGGAGCCTATCCCAGAAGACTTAGGGTACGAGGTAGGGTACACCATGGGCAAGCAATTTGGGAATAACCAGTTAGTCTAATCTGCATGCCTTTGGACTATGGGAGGAAACCTGGAGGAACCAACCAAGCACAGCGAGAACATGCAAACAGAGGCAGAAATCGAACCTAGCCGGGAATCGAACCCAGACCCTGGGGGTGCTAGGCAACAGTGCTAACCACTAAGCCACCATGCTACGAGAAATAGTATTTTTTTTCCTGTTAAATAATTCAGAAATCTTTTTAAAGGCCAGCAGGTAAATAATTCTTTATTTGTGTGGAGAAAGTAAAATTATCTTAAAAGAAGACAATCGTCCCTGAAGAGTCAGTACAGCCAATGCCTTACTAACAGCGAGGCATTATCACTATTATTACATGAATAAATGAATGAATGATGAATGAATTTAAGAAATGTTATTACATTTTTATAACATTTTCGAAAAACACCTTAAGTTTATTAAACAGGCCTTGACTTATTTCTTAATGGTACAGCTTGGAGGAAGCTCTCTCTCTAATTCTTCATTAAAAAAAAAAGACTATACCATATATTAGATATCAAAACAACTTGCAGTTATATTTATGTCTTTCTTTCAAAACTTTATTCATTTTAAACAAGTCAGACAGTAAAGAGCATAAACAAGCACTAGGGTTTTGATTTTAAACTTTAATTAAAAATGCCTGCCTGGTTGAAAAAGTTACCATTTCAAAAGGGTCAAATTATTTATTGGCCTGCATCAAGCAAATAAAACATCCATTACCCATATATACTATACATTAGGTTAATTGTAACTCGACTGTACCACAATGCACATCAATTATCCATTATGCACAATAGACCCTAAAAAAATTGCAGGATCTATTTGAAAGTATCTCTATTTGAAACTTTCTCACCTAGCTTTAAACACAGAATAAAATACATATATTAGAAAAATAAATATGAATTTTAGTCCAACATACTGGATATGCACTGGCCAAACACTGTTAAGATTTAAATATGCAATCCATAAGCATAAGTGGATAATTACTGCAATGATTAACGTGCCTCAGATGGCAACAGTTATTTTCATTTTGATTAATGTAGTGATCTCTTTAAACATTAAAGACGTATGATGTCGGAAGACGTATGCCATGAATATGAAAATTAAAAATAATGTGGGGGAGGGGGGTCCTATGGTATATTCCATCCTTGTGAGGACCCTCCATTAACATCAATATGGATGCAGCTAATTATTGGTACATATGGTAAGGCTACTCCCTTTGGGCTTTGTATTTTGTTCTGTTTGTTTGCTTTTGTAAAAAAATTTTTAAATAAATAAAACCTTTTTCCTTTTCCACTGTTCCTCTTGGAGACCGTGCATGCATGCACACACACATTCCCAACTAGGAGCGATTCAGTAAACCAATCTAGCTTGTTACCACAGACCTTGGCGGAGCAGGCTAACATTAATAATTCCATAGCCTCAAACTAAATGATGAACTAGAAGACTATCACATACGACTTACACTATAGGCTACCATTTAGCAATTTTTTAGAATAAACCAGTATTAGACTGTCATGTTATGGAAAGTCAAAAACTCACAGTCTAACAGCCTGTGTTCAAAACAGCAGGTGTGTTTTCCATCAACAGCTAGGGCAGGGGGGCTGTTAGACATTCTGGGACTAACGTACTGGGGCCCCCGACCCTGACGAAGCCAAACCTTTTCAGTTATCATAGTCTTCTCAAGGGCCTGCTGTCACCATCAGACACCCCCTATAGCGAGGCACACAGAAAAACTACTATCTTTAACCAGAGATGCTAGGTTTCAACAACATTTAGACACATTTAGACGTTGTTAAACTGATGTAGACTTTGTTATATTGATTCACCATGATGTCCGCTGCTCCTTTGACTAGGGTCAGCAGGATGCCTGCACCAGTGGTCCTTTGTAAGCACTTCACTAGTATTTCAACAAACTTTTAACTGTATGTTAACTTTTAACTGTACTCACATGAGTTGTGAATGAGGACTTTATTAGGATGTATATACAGTGGAACCTCAGATTGCGAGTAACGCGGTTTGCGAGTGTTCCGCAAGACGAGCAAAGATTTTTAATAAATTTTGACTTGAAAAACGTACAAGTCTTGGTTTACGAGTACCGAGTATCATGTATCACGCATGCGCTTCTTTTCATGTGCCGAGCATCACGTGATCACAACTAAGCCAATGTTTTTTTTCTCTCTCTTCCGTCTCTTACTGGTATAATCAACATCTGTGCACGTGTGTACTGTTTACTATAACACCTTGTGGACCACGTGTGTGTGAATTGACCACGTGTGTGCACGTAAAACAGATTTTTTTTTTGTGTTTGTATGCGTGTGCTGTTTATTATAAAACATGTGTGTATAGTGCATGTGTAAAGCAAAAGAAAGTCTCATTAGAGAGGTTAAAGATCTAGTTTCTGTCTCTCTCTCTGTATCAGCCTGCAGTTTGTGTCCGTGTGCGCGCGCGTACACCTCCTTTCGCCTTCACACTCA
>JAQMYJ010000014.1:14278420-14290703 GCA_030014305.1 Clarias laeviceps | reverse complement strand
ATCATGCTTTGGGGCTGTTTTTCTGCAAAGGGACCAAGATGACTGATCCGTGTAAAGGAAAGAATGAATGGGGCCATGTATCGTGAGATTTTGAATGAAAACCTCCTTCTATCAGCAAGGGCATTGAAGATGAAACGTGGCTGGGTCTTACAGCATGACAATGATCCCAAACACATCACCCGATCAACGAAGGAGTGGCTTCGTAAGAAACATTTCAGGTCCTGGAGTGGTCCAGCCAGTCTCCAGATCTCAACCCCATAGAAAATCTTTGGAGGGAGTTGAAAGTCCGTGTTGCCCCAAAACATCACTGCTCTAGAGGAGATCTGCATGGAGGAATGAGCCAAAATACCAGCAACAGTGTGTGAAAACCTTGTGAAGACTTACAGAAAACGTTTGACCTCTGTTATTGCCAACAAAGTATTGAGATGAAATTTTGTTATTGACCAAATACTTATTTTCCACCATAATTTGCAAATAAATCCTACAATGTGATTTTCTGGATTTTTTTTTCTTATTTTGTCTCTCATTTTAAGTGGGAGAACTTGCAGAATTGGTGGCCGATTAAATACTTTTTTGCCCCACTGTTTTTACTGTATGTATATACACACACACAGACACACACACTCACACTCCCAGCCACTTCATTAGTTATCATTATCGTTAGTGCAGCAAATTAATGCATTTAATCATGTAGACATGGTCGATCTGTTGAAGTGAGCCTCAGAATGGGGAAGAAAAGGGATGTACAAGGGGCGTTCATATGAAAAAAAATTGCCCCAATTATGCCCCCGGACATTATTACATTCATGAAGATTTCTTCTAGACGGCTCAGTGGCTGAGTGGTTAGCCTGTCGCCTTGCACTTCCTTGTTCAATCCCCAGGCCAGGTTCCATTCCCATCTCTGCTTGGTGGATTTCCTCTGGGTACTCTGGTTTCCTCCCACAGTCCAAAGACCTGCATATTAGGCTAATTGGTCATACTACTTGCCTGTAGTGTGTGTGTATGCACTGTGATGGATTGGCACCCTGTTCAGGGTGTACCCCTAAGTCTCCTGGGATAGGCTCTCCATGACCCTAAATACAGGATAGAGTTCCACATGATGCCGCTTGAGGCTCAAAACCAAGGCAAAGTGTTGGGAAATGCTCACAAACGGTGGGTTCACATTTATCATGACAACAAGCCAGCCCATTCACCTCATGAAACAGTGAAACTTGCAGGTAAATTGGAGTATGATATTCTGTCTCATTCTCTCTAATCCCGTAACCTCGTACCCTGTGAATTCTTCGTCTTCCATCACTTGAAGAAACCACTTTTTGGCAAGTATTTCAAAGATGACAAAGCCAAAAAGAAGGCTTCTTCAAAGAGATTCTCCACCAGCTCATCCATCGTTTGGAAAAGTGTGTTGCCTTAAGTGGAGGATACTGTATGTTGAGAAGGACTAACTTCATGACCAATGTTTGTTTTCATTAGATTATTTTTTCGTAGCAATAATAACAAATTTCATGACTGCCCATTGTAAGGGACTTTGAACATGGCATGGTTGTTGGTGCCAGATGGGGTGGTTTGAACTGCTGATCTACTGGGATTTTTATGCGTAGCTATCTCTGGGGCCCAAAGGAAATGGTCCAAAAAGACAAAATATCCAGTGAGCTGCAGATCTCTGGGACAAAAATGTTTTGCTAATGCCAGAGGTCAGAGGAAAATGGCGAGACTGGTTTGAGGTGATAGAAAGAAAACAGTAACTCAAATAGCATCTCGTTAAAACCGAGGCATACTGAAGAACATCTCTCAACAAACAAGACATCGAACCTTGAAGCAGATGGGCTACGGCGACAGAAGACCACATTAGGTGCCACTAAAGTCAGTTCAGGACCGGACATTGAGGCTACAATTATCATGGGCTCATCAAAATTCAACACTAGAAGATTGCAAAAATGTTGTCTGGTCTGATGAGTCTCAATTTTGCCTTGCAGAGATTTCAAATCCTCTTTATATACTTAGAAATACGGGATAACAAGATGACACACTTTGCATATCCACCAATACACTCTGGTTTATCCATAGGCCAGATGAGAAAGCTAGACGACCCATTCTTCACGTGTGCAGTGGGTGTACGAATGAGAAAATGTGTCACTGTGTGTTCTGCAAATACTGGCAAAGTGGCAGCGTGTGTATACAGCTAAGTCCTTCCAGTAAGAGGGAGTGAAAAGAATGCCTTTAAACATCTAAACACACAGAAGAGATCTGAGAGAGGGTGAGAGCATGACGGTGCGCACAGTGCGCTGAAATATCTGCTTAGCCTCTCCTCAATGCACACACCTGCTAGCTGTGTGTGTGTGTTTTATCTTGCACCCTTTTTTCCTACATGAATTCCTCTGAAGCACATCCAGACCCCTTGGTACATTGTGCTCCATCACCATGCAGGATTTCTCCAGTTATAGCAGCCTCATTTTCATTAGAGCAGGAAAAGCATGCTCAAAGGTGGACGTGCCACCGCAAATAAGTCTTCATACACTGAAATCAATTTTTAGATTGAAAAACTGAATTTTACTGTTTGTTATCCTGAATTGGCCATCAAACAGGGACAAGAGGTGTCCATGCTTCCGTTCAACCATCCATCCATCCAAATTATCCTTTGTGTAGGGTCACATGGAACTACACACAGGTGCACACACACACACACACACGCAATTTGGAAATGCCAACACATGTTTCAGGACTGTGGGTTAAACCAGAGGGGAAACCCACCAAGCAAAAAGAGAACAAGCTACCTCTATGCACACAGGACTGGAGGTGAGAAGCAGAAATACAGGGCAAACATACTGTACTAGAAGTGAGATTTGCACGTTTACATGCACAGTAGACCATTAGACACATTAGACTAGACCATTTAATTGATCTATTGTCTTGGTAAACAAGCACAGCAAGGAAATCGATTTATTGAACAAAGCATGTCAGATTCTGCAACAATAGGTGCCCGAAATTCCTCCTTTCAGCCTGTTAGCATTGTATTCCCAGGACAATGATCCCTCAAAACAATCAATAAACAAGTTGGCTAATGACAAACAGGTAGTACATAGAGTGGTGAAGACATGGACAACTCTACAGCGCGATCCCTTGTGCTTATGGTGTTATTGGAAGGCAGATGACACCGCCGTATTGTTAGTAGCTTTTCCCGCTATTAAACATTATGTTCGACTTCTGGGTCAAAGCCTGGATCAGAAACTGTGCCGTATGCGCAGAGGGCCTATGTCAATTTCTTTGTTTGATTGAGTTATACAGTACTTGCAGGACGGTGGTGTAGTGGTTAGCACTGTCTCCTTGCACCTTCAGGGTCTGGGTTCGATTCCCGGGCAGGCTCGATTCCCGTCTCTGTTTGCATGGAGTTTGCGTATTTTCCTCATGCTTGGTGGGTTTCCTCCGCATATTCTGGTTTTCACTCACAGTCCTTAAATATGCAGATTAGGCTAATTGGTATTCCCAAATTTCCTGTAGCATGTGTGTGTGCCCAGCGATGGATTGGGACCCTGTCCAGGGTGTACCCCGGCTAGTGCCCTAAGGCTTCTGGGATAGCCTCCAGGCCCCCTGCGACCCTGAATACAGGATAAAGCGGAATAGATGATGAGTGAGTGAGAGTACTTGTAGGAGAATCTTGACTCCCAACCGTATTAACTGGTTGTGCTAGTCTAACTTTGAGAAGTTCCGTTTAGTAGGTTTCAGTTGGATTAACACGTTTACATTTATTTGAAAAGTCCGGTTTTAGTCGGAAAAACACAACATCATGTAAATGCACTGACTGCAAACCACTAAAGGCTGAATTATGCTTCTGCGTCAAGTCTCTTCAGCAGGTCTCCCATAGCCGTGTTCCCTACGGAGTAGTCTGATGTGCATCTTCCCAGAAATGTAACTATTGTACATACTACACAACAAGTGTTATTGGTCCACCTGGCCAATTAGCATCACATTTCCGGCTTGCTCCAGTTTTTTAATTGACTGTACTGACTCTCTGGTGTCTTCTCTCGTTCTTATGTTCCTAGCTCCATCTCCAATGAGATCCATTCAGTTTCATTTAACTGTTGTATGTAGTACACTATAAATACCCGCCAGGGTGGCAAAGAGACTCATCACAACGCCAACCTGTGGTTTGTCGCTGTAATTGCAGAGTGACATGAACACAACAGCACACAAGTATAAATGCTCACGTGAGTAGCGTATGGTGTAGGCAACACATTTACATTTAAGTATTTGGCAGACGCTCTTATCCAGATCAATTTACAAAAGTGCCTTGTAGTTTTTATCATTGGATAGATACATGCACTGGGATACTAGGTTAACTAGGTTAGTAATTTTGATTGCGATCGGTCGAACACTGTTTGGACGTTTTTTTTATTATGGGCAGTTAACCAAAATATCTAGGTCTTTAGTTGTCACTTAAAACTTGCCAGTGACTCAGCCATATGTACATCTAGAGGAAGTTCATTCCACCCCCTAGGTGCCAGAACAGAAAACAGTCTACATGTACAGTCAGTCTGTCTTCCTCCATCTCTGAGAGATGGTGAGACCAGCCGAGCAGTGCTGGAGGATCATACTGAATGTGGTGAGGGGTCTGATTAGAGCTAAGAGGAAAGAAGTTGCTGGGTCATTTTTACCTTTGCGCTGGTGGCTCAGTGGTAGGTGTTTCGCCTGCCATGCGGAAGGCCCAGGTTCGATTTCTAGCCAGTGCCCAAACCCCATCCACTGGATGCAGTGCCGGTCCCAGGCCTGGATAAAATGGGAGGGTTTGTGTCAGGAAGAGAATCTGGCGTAAAAACCTGTGCCAAGCTTGTATGTGCTGACCAAATGGTCCGCTGTGGTGACCCCTTGCCGGCAGCAGCCGAAACAACAAGGCAAGCATCAGTGTTTTGAATTTAATGGCCGCAGCTACAGGAATCAGTGGAGGGAGGGGGGTGGTAGTGTAAGAGAACTTAGGAAGCAAAAGCCACCGTGCCACCAGGCAAATGGTGTCAGATATCTTAAAATCATTCTTTCATTTGAATCCAATCTCTGCTCCCGTTCCGCTCCAGGGACCAACCACAGTGCTGAAGCTGAGAGATAAAGGCCATCCTTGGCATAGGAACGTTTATTAATAATTTATAAACAGACTTTGAACTCTATTCGTTTTTTTTTTTTTATAGCAGAACGAGAGGACCTCTTGACTCATACAAATAACTTCTCATAAATTTATTTTTCGTGCCTACTTATCATGACCTTTCGAGGTGCTGTCTGCCGCGTCGATTCAGTAACCTGCTGGAAATGTGTTCAGAGAATTTCTCTGAATCTGTGCAGTAAAATATTGGTCTTGAGTGGTAATTTGATTGAGGTTAAACGAGACACAGATGGTTTAAAGATTGCTGCAGTTTGCAGGATTCCGACACATTACAGGAACGGGCAGACCTGCTGGCGAGGGAAGCATGAGATTTGTGAAGTCTTGTGAAACCTTTAAAAAAAAAATGGGCCAGAAGCTAATTAAGCGGGAATGTCTTGACACGCCGTGGACCAGGCAGAGAATTCAACACATTTTCATTATTTATTAAATGAACTGTACTGTATATGAAGCTAAGCACAATCACGGGCAATATCACGATCCATCATCAACTGTTTATTCACTGAACTGCCATTAACACATTTTGTGATTCTGTGCACTGAACATTCTTTGAAAAGTACAACGCAACACCATATGTGCATGCTGGACTCGTTTATTTTCATATCTTTTTAATAAATGAAATCAACTATGGCTCAGTTAACAATCCACAGCATGAGATCTGAGATCTGCTACTAATAACGCAACCCCTTGTCAAATACAATCCTTTAGTTACTCAGTCGTCGACCTCAAAAGTTATCAGTCTACGGTTAGATAGGATGCAAAACCGAGGGAGTAATGCATAATGCAAATACATACAGAAGCCCGTATCGATTCAGAATTAAGTGCTGCAGGTGAGATTTACATCTTTTTCCAATAACCATCCACCCATTCTTTGACCTTCACATCTTTGACTTTCCAAGTTTTTCAATTTAGACTAAAAAGTCACAATAAAATCCCCTGGAGATGTTCGTAATTATTTTCTTATGTGATCAAATAGTTGATAGCCCAAAAAATATATTAAATAAAAACAAGAAAATCCTCGATAATAATCTGTTAATTTTAGATTGGCTTCAGTCCCGATGGATTCTGTCATCCCCCTTTAAACATAACCCTTGTCTTTACATGTATAAAATCATCTCGTCATCCATCAATGTAGTGAAAGCCCAAGAGATACAGACACACAAGATACAGATAGTTATTGATGTTCTTAATTCTGGTAAAAAAATAAAAATTATCAAAATAATAATTATGAAAGAAAAGATAATAAGTAATCACAATATTCATAGAGGATTTATTAAACAGCTCATTAGAAAAACTCAAATTGGTTCTTCAATAGCAGTTGATTAAATTGAGGATGTAAACAAATAGCACTAAGCTAATACAGTATACAGTACATAGAGGACAATCGATTAAAATGGAGCAACTCTTCAAATCATATTTAGCTACAAAAATTTTCTATAACGAAGATAAGTATTTTAATTTTCCTAAGACAAATCAATTTAAAAAGCAACTCCATTAATTAATTTTCTATTTAATGATGCAATAAAAATGGGATTCCAGTATCATACACTATATGGACAAGTATTTGTCCAAACCTGTTATTTGTTCAAAAATGTGAATGTGAATCAGGCCTCTTATCCCCAATGAAGGGCAATCCTAATGCTTCAACATACCAAGACATCTTGAGCTGTGTTCCATTCCGAAGTGTACTTCACAGGGTGCTCCCTACTCCATGCTCCATTTGCAGGGAATGTCAGTGAAGGGAACTCTCAACAAACCTCCACCATTCAGAACATCCTGTGAAGTTACCAGCGCAGACGTCACTTCCTCCGTGCATTACCATGGTAACATAAGCACCTTGGATACCTGTCACTGGTGCTGTGGAAATTTCACACTATAGATATATTGAATATTTATTGAAACAAAAACTGATATCATTATAAAACATATGCTATTAAAATGTGTTTGTTTGTTGGTCTTTCGGCTGCTTGTTTGTTGGAAAAGGGGTCGCCACAGCGGAATACCCAGTCCGCATAACAACTTGGCACAGGTTTTACGCCGGATGCTCTTCCTGACGCAACCCTCCCATTTTATCCGGGCTTGGGACCGGCACTGCATCCATGTGTATAACTTGTAAATAAATTATTGCTTAATAATGATAATAATAATAATTGATTAAAGATGTATGGAGAGATTAAAGATGTAATAATTTTATTATAAATTATTAGCCTATTTAATACTTGATTAAATTAAATCTTAAATTATTGTGTCCAATTAATATGAGATCGCCCTGGATAATAATGATAATAAATATAAAAATTATTGTTCCTTTTTTAAACTCTATTCTTTTCACGCTCCAGTGAGACACAGTGACTTATGGGAAAGTTTTCATTCCCTTTTCCGGTGAAGTGAAGACCAGCTGTCCCTTATATGGTTCACAGTTCCCGTTGACTATAAAGACTGGCCCATACAGATCCCTATGACCTCAACCCCGTCGAGCACCTTTGGGATGAACTTAAAAAACGGAGATTGCAAGCCAGGCCTTCTCGTCCAACAACAGCGCTTGACCTCATAAATGCTCTACAGAATAAATGAGCACGAATTCTTTCAGAAACACTCCAAGAGAGCCTTCCAAGAAGAGTGGAAGCTGTTATAGCTGCAAAACGGGGACCAACTCCATATTGAAGTCATTGCAGGTTTGGCCAAATAGTTTATCCATATAGTTTATTTGTGTGCACATGACTGCATGTTTGGAGAAGGCCGTAATGTTGTCTGGCTGTTGGCTGTAATAAGATCCAACTGTGTTTGTTAGTATACCATGGCTCAGGCAAGTAAAGAGCATCACATAAAGGATGAGCAACGTCGGACATAACAAGCTCTAATTTGGCTGGCATCTTTTTCACACAGTGCTTCTATTTTACTCGGAAGAATTTTAAAGTTCATAGCAATTTAGCACCTCAAAGGCAACTGCAGCTGTTTAAAAGACCTGTAATAACAGTGTACAGCCTAATCTACTTTTCTCCCCAAACAATAAGAACTGGATTTTTGTCATTTGCTTGTTTTTGGACTCTCACTGATCACAACAGGCATTATCGTTACTGCCAAAGCTTTTCACTGGCCAAAAAAGCACTTATATGAATTTACAGCCGGCCAGGGCTCTTCGGACGCTGTCAACAGCAAATTCTTGTGACAAAGAATGCTAAAGGACGGCGTGTCTTTTGAGGAAAGTCATCTCTGGGGATAGCTATGGGAAAAACACACTTCGTCCAGCGCCTTTTCAAGTGGTGCAGGCTTGGTATGCTGGCTTTGGGAAGCTGGTTGTATCAACCAAGAGATACAAAGGTGTGATTTATGCCATACTTTTAATAATAGAGAGCACCTGGCTCTTTCATATCAATCATACATGACTTCTTTTTCCCACCAATCTGAAGTACTCACAAAGGCAGCAGATGAGTAACGTGGAATGCACTGGCACCTGACATTCCAGCTGACATCTCTGGTGTTGAGACACGGATTACCGTCCAATTTATCTCTTTTTTGTCGAGGCTTAGCTCTATCTAAACAGCTCTCCACTTCAAAGTGCATGACAAAAACCAAAGCAGCAACGAATGGCTGCAGGGTTTAATGCAAAATTGGCTTAGTCCAGCCTTGTTTAAACTGTGCAATCGGCACACACAAAAAGAGACAGGCGTTTTGATCTCTGGGAGGAAAATTAGCTTGATTTCTTTTCTACTTTTCTACTGTTCCCTGGTGCTCAGCTGGGTTTATTTCCAGTTATTTTATTTCTTATCATTTCATTCCTAAGTATATTACAGTACATGTTGTTTGCTCTAGGTCAGCTAGAGACTTTATTATATTTATATTACTGATATGGTGAGTTTAAGACGCAGTATACGTTGTAATAAAGACTATTAAAGACTCCAGACAGGACAACTTTCTTCTTTATTCATACTGGTTATAAATGTCTTACATAGAAGTAAAACATAGGGTGGCATAAAGTTACTTATAAAGATCTACAATGTTTTTCATTGCAAAGATTAAGCAGTTCATGGGAAAGTACTACAGTACAGTAAAATAGTACAGCAGGAACAGCAGGACCTGTATGTCAGATGCTCCATACTGTATATACACAGTACCAGTCAAATGTTTGGACACTCCTTCTAATTCAATGTTTTTTAGTCAGTGAGTTATTTACCACCTTCTAGAACACTACTGGAGATTTTAAAACTCTTGCAAGAACAGTATTGTCGAGTGCATTTGCAAAACCCATCAAGCACCATGATGAACCTGGCTCTCATGAAGACCATCCCAGGAAAGCAAGACCAAAACGTACCTCTGCTACAGAGGAGATGAGACCAGCCTCAAAAATCACCCATTAACAAACAGCACCACAGATTAGAGCCGTTATGAAGGCTTTACAGAGCATACGTAGCTGATACATCTCAATATCAAAGGAGATTATTGCACATTTTGGATGCCTTCAGCATTGTTTTATAATGTAGAAAGCAATAAAAATTGCAATTAGAAGGTGTGTCCAAAATTCTGTGTATATAGAAAAAACTAAAAGAGAAAGAGAAGAAGACTATAAACCTAATCCCAGGCTGACATGTGAACAATCCCAGCAAGGGTCTCAGTCCCATGAAGAAAAACAGGAAAACAATGTGCAGATATTACCTTAGAGAGTGCTGCTGCTCTTATACAACTTCTAACAGATTTTCTATTTCACGCTGGATGCTTCTCCATGCCTGAATGGTCTCGGGTTTTGCCCCATGCATCCTCGCTACAGACTGCTCCATATAAACAATGTGGTTGAAGGTGCTGTATTACCCCATTGCGTTTGAGTGGTTAAATGGAGTGATTTCCAGCAGAGAGCCAGAATCATGTTTACTGCAGCGATGCCCACAATACACTGTGGGTAACTTTGAAAGATGCCAACTCAATTTAGCTCAGTGGGACTGCAGAAGCTTCATATGAGTCCCAACTGATCTTTGGAATGCATCAATTTTGATTTAGGGCAGATTTTTATTAAAAATCCAAAATATTCAATTTCTACAATTGAGGCTCATTTCAAGCCTGTCTTATTGTATTGGCAGGCAGTTTTCCTTATTTGAAGCATTTATTTAAAATAAAAAAGCAAGAGTGTGTATTTGCCAATACACGAAGACAAGTCACTACATCTATATACTTATTTCCTAATTAGTATAATGGATTATAGAGAGTGTACTCACATATACAAGTACATTAATGAGATGGGGCAATGATGTTGCCTGGGGTGCAGTTGGTGTTCCTCTTCACCCTAAATGTGCTCAGTGGGGTTGAGGATAGGGCTTGGGCAACTCAAGTTCTTCCACTCCAACCTTGGAAACACCATGTCTTCACGTACCACGTTTTTTTTGCACAGGGTCAATGTCATGCAGGAACATGTTTGAGCCTCTTAAGTTGTACTGAAGTGAATGTTTAACGCCTTGGCATACAAAAGGCATCATATACAACTGTGTACTTCCAGTGTTGTAGCAAGTTTGGTGAAGGTCAGGTGTTCACAAAGGTACAATGATTGAATAAAGAATACATTGTGACGCACACAATGTGTGAGTTACATCTAAAACCTTGTATATTTATCATCTCGATGTGGATTCTGTTCATTCGGCTACCATTTTTATTTTATTAAAAAAATTTTAATGAGCTTCTTAGCAACTCAACATAGCTTAGTAATTGAAGAACTAGAGGACAGCTTTCAAAATCTGTGACATTTATTTGCTTTGGGCTATGCGATACAACCACAAAGACATTGTGCAAAGAAAGCAATGATTATGACACTTCAGGAAAGGTGACATGCATAAAGCAAAAAAGAAACAACAAAAACATATATATATATATAAAAGATATCTGTTCAACAAGAGGACAAACAGGATAAAGAAGGCAGGCACTAAT
This sequence comes from Clarias laeviceps, assembly GCA_030014305.1. NCBI lineage: Eukaryota > Metazoa > Chordata > Actinopteri > Siluriformes > Clariidae > Clarias > Clarias laeviceps. The sequence goes on along the minus strand of JAQMYJ010000014.1, from coordinate 14,279,650 downwards.
ACTGATAAATGTAAGCTCATTAGCAAGACAATTTTAACATACCTCAGCATCAATGTTTGTTTTCTTTTTTTTCTTCTTTTTTTGAATGGCCAAAATTTTAACAAAAGCTCAAATCTTTGAAAAAGATCATATAAAAATATTCAGAGCTGTGATATTAGTATTAAAGGTGAGACTATTAAAAAAGCAAGAATGAAGTGTCACATCTAAGTGAATTTTGTTCGAAGGGCGCTGTTTAGTAAAACTGCATCAGGTTTATCAGCGGGTCGAATAAAATCAAGCTCTTCTCATGTTAAAACATCATGTCTCTCCATAATGTGCTACTGATAGTCTCTACATTACATGTGATTAATTAGTTTAAGGGCATGAGCTTATGTGGTAAAAAGTTAGAGTATATGAAATTCAAACATACTTATTTGACACAAGTGTGTCTCTTTCACTAGATAAAAACTTTGAGATAAAAACCTTAGATACTTTATATATGATTTATGACCAGGAGCACTGCTTATTCTTTTTTTTGACACAATCAAAGCAGAGATTTCTGTAAAATGATTTCTTTTTTTTCTGTGCAAGTAAATATCTGAAACATTTATAGACTTGGTAAAACACGTACAAAGGCGTAGACTCAGGTTCATTAGCACACTGTGTCTATAGAAGCCAAATGAAATCGACAAAAAGTTTAAATCACTGCACTGGACAAATGACCCGAGAGCAAGCCAGACATAAGTGCTGTTTTTTCTTCATTTACTTTTTGGGTAGAAGGGGTAGATATGCTTGGCGAAGAACCCAAAAAGAAGAAGAAGAAGAAAGAAAAAGGACAGAAAAGCAGAAACAGGTCCTTGGTCACTCATCTTCTGTGCGGCTGCCCTCAGACTGCTCCTGTGAAATACACCAAAAATGGAGTGGGTGACATGGCACATGGATGTACATACCAGAGTCTCATTGCCCACAATCCTCAGCTCACAGGTTTGACAGCTAATCTCAAGAACTGTCTTAGGGGGCTTTCATATGTCACACTGGTGTAAGGTTAATGAGGCAAAGCATAGGGGCTGAGTGCTACACTAAATATTAAGAGACTGTCCAATTCTGATTGGATTGACAAGAACTCAGAGTCAAGAGAGACGTGAAATGGTGACTGAAGAAATTAATTTGAATCTACACTACCGTTCAAAAGTTTTAGAACACTTTCTAACTCCATGATGGTTCCTGATTTTTATTTATTTCTACATTGTA
>JAQMYJ010000014.1:14263286-14278320 GCA_030014305.1 Clarias laeviceps | reverse complement strand
TATTTTATAGTTTTGAAATCCCCAGTATTGTTGTAGAATGTAGTAAATAAATCACTAAACAAAAACAAAGAAATTTGCAAGTGACCCCAAACTTTTGAACGGTAGTGTATAGTGGGGCTAAAAAGTATTTAGTCAGCCACCAGTTGTTTTAAGTTCTCACTTAAAAAGATGAGAAAATAAATCACTAAACAAAAACAAAGAAATTTGCAAGTGTTCTAAAACTTTTGAACGGTAGTGTATATGAATGGTTGCCTCAGTAGCCAGTGAATATGATTCACCACACACACACACACACTACATGGCCAGAACTGGATATCTGACCACCAGAACCAAATGTGTTTGTTGAAAATCCCATTCCATAATCACAGACATTAGTATGGGATTTTTTTTCTCCCTTTTAGGAAAGCTTGCACTAGATTCTGAACCCATTAATTCGGGTAATGATGCAAGGCCTTGCGTACAGTGTTCCTATTTGACTTGCCCAAAGTACACAACACCGTCCTTGTGTTTCTTCTTCTGCTCAGACCTAATCCCCTGCCCTGGTCATTTACAGTACATTTGTGTTTGTTATTAAACGGTACGCGCATTAGTGTGAACAGAACCTATTTAAAAACACAGTGTCCCGATTACATGCATAATCCACATGTCATATTTGGGAGACTGTCACTATAGAAATAAACTGAACAAATAAGCTGGTGCTTTGAGGGGTAACTTGTCAGTAAGGGCAAGAAGGTGAAAAATGAGTTGTTTTTTCCCCCGCCATTATTATTGATACTCCTCGAACATGAAATGTCTGGAGGTGGTAGAGGAGTGACATGCATAGTAATCATCACACAAACACACGTCACATGGATCGTCCATCTAGAATCATGTGTGTAACTAAATCAAATCGGATCTGTCATATTAAGGCAAATAAATATTTATTTGTATAGATGTGTGCCTGCTCAGATTTATTCATTTTACAAATAACATTAATATTTACACTTGCATATATTGAGAGTTGGGTTACACTGCTTAAATTGATTTTTTATGGGTGTGGCATTCAGATTATGCAAATCATTATGCAAATCACTATGCAAATCATTGTACACTACCGCTCAAAAGTTTGGATCACTTAAAAGTTTTAGTGTTTTCCATGAAAACACACACAAAATTAGTCTGAATAGAAAATATCGCAAAAGAACACGACATGCTGTCAGAGTTAGAAATAATGATTTTGGTGGTTTTTCAAACTTTGCCTTCATCAAATAAAAAAACCAAAACACACATTTTGCAGCAATTACAGCCTGGCAGACATTTTAGCTGTCAATTTTTCAAGATAATCTGATGAGATTTCACCCCATGCTTCCTGGAGCATCTCCCACAAACTGTATTGGCTTGATGGAGTCTTTCTACGTACCATACGGTCAAGCTGCTCCCGCGACAGCTCAACAGGGTTCAGATCCGGAGACTGTGCTGGCCGCTCCATTACAGTCAGAATTCTGGCTAACTTTAATTGTTTGTGTATTCCAAAACACTCGTAAACCAAATCAAATTTTCCCATAAGAAATAATGGGAATTCAAATTATTCACTTCAAAGCTCCCAAAAAATAAATACATAAAAATAATTAACACAAAATATTAAGTAAAGATAAAACAAATTAACCTGCACCTTACCTTTAAAAAAAGTAAAAATAAATCCCGTGCCGGTTCACACTCTCTCTCTCTCGCCTTTAGTGTCTTTGTGTGTGTGTGTGTGTGTGTGTGTGTGTGTACACACCCAGTAAAGGCGAGAGAGAGTGTGTGTGAACCAGCACGGTGTCGAATTACGCGCGCGCACACACACATAACGCACACACAGTAAAGGCGAGAGAAAGAGTGTGAACCGGCACGGTGTCAAATTACGCGTGCACACACATAACGCACTCACATAACGACAGGTTGAGGGAGAAAAACCTTTAACCTTCTAATGAGACTTTCTTTTGCTTTACATGCGCACACACACGTGTTCTAAGAAACAGTACACGCGCTTACAAAGACAAAATAAAATATGTTTTACACATACACGTGGTCACAGTGTTATAGTAAACAGTACACACGTGCACAGATGTTGATTATACAAGTAAGAGACGAGCACTAAGACCCAGCAGGGGAGAGACGATTACCTACAATTTCGCAGTGCAAGAGAGAGAAAAACCGTTGGCTCAGTGGTGATCACGTGACGCTCGGCGTCAAAACAAGAAGCGCATGAGTGATACACGATACTCGGTGCTCATAAACCAAGACTTGTTAGTTTTTCAAGTCAAAATTTATTAAAAATCTTTGCTCGTCTTGCGGAACACTCGCAAACTGCGTTACTCGCAATTCGAGGTTTCACTGTAAATATAATAAATTGTGAATTGCATGAAAATGTTTTTTTTTCTGGAAAACAAAGAAATTTGCAAGTGATCCCAAACTTTTGAGCAGTAGCATATTTCCTCCTTCTACACTGTTAGATGTTAAAGCGCCCAAGACTGTTGAATAGCACGCATACCACTCCCATTAAACACAAGTACGTTCCTTAAAGCCAAAGGAAGAAGGGATAGAAAAAACAAAGACTGAACGGGTCAAATGTGGTCAAAGACATATGAAGAAAGATGCGTTATAATGTACTGTGTTTAACATGATAAGCTGAATTTAAGTGAACCTACATTCTCCTCCTGCTCCTCATCACTGTCATCGTCACTGACCACAGGCTTGGCCTTGACCCGGCTCGGCCGCTTCTTGCCCCTTTCTTGGCTGCGTTCCTCCCGCTTGCTCAGCTTGATCTTCACCTTCACTGACTTAGCTGGGATGAGAACCGTCACAATAGTGAACAAAATGTTTTATTACCACGCTACCATACTTCTTTAAAATTGACCCATAATGAATCACTGCATTTTTGTTTGCATGCAAGCAGAGTAAGTATGTACAGTATGCGCCAAAATATACAGTACTGAATCTCAAGCATGTCGGACGCGCATGTGCGTTTTTCGACGGGGCAAAGCTCCAGACACGTGTTCCCAGTAGTGAAAAGGAAGTTGTGTTGTGTTGTGCATTTGTCGTTGGAAGGGGGTCTCTTGACTATTAATTTGTTCATCATTCAGTCAGTTTTATTTCCACTCATTCGGAAGCGGTCGTGAATGGGGACTGAGTTTAAAAAGGTGACGTAACAATCCCTTCCCATACCCGTCCCATTGCCCCAATCTTACACCACCTGATGCCTACTTGTGAGTGTGTTCAACTGTGAAGATCCGCCAAGAAGTGCGCCTACATTACGTCTCCTTTTGCAGGGATCCGCATCAACCTTTGTTCTGAGAATCCGGGTTCGAATCCACGTGAACGATATGAACACTGTCTACAGCGAGGCGGCGCACACACACTTTGTACACTTACATCACGCATACTGTGGTAAATCAACAAGCTAATAGTGTGTATGTTAGTTTCTTTGAGGAGAAATAAACTCACAGATGACAACAAGGTAATATTGTTCATCTTTTCATGTCAGTACTGTATATATTTTGCCACATACTGTATAACTTTTTAAAGGAATACCTCGGAATTCATAGTTTAACTAAAAAAGAAAACCTAAGTAAGCTTTTGGCTCACTGAACTATACTGTATAAACCATCTCTGTGAATTTCCTACAGTATATTTTATATAAATTTTTGGATCAATGTATTGAAACAAATAATTAAAATAGATCTGGTTATTCATGGTATTCATCAACACGGCTCGTCATACTGGATTAACAGGAAGAAAATATAATATTTTAAAATCTATTTCTCACACTCAGTCTCTGATTCCTCCTCATCATCCTCGTCATTGCTGTCGTCCTCACTCTCCTCTTTGGCAATCTTCTGCCTGGCGCTCCTGAACACGGACTGCAGCACTATGGAGTCTTCAAAGATCTTAAAGAATACGGCATCAAAGAAATCTTAAGAATTCATGAATAAAGAAAATGGTAGACATGATTCATTAAAAAAAATAAAAGAAGAGTTAAAAATTATAAGCAATTGGAGACTTTAATTATTACTTGTTTATTTATTTATTAGTAGACTTTACCATCTATGCCTGAAATGAAGCTCCATATTCTGTTTACTTGAGGCAAAGAATGTTAACAATTCATGGTGCTATGGGAATGCAGGAGGAATTGTGTTCAAGTTCAAATTCTCTTTACAAGTATTCTGAAGCAGATAAAATGATGGAATCAATTACAGAGTAGAGGATTTTGGCCCATAACCCTGAACTTCCTGGCAAACCTCCGGAACATTCTGTGGAAAGTTATTTTCAACTCTCATATGGGCGATTTCTTTTTTTTCTTTTTCTTTTTTCATAAACCCTAGTCCAACTGAGCTTTTGGTCTGAACTGGAGGACGAACGTGAAGATGTGCTTTCAAATCACTCACCTGAGAGCCTTCTAGATTGTAGGTTTGAGCATTGTGACAGAGGAGCATGACGTCTTTTTCCAAATCGCCCAAGCTCCGGTACTTATGGTTGCGCACTCTCTCCTACAAACATACACACCGCTGCTCAAACCATTCATTACAACTGGAAATCGCAGCAGGAACAATGCGGTCCAACGGAAATGTTCTTTTCCAAATGAAATGAACCCAGTAATGTCAGGAATGACAAATTACAGCAATGTCTCATTGTGCACTGAAAACTTAATTCCACATGTCTACTTATTCCTGTTATTATCAGCCCTGAGTAATGGAAGTGCCACTCAAGATATTATCTGCAAATAATGTGTCACAACAGTGAATATAGATTGTACTAGAGAATAGAGTTATCTCTAAGGAAAGGAGTTAGCCCATGCTTTAATTATTTTTATTTTTTTACCTTTATTTTTTTGAAGTCCACTGGCTTTCTTATCAGTTCATAATACTCTGGAAGCTCTTTCCTGGAAGGCAGTTGTACAAACACCTCACTGAGCTGGCGGCCTGATCTGTAATTAGAGGACACAGAGCCGGTTTGACGAAGATTCCTTTGGACTAAATGAAGATTAATTAAAGAAAATATCAACAGAGATTTTCTGTTCATGAATTTTGATGCAGTATGGCTTAGTCTAATTAAAATGGAAAATATCAAGGTTACACCGACCGTAGGCGAAAGTATTACACCTACTATAGACTAACAGTAGGTGTAATACTTTACACCTGTGATTTCGTCTGCAGAAAATGCATCAACTTTATTTACATCAGAGATCACTTTAAAAAATCAGTTTGAGACAGATTTATTTCAGCTTTAATTTGTTATCAGAATTCAAGAGGGACCAAGGTTTACATACTGATTGATTCTTTAAGAAGTAAAAAAAAAAAAAAAAGACATTTATTTATTTGTTAATGATATTTAGAACCTTCTGATTGGCTAATGGCATGATTTGTAACTAACTGGCAGTGTACCTGTGGATTTAATTAAAGACCTACTGAGCTGGTCTATCAGGCAAGATCTAAGAATAAAAGTGGACCTGCAGGAGTCTAGTTAATAGCTGAAGATAACACAAACATATGTACAAACAATGGCATGCAAAAATAAAAGTCTTATAATCACATAGACACTGCATCGTTCATGTAATAGGTACAAATAACTTTTCAGAGATGAATGAATTTTGTCTCAAGACAACGATAAAGAAGCCAGAGGCATCAGGTGCCAAACAAGTACATTATTCTGATAGACTGCTGTGCAAGAAATAACCCTGACTGTAATGATCATATAATCACCAGGATGAAAACCTTTTTTAGAGAACACAAATTGAAATGCTTGAGCCCTACATATGGGGAAACAATGTGAGAATTTAATTTAAACACCACTCTCCCAACTGTGAGTCATGGAGGTAGATGAATCACACAAGCTACTATGGTGTTCTGCTGGAAAAGAGATTGGTGCAGTTTATGAAATAGATGGCATCATAAGAAGAAGTGAAGGTTATTTAAAAATACTGCATTTTATATATAAAAAAAAAATCAACTTGGATTTGTCTGGGAAAGACCTTAATACAATACCAAGGAAATAAAACCATCATCACTTCCCTAAATTCCATAGAATTGAACTGAAAAAAGTGTGCACTAAGTAAAAGGCCAATAAACCTGAATCTAACATCATTAAACACACAAGAGCAAATGTCACTTTGCTATTTTATTTAAATTACCCTTTATTCTTTCTTAACTATCCCCCATACGCACGCATCAAACACGTACAGTGGATAAAAAAAGGAAGAAAAAAAAATCAAATGTTAACAACATCATTATGCAACCTCAATCTGAGTTAACTAAGTATTCACACCAGCAGCTCAAAACCCCACTAGACTCCCCTTTCTTCTATTTCCTCTCAGCGGAGTCAGCACTGCCAGCCAAGGCATGAAACATAGCCTGCACTCAAATCACATTATTCAGTGCACATTTCATGATAAAATCAAGGAGCATACTGGTGTAATTACAGTCTGCTTACCTCCCTGAACACCTCCATTTTCTGGAATGGGATTTTCTGAAATGCCTCATATAATTACACTCATGACCATTTACCTTCACACTCAAAATCCTATTTCAAATCAACTATAGTGAACGTAGAGGGAATTTAACAAGATGCAACATTTCTGCACTAGTTGCATAAGGAATAATAAAAGTAATTTATTACAGTTGAAGAATCTTTAAGGATGCTCAAAAGTGTTGGAGACAGTTAATGAAATGTGTTATCCTATCTTGTTTTTAATTTGTTTAAAGAATGTGAACAAACTTCTATGATCACACTCTATTTCATTCATTCTCTATACTGTACCACATTATTTTTGTAAAGCCTAGAGCCTATTTGAGGGTACGCCGGACACTCAGCCCTTTTAAGATTGTTTTGTTGACCAATAAGCATGAGCCATGTATGCTGCAAAACAAACAGGAGAGAAAAGGACTGTAGTGTGAAGTGCAATTAAAGTGTAGGACCATTGTTGCTCAAGTATCCTATTGTTCCACTGGATTTACCCTGACAAATGGTGCTTACATAATCCTAATTTATCCTGAACTAACAGCAAGCAGGCCCAGACTTCCTCCGCCACATGGTGCAATTGCCAGGCAAAGCCTTGTGTTAAATTCCCCACAGTCCATGGCAATCTCAGCTCAATTAAATAATGCTGGAGTATTTCTCTGTATGATGTCTGGCAAATGGAAAGCATGTCCGACGAGCCAAAAAACTGTACCAAATGTCTACCATGCAAAAACAACACCATCATTATGGGAATAAATTTGACACCTGAAACCGTAAGAGCTGAAATGAGCATATTTGGTGTGTGTGTGTGGGGGGGGGGGGGAGGGGGGGTAGAGAAACGTGAGCAACCAGCAGAGCAAGCACAGATCATTCAAAGACAGGATCACAGACATCTCATCTTTCCAGAAGAGAAGTGGAATAAAAAAATAAAAAATAAATAAATTGGTAGTATGTGTGTCCCAATTCTCAGTACATTACATAACTTCCAATGAAATGAAATCATCTTGGCTCTCCCAGTGAGTGTTTTGACTGCCTCGGAATTGTAAAGAATGTCAATTTGACAGTCAAAACAATATAATCCATCAAATGTGAAAAGAAGGAAACTCTGAGTCACATGTGTGGAATCATTGGTTTATTTGTGCATTACCCATCTCTGTAGTTGACAACTGTCTCGATGATGGCGCTCATCTGTTTGGTGAGTTTGGGAGGGTTGGGGGAGAGCTTTTCGGCTGGTGGTCGTCCTCTCCTCTTTTTAGCCTTGTCCCCATCCTCACGTCGGCTGCCTTTGTCGAAGTATCTCTTGCGCTTGCGCTTCTTCAGGCGGATCTCCTCCTCCATCTCCTCCAGATTGCCATCCTCGATCGCCTGCAGGACCACACAAAAGAAGCTTTGCAAACTAGAAAACACATTTAATCATTGTTTTTAATCAAACACTGACTGAATACTGCGATGGCATTGACCATGACATGAATTCATCTAATTTATAGAATTACACAGAATGCAGATAAAAAAATAAAAATAATAATTACATAGCATCCTGCAAAAATGTAATTTTGTTAAAAAATGAAAAATAAATCACAAATAAAATATTGAATTAGAAGGTGTGATAAAATTTTTGATCGGTACTGTGCATCTCTTCACTTCACAGATTTGGCTGGTTCCAAAAACCTTGAGTTTCTTTTCTAGGAAGCCTACAGGCATTAAGTCATACTTTAACCATAGTATACTTTCAAAATCTGTAAAATAGACCTAATCTAATGGGTAACATTCATCCAAAACTCAGCAGAAGCAGAGCCCATCAAAATCTACACAAAATAACAATGAAATGCACCGATGCCTCACAAACTCATTTATGTTAATATTATCCAATCTTATAGCTTCATCTTTCCATCATTTTTAATGCATAGCTGATCTAGCATAAAAACTGAGCCTGATTTTCATTATCCAATGTAAATCTATGCAGACATGCTAGCAGTCTTTCAAAATGATGTGTTGCAAGCACTATGCGGCTGCACCACTCAATTTCATGAACTAACCAGTAAAAACCACAGACTCAAAGGAGTGAGTACATATCAAAAATAAATGTGTGCTTTTGTCTAAACTCTCTTCATCTTTTATTCTGTTCTCCTAAATGCCAGCACATCTCAGTGCTTTCTGCACAAAATATACACAACCACAGGCAGTTAGATTTTAGACACAAAATAAACAAACAAACAAAAACAACAGACACATTAACAAAAATATAGATGATTTTAGTCCAGGCTGGACTTTCAAGTTTCATCACATTAAAGTGCAATAATAAATTGCAGTGGGGGAAAAGCATTATGATGTGAAACCTTCCCTAACCTGTAGACACTAAGACAACAATTTTAATAAAAGAGCACAAGGCTGTTCTAGGAGATAGATATTATCTATAATGTTGTCTGAATACGGTGCGGTCTTAGCATGAAAGATTACATCAAGACTCCGTCTAGCCATTTTATTGTACTTCAGTGTCTCTTAAGGCTGAGAAATATAAGTCTGATTTATCTCGTATTAATACAGGCTGTTTATAAACTCAGCAGTGCATTCAATCCAATTTATTTATTGAGTCATCTGAATCTAAAGACATATTTTCTAATGCATATTTTTGTGTACTTTTGTACAAAAAAACCTCTCCTCTAACACCATCCTGGTGTATGTTAGACTGGCTTCCAAAACGAGACCTTCATCCAAGTCAAAACAACAACGTACTGTAATAATGACAGTCTGAGTAAACAAACAACACACAGCAGACACGGATCTGTGGTTTTTTTCACCGCTCGGCCAACTCACTACTCACTCTGCCCAAATGTACTGTGCCCAGGTCTCCCCGCAACTTCGGGCTTTATGCGCTAGACTTTGGCTCGATGGATGAGATTCAGCACAAATTAGGCAATGAGGATGTGAGCTGGCATCTTACAGAGATGTGTGCCTCAGGGAAATGGAGGTGCACAAGGACAACCTCGGCATATGAAACAAGTGTGTTAGTAATGAGGCGTCAGATGGAGTGTCAGGGCTAATTTGTTGCTTATTTCCACTAGCTGTAGTGAGTACAGAGTCCGACTAATTAAGGTTGTTTTCATTTGCGGGACTGTCTGAGAAGCACTATGTGGACATGGATGACTTTAGATTCTTTCTAGCAAATATAAAGCAAAGTATTATGTGCTTGTGAAAATTTTTCTCATAACACTAACAACCTGAGTTGCTCAGATGTAGTTAGTTGTCTGTGAGATTTTGAAAAAATAGTAGTGTAATGACAGCTTATGCAGGCAAAAGAATGTTGGACAAGCTTTTTAATTAATTATTTTCGAGAGCAGTGTAAAGAGAACTATTTGACAAAAAACTAATTAGTGGTGACAAAAACTGAATCCATGACAGAACAAAGAATATATGAGGGGCATTTCTCGTGAACTAGGGTGAAAAACCGATTGACATTTACAGAAGACTTTGAGCACTATACAGTCATCAGACTCTTAGCTGCAGTAAAACATTTGCATGGTGCGGGACAAAATTTATTTAAGTAAAGAAAATTTTAGCGAAGGCATGTTTTTTTTTCTTCTTCAGATGAAGGAAACAAGATTAGAAAGATTATTACCTGGCCTTCAGATATATACCGTCATCAATCTTAATAGTTTACACATGATACTCTAAAAGCAGAACTTTCAGGCTTAGTAAATCACTGTGGGTGCTGTGTAATGCAACTGATCTATGGATCTATGGATTTTGGCGGCAATGTCTCTAAATTACAAAATGTAGTACACCAAACTCATAAAATAAAAGTATATCCACTTGATTAACACAACTTCTTAGGTGTTAAGTCAATTGCATGTGCACATTAGATTAAATAAAATTGCTGTATACGAGAAGTGTATATGAAATGTCAATTGTGTTAAATCAATCACATAATATTACATCAAGACTTGGACTATGCTAAAGCCTGGGTCATGCGACGACATGCATCTTCACTGTGCTTGGTTTGAGTAGTAAAATAATTAACATGTTTGGCCTTACTCTCAGCCACTGTTTCTCAGTCAGCGTGTCGCTGTAGTCCACGTCCCTGCGATGGCGTGATCCACGGGGGAACATCTTCTCTTTCTCTTCCTGACAGGTGAGCCGCTCCACTTCGGCATCGTCTTTGATGATCCAGGACGGGAGCTCGTCCTCCTCCATCAGTCGAGGCCTACGCTTAGGGTTACGGGCATCTTCACGACGCCGATCCAGATCCATGCGCTAAACGAGAGAGATCCATTTTCATTCCCATCGTTGGCTGTTTAACTGGTATATATATACCTGAGGATAATCAGTTGATTGGATGTAAAGGAAGAAAGAATGTGATCATCGTGTCATTCTCACCATGAAGAGCTCAAATTCCTCCTCACGGCGGGCAATCATTTGATTTAGCGTTTCATCATCTGGAACCTCGTCTTCTTCCTGTTATTATGAGGAAACACACAAATATAAAAAAAATATAAAGGATCAAGCCCGGTAAATGTTCCTGTCTCAGGTTACTGTCTGTGTAGATATTAAAGTCTTCTGTGGGAGGTTTCCTCTCGGTTCTCCAATTCTCTCCCACCTCCCAAAAACTACCACTGTTAGCCTTTTTTGTTTGTAAGTGTAAAAGAATGTGGTAAGTGTGTGACCATGTGTGTATGCTGCTGCTATTAGGGATGTATTCCCATCATGTGCTGATTGCTAGAATCTGGATCCAATACAGGTAGTCCCTGACGTGTTCCGTTCCGGGAGTACGTTCGTAAGTCAGATTTGTTCTTAAGTCCGACAAAGTATGCCTTCGATGCAAATATACAATGTAAAGCATACCAATCCACTTGACTAAATCTTTGTCTCCTTTCCCCACACTGCCATCATGTGGAAAAAAACATAATTGCGCCGAAGGAAATAAATCTCAAATGTTGTCTCTGCGCCTTTAAATCGTGAGGGGAACCCCAGACACCATTTTGCCTCAGAGCTGTTTTCCAATGGGGACAACTTTACAGGACAGCCATCAGAACAGCTTTACGTCCTGTAAAGACATTTTCTTTCATCAAGCTCCCAGATTCATTGAAACCGGTGAGGATGACTCATTTCTCCCGCACCCCTACACGCACATAAAATATAGTGGACTTTAGACATTTTATACATTCACTTACACACTGAAAATATTGTATATAATTGCAAACGTTGGTATCTGGTGCACTGCAGTGTCTATTTTTTGTACAATACATGTGAGTTAGTTCCGTGATTGGATCGGAAGTAGAACCGCGGTCTGTTCGTCGGGGACTACCTGTACACACCGGGTCAGGATAAAGTACTAAAAATCAATGAATGAGAAAAATTAACGGCTATCACTAAATCTGGCTGAAACTACAGGCCAATCTATGTCATGTCTACTCAAACCCTCTTAATGATTATTAACTGGGCAATCAAACGTAAGTAAAATTTTGCAAACTTATAGCTGTATACTGACATAGAATATAATTTGACATCACTTACAGTCAGTTTTAGCACTTTTTAACAAACAAAAAAAAATCACTCAGAATCAGTGACAAAAAGAACATTCATTGTATCCCATTTCCCATGCCTAATCAACTGCCTGAAAATGTGTTGCATAAACTTCATAAAAGCTTGTTATTCGATTGATGGAAAAGGTACACCGTGTTCTCATTAAATGGCGTATAAAGAGAGAGAAATCAGTCAGCAAATATTTCATTTAAACATCAACTCCATGACACTCTATTACAAACAACATTACTGTACTATAATGAGCTGTCACTTTTGTTGCTCGTAGTCGGCTGTTGTTGTGTGCTCTGCTACATCCGAAAGAAGTAAAACAAAAAATGAGAGAACTTGAGACCAAAGGTGAAGCTGCTAGCGTCTTTGTAAAGGGAAGCTACCAGCTAGCAATCAAACCCACAGGGAAGAATTTAGACATTAATAGAAAAGAAAGATGTTTTACCAGATATGTCAAGCTTTTCCCACTTATTAGTTTATGTTGCTGGTGTTCTGTCCCTCTCCATATCTTCTAAAATCACAGCTAATTTGGAGATATTTTCTCAAATGAAATTAAATTATTTTCAATAAAATAAAAAATACATAAGGGTAAGAGTGTATTCTGGTGTTAAAATGCATAGTAATGCAATTACACACTTACTGATAAAAGTAAAAACCAACTGATGTAACCCACAGATAACACTGCCTCCAGAGGCTTGTACAGTGGCATCGTTTCACGCACACCAATCATTCACGAACAGGGCCAATCCGGACTCATAATACTAAACAACCTTTTCCCAACCAAACTGAAACCTTTTTTCTGATTAGTCTCACTAACAAGTGGTTTTCTTATGGCCACACACCTGTTTAGTCCCAAACCTGTGAGTTCCTGTTGTGCATGTGGAAATGATCTTACTTTTAATATTAAACAGAGCTGTGATTTCTCCTGCTGATGGAACTTCACCAAGCATTTAAGTAATCTCGCAATCATTCATGATTCTTCTGACCACAGTTCTTCTGCAAAGTTGGCAATTTAGCACTTTGCTTCCGGGTTTTAATAATGTGTTTTAACCCTGTTGCAGTAATTGTAAAGTTCTCTTTGCTTGATGCAGGACAATAACTTGACAATTCTGAAAGGATGACTTTGTATGAAGGATTTACAAATTAACGTTATGTTTTATTTTTATTTTGTCCTCATCAACAATGAGTATAAATTGCATGTTTTGGTTTGGTTATGAGACAAACATTGCACGACAGACTAGCACGTATAAAAAAAACACAAAGATGTTTATATACAGTACTGTACAGTACATAAACCCTTTTAGCAAGAATAAGAAAAATATGTCTGTTTTTGCAGATCCCTATAAACTTTCACTAATTGCACAAATAACACCAAGTACTTCATCTTACCTTTTTCCCCTCTAATTTGAGACCTTGTGTGTTGAATGCTTGTCTTATCATTTATACTTTTAAACAGTTACATCATTTACAGATTTAATTACACACTGGTGAACTGTGATTTTTTTTTGGGGGGGATTTTTCCTCGATTTTGTCCCTATTTTTTTAGTCGTGGGGGCGATGTAACACACTCGGAGGACAGCGCTATCCACTCCTTCCGCTTGCGTGAGCTTACAGATGCCCCTGATTGGCTGAGAACCGTGATTAATGTGGAAGCACTAAGTACCACTCATCCCTCCCCTCTGAGAGAGCTCGGCCAATCAGCTCTCTCTAGACTTCGGGCTGCGAGAGGTTACCCCCGGAATTGAACTCGCAATCTCCGGATGATAGGGTGAGCAATTTAAGACGAACAGTCATTTTTGAAGGTCATTTAGACCTGCAGTGCAATGCAAAGAGAGAAAAAGGCAGGGAGTCGGGTACAGACAAAGATATTGCAAAAAAATACAACCTCACTAATATAATTTTAAGATTCTATAATATTAAGGCCACTTGTTAATTTAATAATAATTATATCTATATGCAAATTATTTGGCAGACATCTTTTTGTATTACTGTTACCATAAACACTGATTTCAACCTATTTAAGTCTATATTATTACTCGTCTTAAGCCATACTATTTCATATTTATTCAGTAATTACTACTACAACTACTGTGAATTACTGGAAATAGAAATAAATACACTACATGTCAGTCTGGAAACAAGACAAGTTTTTTTTTTATTCTAGGAGTATTCTTTGATTTTCCACAACATATTAAAGGAAAACAACACTGCTGTCCTAAATAGAATTCCCTGACCTTAATCAAAATCAGTCAACCTGAACCCTGACTGAGATGATTCGGAAGGATTTACACTGAAAGGTTGGACAGGGAGAGGGAGCTCTTGCAAAAGGCATGGCAGACCATCTGAGGATATCAGAATGCCTGGAAAAATTTACACTTCACATGAAGAATATTTCTTTGCATGTACAGCATGTATAATTCATAAAGCCGCACATTTTATCATAGAAAGTTATTGCAAACTGCCAATAATGTAAAAAAATACAAAATATTAAAAACTTTAATAATAAACAAATGAGTCTTGTTAAAAGTCAAAGTATATACAGTGGGGGGAAAAAGTACAGTATTTAGTCAGCCACCATTTATGCAAGTTCTCCCACTTAAAAAGATGAGAGAGGCCTGTAATTTTCATCATAGTTTTACCTCAACAATGAGAGACAAAATACCCCCATGCTTCACTGTAGGTATGATGTTCTTTGGATGCAACTAAACATTCTTTCTTGAGTTGAGTTTTTACCAAAAAGTTCTATTTTGTTTTCATCTGACCATATGACATTCTCCCAATCCTCTCCTGGATCATCCAAATGCTCTCTAGCAAACTTTAGACAGGCCTGGACATGTACTGGCTTAAGCAGGATTTGAGTCCCTGGCGGCGCAGTGTGTTACTGATGGTAGCCTTTGTTACTTTGGTCCCAGTTCTCTGCAGGACAATCACTAGGTCCCCCCGTGTGGTTTTGGGATTTTTGCTCACAGTTCTTATGATCATTTTGACCCCACAGGGTGAGATCTTGCGTGGAGCCCCAGATCGAGGGAGA
>JAQMYJ010000014.1:14239610-14255528 GCA_030014305.1 Clarias laeviceps | reverse complement strand
TACCAAGACAGTTTGGGGACGGCCCCCTTTCTGGTCCAACATGACTGCGCACCAGTGAACAAAGCAAGGTTCATAAAGACATGAATGAGAAAGTTTAGTGTGGGACAACTTGATCAACACGATAGAACACCTTTGGGATGAATTAGAGCAGAGACTGCACTGTCTCGTCTAACATGAGTGTCTGACCTGACAAATGTGCTTTTGGAAGAATGGTCAAAAATCCCCATAAACACACTCCTAAACCTTGTGGAAAGCCTTCCCAGGAGAGTTGAAGCTGTTACAGCTGACAGGGGGGGGGGCAACATCATATTAAACCCTATGTATTAAGAACTGAATGTTACTCAAGTTCATATGCATGAGAAGGCAGACGAGCAAATACTTTTGGCGTATGTATAGTACCTATATGCGTGTATATAGTGTGTGTGTGTGTGTGTGTGTGTGTGTGTGTGTATTACATTAAATACGTAGCTAACAAGTGAGGGATGTCATTGCAAACAAATCATGTTTGTTAATGTTTAACAGACATTAACAGACACTAACTGGTCCATTGCTATGTATAAAAATGAGCATTTGTACAAAAGGTATGTAGCAGGCACTATTTAACTACTCTTTTTTTAAGACTTTTTGGATAATTGTGTTTCAGACTTCTTCTGCAACGTAATAAATTGTTTAGAAATGATAACGCCAGTCTGTGATTACGAAGAAGTGGATATTTCTGCATGTAGATTTAGTCATGCAGAAAATCTCATGCTGGGAACATCTGTTTTGCTGACTTTAAAAAGCTGAATATAACAGCTCTGCTTGAATCTCTATCTTTTCTCATCCATTATGCAGAGTTTATTTTTGAGTTTCTGTTCACAGCTTGCCTTTTACATCCTTGTAAACTAGCAATTGAGAATATGCGAAATAATCATTGAATAGATAGTTGTGCCTAATAAACTCAACTCAATAGTTTTTACTCTGAAACGATAAGGCTTTAGCCAACAGGGCTTTAAGTGGTAAATATAAAGTCATATTCCAGCATAAAAATCACATTAAGAACATTGTTCTGATGCAAGGGCATTGGGGTTGCAAGGTAACAGCATCATGATCGCAGGGCACTTAATTAACCAATTACAGTCCAGAATATTGCAGTCCAGCCACTGACTTCTGTCATTTTAAACGATTTCCTGGCGTTCACTGTGTGACATCCTCACTGTGTGGGAGGACATTGTGCTCATGTATTCAATTGCAAAATTTTTTACTATGGCAAAACTTTTTAGTATGGCCCAAAATGGTTTTTTTTAGTATGGCCCATACTACACAATACTACACTGTATTTTGTAAAATGTTTGTTAAATGAAACAGGAAACCAAATTTGTGCAAAATTGTTATTACCATGTTAACTCATTTGTCCAAAACATCAAGAGTCTCATCTCCTCCTGTGATGCATGTATTCAAAAGACATGCGAATGAGTTTGATCTAGCATTAATCATTAAATTTAACAGAAACATAAACAGAAGTCTGCATCAGGACAAAGTCATTAATCGGAAAAAAAGGAAAATGCAAAATACCAACAAGTTCTGAGATTCACGTAAATATTTTAGAGATTTCCCACTTTTCACAAGCTGTTGCTAATAAAATCATTGTAATTGAACACCTTTGTGTTAAATTGTTAAAGAATGACAAAGAGTATATGTGTGTGTGTTGGAGTCTATAAGAGAGTCTACGTGTGTGGTCTACACCACAATGCACTTTTTGAATATCCAGTGCCAAACCACAGGCATTAATAAGGAGTCGTTCCCCTCTTTGTGGCTACAATAACCCTCACTCTTCAGAAAAGGTGTTCCATTAAATTTTGTGATTAGTGAGGTCGGGAAAATAACCGTACAGTATGTGTCAAAAGTGAAGCCAAAATGTCTCAGAGGCCCTCTAGACCCTGATATCTCCTGCAGTATTCATCAATATACTGTACCAAACATTTGAGTTTGGACATTTGAATGAACAAGAGGTATTTGCTGATAAACTCAACACTGTTCTAGTCAGTGATACCTAAGGACTCTAAAATTGTTTCCTAGCAATGAAAAATCAATACAGCTGGACAACTACAATATAGTATTTTATATCGCTGACCAGGTCACTTGCACATTGTTATCTGATGTGCCAACTTCAGTCGCACATCAACCAGTTAATATTCTGTGTGCATCCATCACTGAAATGTGCAGGTGAGAGGCGGACCCGCTGCATGCCACATGGTATCTACTGTGAATGCTTGGCCTCAATTTTCACACGATGGAGCCTGTTTTCAACCTTAAAAAAGTGCAGAAATGCTAAGTAATCATGCCATGCTGGTGTTCAGGGGTTGAGTTCAGGGCCACTCAAATTCTTCCACGATGAATTTACAGACCTCGCTCTGCATACAGGAGTACTGTTACAATGAAACAGGCTGCCACCATTAATTCCAGTGGATGAATATGTTAATGATAAAACATATAAGACAATCTAAAAAGTTTTTTTCTCAGTTTTTCTCAGGTTTCTCAGTTTCTTACCAGTGTGAGACACAACTTCACTTATGCTCTTGTGGCTGAATGAGGACATTCCTGGGTTTAGTAAAAAGGTCTTTCCAGAACAGCGGAGGTTATTATAATAACAAAAGAGTGACTGACTCCGTCTTAAAGGCCATACTATTGCAATTTTGACATTCAGGCGTCCACATACTTCTGGCTGTATTTTATTATATAAACTCATTATGAGTAATGATACAGCATTCCTGAAAACATGCTAATGCAAAATTCTAGTAATTCTAGTTAGACACGGTTTTGATGAAGAAGCTAAACAAGCCAAAAAAAATGGATTTTGATGTCTCTAAAATATATCAGTAAGTTGTTTTCTAGTCTGTTTATTATTTGTTTTGCCCTTTAACATTGTTAATATTTAATAAGTCAGTAAAATCCTTTGGACATCCTATATCCATTAACATCTCATCTCATAATCCAGATATAATCTGTCTGTTATGGTGTAACTTACGACAAAGGCACAATGATCAGATAGGGACCATTAAGTCTCTTGTGCTCCATTAGGTATGTGATGAGTGCAATGGTTTGGATGGTCTTCCCCAGACCCATCTCGTCTGCCAGAATGCCATTTAGGTTATTGTTGTAAAGGGACACCATCCACTCCAGCCCCTGGATCTAAACAGGGAAAACAAACAAGTGTTTTGACAAACTATAGCTCATATAATTTAACTAGTTAGTAAGTTTACTGCAGTTTGACCATTCCGTAAAAAACAAACAAACAAAAACATACTTTAATTTTAACCAACAGATACTTTATATATCCAAAACAATCTAAAGTGTACAGTACTGCCATCATGTCTGTTTCCTGTTGTTCCTTTTGATAATTCTAATGTTTTTTTTTTAATTGTAATAAATAGCTAATATTACATCTGTCCTTAGAGATTTTTATGTCATACAACCAATCTGTTTTTAATTTCGGCACAGTATCCAATAGATTACATGAGATATTTATCAATTTCTTATAAAAAGAGCCTTTATATCAGATTAAGTCTAGGCTAATGTAGAAGCTCTGAGCATGTTTATGTCAGGCTATTCAAAGCTATGACGTTCCGTAGGAACAGTTCAGCAACCCCAAAGTCGACGACCACCTGTAACTCAAAGAGTTAATTTCTTTAAATTGTCCATGTGTATTTTACTAATATACCTTTAATCTGAATAATAATTTTCTTTTGCACGATTATTTTGTTAGAGCCATTTAAAGGTCATATTTGGTCTGTTAAAAAAAAATCATCTAAATAAAGCTCAATTGAAAAAGGTGCCAAAATCACTTTTGCTAAATGATTCCTACTTTTTCTGCCTGGTCTTCATAAAAACTGATAAGACCAATCTTTGTGTTTTTGTTCATAAAAAGATTTCAAGCTTAAATCTAAAACTAAACTGGATTCCTTATGCATTTGGTAACTAAAAATCAGTTAATTTAATCCTACAATGTCTTGCTAAGCCTTCTTTAAATTTGTAGACATCCTGAGTAACTGGAAAGGTACTTAAACAATCGTGAAAAACAATAATAAAAGAAATAAATCCCAGTCCTTGGATGAGCTATCAGGGGAGTGATCAAGTATACAGTAGGACAGAACCAGGAAATGGCGTTCAGGGATAGATTAATGATTTTGTAATAAACAGCTCCTTATTCCTGTTATGTTGTCCATTTAATCAGCTTAGGTAATTTTAGTTTAGTATGTTGTTGGGAACCACAAAAGAAGCTTGCATATACCAACAGACACAGCTCGCAGAGCAGAGTATATAACTGCTGAATAGAAGATGGAAAAATCCTATACATGTACTGCCACACTGACAGAATATTGATAATACCAAATCGGAGTAGTTATAAAATTGTGAAACTTACAGAAATGCGTTACAGATCGCATCGGCACATAAGTATAGTGATAACATTGTACTGTGCAGTTCCCTGTGGATTACGGTCCCTACTGAATACCTTTGCGTTATAAGATGTTTCCTTTCCTTTTTTATTTACTTACTGTGTCTAAATTAAGGAAAATAAAACCAGGGAAGATATTCCCATATCTTAGCACAGCCTACATTGTGTTAGCACCTGAGTTCATCCTGTGACACAGATGATTAAAGGATTAGATGCAAGTTGTCTGCAGGATGTCATTCCACATGTAAATTAAGATGATATATACATATGTATGCAAAACATAATGACTCACATTGCCAGGTGTTTAAAAATGAGTGTGGTGGGAAAATGTCCTAAATACACTATACAGCTGTACCTCCAAAATGACATGTTTATGCGGTGACTAAAAAGGGATAAAAATACGATCCTTTCCACAAATATCTGAAAGGCATTTTTAAAAATCATATAAGATTAATTTAGCCTGTTACTTGCTATGTGCAATCAAAAAAGGGAAATTATGCACCATTATACACCTATATCTGAAATCTAATGAATACCTTTCACCCTGTCGCTCTAGAGCAGGAGCCCTCATGATGTTTAAAATTCTTTGCTCTAATTGCAGTTGCTTAACAAACTTTAATCGTACACAGTGGCAACATGGTATGGTCATAATAACGTTTCACATGAAATAATTACAGTGTGCACTCTCTGCCTACACCGATGCATATGTGATTGCTCCTGGAGTAAAATGAAAAGTGTTGCAGCGTGATCACAGCGTGGGCCGCCTAGCTTGTCTTTCTGTCATAAGTGAATTTAAAAACCCCGCATTCAGAAGGACAGCATATGCAACACCGCAGTGGTGTTCACGCAGTGCTGCATATGGTGTAAAATGTAATTTGTCTTCTAAATACAACGCTGTCCAGGGTAACCACCCACATGTTACAAATGTGGCAAAGAGAGGCTGAGTGTTAAAACCACTGAAGCATTCATTTGGAATGTTCACATGATAGAACTGAAGGCCAGGTATATTTACATTTAAGACAGTTTTAAACTATTTAAAGCCTTTGATTTGTTAAATGTAACTAAACAATTTAAGGGTCTATCGACGTCATGGACATACTGTATCAGAGACTCAGTTTTCTGTGTAAAGTTTTAAGTATATTCCACATTGCATCAAGCAAAGAAAACAACTAAGACTATTTCAAAGTACAGGAACTGTGTTAAAAACCCTTCAGCACATCTGGAAGGATAAAATGTGGACTTAAAAACAAAAGTGAAAACTATAGCTATGTTTAATACTGAAAGTAGGATTTTCACACAGGATTCACACAATGTGATGAGAACTCACAAGATTGGAACTAAACATTTAGGCATTTGCCAGACGCCCTTACATTAAGTCTGATTATATATCTGAGCAGCTGAGGGTTAAGGGCCTCGCTCAAGTCTACTAGGACAACTAGGTTGCCGTGGGATTTGAACCTGGGACCTTCTGAAGTGTAGTCCAATGCCTTAACCACTAAGCTAATGTGTCCATAAGGAAACCATTTGTTAGTGAGACTAATCAGAAAAAAAGGCTTCAATTTGTTAGAGAGAGAAAAAATGGACTTTGGAGTAATGGAAAAAGGTCATGTGGTCTTATGAGTTCAGACTGACCCTGTTCCTGACGCACCGATTGCTCTGGAATAGGGAGGCAGTGTTATGATCTGGGCTTGAGTTGATCAGGTATAGACTCAGTAACGTTATGTGGCGATAAAATAAAGTCAGCTGACGACATGAATGTACTGAATGACCAGGTTATCACATCAATGGAGTTTATCCCTTATGGCACAAGCATATTTCAGGACTCAAATTGCAAAAGAGTGGTTCTGGGAGCATGAGGAATCATTTTCACACAAGAACTGGCCACCACATTTGTGTGCAGTAATCAAAGCTAAAGGTGACTGAAGGAAATCTTTGTATGTGATTTTCTTTTTTTTTTTTGGCCATGCAGTGTATTATCGAATCACAAACATTTTTTTTTACAAGTTTTGAGTGAAATAGCACAGGCCAGTTATTGGCAGCTAACATGCTTTGTAGGCTTTTCACCTGGTATTGCTTGAGTGTGCCATTAATCAGTAAGGACGACTGCTTTTCCACCCTCTCAATGACGGCATGAGCTACTCCATAGTAAGACTGTGAACTGGTCTCACCCGCCTGGACACTGTATTCGTCATCCACATCTTGCTTAGCAGACCTATAAGAATAGGAATTGATGAAAATTATGGCTTACAGCGTATAGCTCTGAATATGCAGTACTTATCTCAACATACAAGCAACAAACAAATATCCGAAATATTTTTGTGAGATTGTTTTTTCTAAATAGACCATGCAAGGCTGAGCTCAATTGAAAAGCATGCCAAACAAAACATTTGCAAATTATGCTGGCATTTTATTTAAATAAATTGAAAAGAGTTCAAAGATAACTAGCAGATATAAAAGATAAAAGCAAAACATGGAAAAATATAAGCAAACTTTCTTTTTTTTTTTTTTGTAGCTTTGATATAAAAAAAAAAGTTGCATACTCAATAATGTGCTTTGCTGCTCTCTCAGACACTTCGTCACTATTGGGATCGATAATCTTCTTTTCTTCTGACTCTGCCCGGGAGACTGCATCCTCTTCATCCTAATGAGTCAAGAAAATGAAATCTCAGTGAATCCGACTGGCTCAATGAATATCATGAAGGGAAAAAAAGAGCAAAACAGATTTAGAAGACTGAAAAGTAGGATAATGGGTAATTTTGCTGAGAAATAGGCACAAAGGTGTGTGTGTGTGTGTGTGTGTGTGTAAGTGTGCTTGAGCCATCTGTCTGGATGACTCATTTGCATGTTTGAACTTAATGAGAGGAAGAAAAAGGAGAATGCTGACCTCCTCTTCAAACTCCGAACCGCTCTCTTCACTGTCTGACCTCGGGGCCACTTCATAGCTATATTGAGAAGGGTATATACATAACAGATAAGTGGGCCTGTGTACACAGAACCTTCTTTGTTCATATCCACACACACGAAAATCTGTCTCTGTTTACAAATTAACCATTGTCTTTACTTTCTGCAGTTCAAATGTCAAAGATCTGCTCAAAATGGTTGAGGAGATAAAAGTCAAATGCATACAAAATAATATAAAACAATGCATACAAAACAATATATTAACATATCCAAAAGGAAAAAGGAAAGGCGAATCTTACCCAGGATTCATTTCCAGCCACGCCTCCAGTTGGCTAGACTTGGGCGCATCTGTGCCCTGTAACACCTTCCCGGTCTCCGTCTGAATGACTTTGACTGGGAGTTCACTCATCTGACTGCTCTCATCAATGGGCTACGGGAGTCAATAAACGACAACATTGGTATATCTGACTTCTGAACACTGCGAACTGCTGCTGTACAATAGTAATTGATTAGCAGCCTGTCTCTGCGTCGATTTCACTCACCTCCCCATCAGGTCCGATTGTTCCAAGTCCCTCTGCATCTCCATCTTCCTTCTAAAGGGTTTCAGTGACAGAAGAGAAATACATTTAATAGAGAAATAAAAAATAAAACACCCAGCATCTTCCTTTAACTTGGTGTCATTGGTTAAATTTGTGTTTTCAAATGCACGGTGATGACTTAAAACCTTGCAGCAGCTATTTTTTGCCAATAATGCCATCGTCTATATTACAGAAGTGAGACAAATCACAATACCAGACAAGCAGATTTTGGAATTAGGCTGTCAGTTGTTTTATACATAGTTGCCCTGGAGGCATGTACAGTAGGCACTGCAAAAAAAAAAAAAAAAAAAACACATCATAACAAGTGAAATATTCAATTTAGAATTGAGAGTGAAAAATGTTTTGTTATTTGGCAGATAATTTTGCTAGTTGTTTAGGGATTTATTTATTGGGAAAAAAAAAAATTACCTGCCAATATAATGAGACATTTTTCACTTGCAATTTTAGTACCGTTTGACTAGAAATAAGCTCAACAATTTTACAACTGGTTAGTTGTAAACTTATTTTAAGAAATTATATATTTAGGTTTGGTGAGATTGAAAAATGTCACTTGCTAAGATGTAATTTTTTGCAACACGTTTAACAACCCTAGAAAAGAAATGCTACAAATGTCAAAAGTTTCATTTGGTAGATTTAAACATAATGCACTTAACTGGTGGTGCAAAAAAAAAAAAAAAAAGCTGTAACTATAGTATATACACATCAGAATCTCACCATCTGCATCATTAAAAAGACATCAGCAGAGACATGATTTGGCATTAGATGTATATTAGGCAGATTTAATTGGAAAATATATATGCAGAATCAGAAATGTGTAGGTATGTGGAAACTGGACAAATCATATAAAGAGAGTGAAGAGCAAAACTAGACTATAACTATCTAACCAAACTTAAATTATTTTACTTGTGATATAAAACACTGCAATGCAAAGCTGACACATTTTGACGTAAAAACACAAATCTGTTTTTTTTTTCACCTTCTTCTTCTTCTTCCTCTTCTTCTTTTCCTTAGCAGCCTGTGCAGCCTTATGTTCATAGACCAGGGTTGTGAGGTTGGCTACATACTCATCAGTCTGCTGGAGCAGGTAGGCTAGACGCTTGTCCTTCTTTTGGTCAATCAGCTTCCTGTAGCCCTCTTCATCCTCTGCCTACATAAAACAGACATTTAAAGACAAATGTGTATGATTTTTTTTTTTTTTTCAAATATTGTTTTGAATAGATGTTCCAAACAAACCATAAGCCTTCTCATCCTCTCTTTCTCAATTCTCTCTGTTTCTTTCTTCTGCTCCCTCTCGGTGTTGGTATGCCACGTGGCCACGGCCTTAGACAACTTCTGGATCTTTCCAGAGATCGAGCGGTGATACTCCTTGAAGTCTTTCGCATGTTGGAGGATGCTGTTAAGGTATTCCTGAATAAAAAACATAGGTACAAACATGACCATTTACCATTATGAGTATTTACTGAATACATGAATATGCACATGTTTTTGTTTATGTAGTATTTTTGTTCATTTAAAACATTCTATATGAAGCCTTTTGAACACATGTACAGTACTAGTCAAAAGTTTGGACACACCTTCGAATTCAACGTTTGTTTGTTTTTTGTAGAGCAATAATGGAGATTTCAAAACTATGAAATAACACATATGGAATTATGTAATTGAGTAACAACAACAACAGTTAGTTGTTATTTTAAGACATAAAAGTCGGCTGTTCTGGAATAGTTCTTACAATACCAGCATTGTCAAGTGCGTTTGCAAATCACATCAAGCACCATAAAGACCATCTCTGGAAAGCCAGACCAAAACTTTTTTTGACCTCTGCAGCAGAGGAGAAGTTCATTTAGAGTTACCAGCCTCAAAAATCAACAATTAACAAACAGCACCTCAAATTAGAGCTGTTAGAAAATTAGGCTTTACAGAAAATAGATCTGTGTTTATCAACTGTTTAAAGGAGATTATTGCATACTTTGGACGGCTTCAGTATAATTTTACAATGTGCAAAGAAAGAAAAAAAAACATCAGGAAATACCACTGAATTAGAAGGAGTGTCCAAACTTTTGACTGGTAGCGTATGTTTTTTTTAAACAACATAAAAAGTCATCAAGTCACTAGACTTTTTTTTTGTCTTATGCACACTCCGTATACAAACGTGTTGAGTATGTATTTCCACAAACATGTATTACATGATTACTGTGATTAATATACTGGTCTTTGTGATACAACTGTCATAATCATATCACAATAAATGTATGGGTGATAGAGTATCAATTGGAGGAAAATAGTAGGGCAGTGGATCAATTGTGGCTCAGCACAACTCAACTGTGTGTTGCTTAATTGTAAGTGTCTGCCAAAGGTTTCTATACCATGAGAATATTTACTAAAATACCTGATGTTTCTGACGCCGCTTTCTCTCCTGTTCAATTTTCTGCTGCTTTTCCAGCTTCTCAGTCATGCGTGCCTCTCTCAGGGTCTGCCTCTTACTGCGCTTGTAGGCCTTAGAATTCAGTGCCGTCTCCAAAGTGGTATCTCTGCGCATACAAGCTACGACGTCCTGCCGCAGCTGAGAGAATACATGAAAGTAGTGCTGATAGTCAAGGTTCATATTATGCTTTGCAACTGTCTAAATTTCAATCTGATTTAAAACCTAATTCAAAGGTTAAAAAAGTCCTAAGAATTTTGGGCTAATTTTTTGTTCAAACCTGGTAGAGACCAGGAAAGTTTACAACTGGCAGGGTCTAAACGCAGTAAGAGCTCCCCCTAATGGACATCTTGAAATACATCATAAGCTTGAGTGGGGCGTTATTTCAGCCGGAGTCGATGGAGTCTGGCACCCAGCGATTAGAGAGACGGAAAGGTGGGTACATTTTGTACGAGCAAATGAACAATAAGGCCAGCCAACTGATACGTACAAAGCACACTGGCTCATAAGTACTTGTACACTAAATACTACATTTTACAACTTTTATCTAAAATCTAAATTATTGACTATAATTCTGTTAAATAACTTGTATCCTATTTCTTTCCCGTGTTTTGGCTTTCAACATGAAAATACCACCCAGCTCCAAATTATCCTCTCCACAATCTACAAAACCCATTAGCTAACCATATTAACAGGGAATTCATCGGTTCAGGAAAGGCTGCTGATTTACTCCACTAATAAATGAAGACTTTTATTTCTGTAGCTATAGCATTTGTGTGTTTATATGTGGAAGAAAGAACAGAATATTCGCAGCAAAAACCACTTTCATGAATACAAAGTTGTGCTGGTCATGTGACCATACTAAGCAGCATGTCTAAGAGTACATTATAACATGTCAAACCGGGACTTTTGATTGGTTAGAATAATAGAACAGAGGTCTGAGAATAAAAACTTGTTTTATTTATTTACACTATTTAGCTACACTAATGCACTTATCCCAGTGTTTCACTAGAGCTTGTATAGTTAGAAACTTTCTAAGATAATGAGAAGGTTTTCTTCTTCAAGTCTGAAAAGCTGGGCTCTCAGGAAGTGGCTTATAGGCATGATCAAGGCTATACAGGGCATGTGGAAATCACTCCCCAGCTGAGTTCCTGTAACGTGCAAGTGGTGTTTGCGAATGATTGTGTGTACAGTTCCCACAGACTATCCATCGATTTTCAAGGATCAGGTGTTT
Source organism: Clarias laeviceps (assembly GCA_030014305.1). Taxonomy (NCBI): domain Eukaryota; kingdom Metazoa; phylum Chordata; class Actinopteri; order Siluriformes; family Clariidae; genus Clarias; species Clarias laeviceps. The sequence goes on along the minus strand of JAQMYJ010000014.1, from coordinate 14,243,940 downwards.
CACTGGCTGAATGTTCACGGGAACGACTGCAGTGGTTTCTAAGCCACCTTTTACGGGATCATTCATAAATGTATAGCCATCTGTAAAACTTTTGCACCATTCAAATGTTTTATTGCGGCTAAGAGACTCATCACCGTACTGTACTTGAAGTCTTCTATAAATGTCAATCATTTTTTCTGCCTTTGTTCATAAGAGGTTTCATCACAAGTCCCAGTTTGACTTGAACGCCCCTCGTAGTAATTTCTTTCTACTAGGCAGCTATCTGGGCAAGGCTCCAGGGCAATTACTGTCAATCAACCAAAAACAATCTCCTTTCAAATAGGGAGTCAATTTTGATTTAAGTAGATGACAGATATCTAATAGGAGAAATAAAATTTTAAACTTTTTTTATGTGTGGCTTTTGGCTGCAATTTAGATTGCTCCAGCTACTGTACATTTCTTTATAAGTTTTTATCTCTGGTATGAGACAGATATCATATTACACAACCCACACTGTAGCAATATCAGGCCCTAGCTGGTGATCACAATAATTAGGTTTACCAACCCAGTGAATAGTACAGCAACTACACTGGCAAACCAATCATTGTAGTTGTTCTAATAACCTGACTTCCCACTCACTCTAACCTTAGAAAGTGCTTCACCTCATGTTTAAGTGTGCTAATACATCTTACCCAGTCATTAACACCCTCATAAAGTTAACGAAGCAAAGCACAAATAGTAAAATATTAAAAACATACAGCACACCAGAACTTATATATATATATATATATATCAAGAAATTTACACATGTATCATTCTACAAACAATATTGAGATGACTTATTTATTTTTTAATTATGTTGTAGCAAATGTGTGTTGCAGTCCCTTCATCTCTCCATCCGCCGTGTTTATGCATGGCCCATATGAACAATTATTACTATTTCATTTGCCAAAACATGCTTAAAGTTGGCTAAACATTCATAATGACATCAAAGAGGTTCACTTTTTCAAAGAAAGTTTTTACCTGCCGTTGGAAATTGAGAAGTCTTAAGGCCTTCAGCTCAACTGTTGCTTTAGTTCTCAGGTCAGGAGGCAAAGAACCAGGCAAATTCTCCAGCTCTTGGATTCTATGAGCAATCCTGGCCTGCAATCTTTTTTCACAAAGAAAGAGAAAATTTTAGGTCTCGATCAAGACTCCTAACCTCACCTCTCAACCTGTGTGATGTGGATGATTTCAATCAGTTAAGACGTTCCAGAATTAGCTCTCTGACGCTTGGAAAATAAAAACCCAGATCACGTTTGATTCCACTAGTATTCACTGATTTCTCCTTCCTGAGACGGCACAAGGAAGAAACCTTTAGGGGAAACAGACACAAAAAGTAACCTCTCCTCATGTAAATGAGACCAGATCTGAATATGAATATGAATAATTCCCTTTCTATGGAATCTATTTTTATTCCCTTGCTATTGAGTCGAAAATGTGTAACTGTGTTAACCAGAAAATTCATAATACACTGCAAAAAAATAAAAAATAAATAAATCCCACAAACACCTCTACTGAAAAGTACTTCATTTAACTGATTACAGTGTGCAATGTGGTGTCACATTCATGTGTGATAATGATTCCTCATGCTCCCACAACCACTCTTTCACAATGCGAGTCCTAGAATATGCTCGTGCCATCAGGGAAAGAAAAAAACTCCATAGTTGTGATAACCTGGTCATTCGGTACATTCAGGATTTCTTATGGCCACACAGGGAGTTTCCACTGCACAGTGCATGTGGAAATGCTCTTAATTTCACTAATAAATAAAAGCTGTGATTTCTACAGACATTTGCTTTATGCTACGCCTGCAGCGATTAATAATCTCAAATAATGATCGTTCACATATTTTTTTCCAAATACATTTCTTCTGCAAAATTTATGATTTGGCAATACGCTTATAGGTTTTAATAATGAGCTGGAAAATTAACACAATTCCAGGAATTGTAAAATCTTAGGGTTTTTTTCACATCTGAAACAGCGACTTTTTTTTTTTCAGCCAGGAAGTGTGATGATCTATAGACTTTTCCCAGAATGCTGGGAATCAAATTCATTACCTTTACATTTAGGCATTTGGCAGATATTCTTATCCAGAGCGACTTACAAAAGTGCATTGAAGTTTCCATCATTGGATAGATCTTTACACTGGATTAATATACCATTAGTGAAACGCTGCTGAAAAAGAGTTTGTTTTTTTGTTTTTTTCTTTAATCAAAATATTAAAGAAACATAAACGGCAGCAATTCTTCCAGTGGAAATAAGAGGAGAAAAGACAGACTGGTTCAAGCTGACAGGAACTCTAACACAATCATGATGATGGAACTGACCAGGGACCACCCAATACGATATTCTCACGGGACCCACACTAGGTTCAAACTGTACTGCGATTTCATAAACATCATGATTTTATAAATACACAGATTCAGTATTATATAATCTTTTTTAGATTTTGTTACGATTCTAAACAAACTTAGCAAATAATTTGCTTGTACCATACATGATGCTGTTCTACCTGCCAATGTGTAAATAGTTTAAAGCGCTCCATCTGTATCCCTCCGATCCTCCAGCACTGCTCACCTCGTCTGACCATCTCTCAGGGATCAAGGAAGACGTTCACCAGACTCTTGTGTGTCCTGGCACCTAGGTGGTGCAATGAACCTTCTCTAGATGTCTGTACAGCCGAGTCTTTGACAACATTTAAATGACGACTCAAGACGTATTTGTTTCTTCAGTACTTGGAATACAAAGTCCATTTGCAGTTGCATTTCCAATCTCTTACAAGTTATAAGCCTGTCATATTTAAATAGCAAAATCAATTTCCACGTCTACTTTTTTCACTTTCTCTGCATCGCGTATGTAGCCTGCCAAAACTAAATCGCCATTTGTGTGTTTATTTCTTCAAGGTTCAAGGTTCAAGGTAGACTTTACTGTCATTTCACCGTATACAAGTATACAGGGAGACGAAATGGCAAGAGCATACAATAGTGCAATACTAAAAAAAAAAAAAAAAAAACATTGTACAAGACAAGAACAAGAACAGTGCAATCAGACAATATGTAGTGATGTAAATCTATTTGTATGTGCAAATTTTGGTATGTAAGTCTATGGTATGTGCAAATACTTGGGTAGCAGCTTGTTTACTGTTCAAGAAGAGCTGTCTTTGTGAAAGTGACTGTATTTAGGCAGACAGTATTTAGGCAGACAGGCTGTTAAGGAGGGGTAGAGTTAGTGTTGGAGATTTCTTGGTGGCAGCGTGCTGTTTAGAAGCCTGACAGCCTGGGGGTCTCGCAACCTGGCAGATCTGGCTCTGATGCTGCAGAATCACCTCTTGGATGGCAAAAGGGAGAAGAGTCTGTGTGAGGGGTAAGAAGGGTCTTTCACAGTGTTCCAGGCCCTGCGAACACTATACTTGTGAAATATGTCCTAGAGTGAGGGGAGAGGCACCCCAATAATGTTCTCTGCTGTCTTCACTATCTTCTGCAGGAGCTTGCGGTCGGATGCATTGCAGTTTCCGTACGAGGTAGTGATGCAGCTGGTCAGAACACTTTCAATGGTGCCTCTGTAAAATGTGATAAGGATAGGAAGGGGAAGGCTCGCTCTCTTCAGCCGCCGCAGGAAATGTAGTCTCTGCTGGGCTTTCTTGGTTAGGGAGGTGGTGTTTTCTGACCATGTAAGTTCCTCAGTTATGTGCACACCAAGGACCTTGGTACTCTTAACGATCTCCACAGCTGACCCGTTGATGCTGAGTGGGAGGTGGGCAGGGCAGGGTGTCCTCCTGAAGTCCACAATTATCTCTTTTGTCTTATCAACATTAAGAGATAAGTTGTTTTCTCTGCACCAGTCAGACAGTCGTTCCACCTCTTCTCTGTAGGCAGACTCATCGTTCCTGCTAATCAGTCCCAGCACAGTCGTGTCATCCGCAAACTTGATGATGTGATTTGCGTTATATACGGCTGTGCAGTTGTGAGTTAGCAGGGTGAAGAGCAAGGGACTGAGTACGCAGCCCTGCGGCGCTCCTGTACTTAGCGTGATGGTGTTGGAGGTGTTGCAGCCTATCCGAACTGACTGGGGCCTCTCTGTCAGGAAATCCAGAATCCAGTTGCAGAGAGTGGTATTCAGACCTAACCCATTCAGTTTCACAGCCAGCTTTTGCGGGATGATCATATTGAAGGCGGAGCTGAAGTCTATGAATAACATCCTGACATAAGTGTCTCTTTTGTCCAGATGTGTCAGTGAAAGGTGGAGAGCAGAGGATATGGCATCCTCAGTTGACCTGTTTGACCGGTATGCAAATTGAAGGGGGTCTAGA
>JAQMYJ010000014.1:14208201-14223877 GCA_030014305.1 Clarias laeviceps | reverse complement strand
TGTAAAGCTGCTTTGGGACAATGACAATTGTTAAAAGCGCTATACAAATAAAATTGAATTGAATTGAATTGAATATACAGTATATGATAAGGTTATCACATTGATATTACAACGATTTCAGGTTAATTAATTAATACAGATATTTGCAAATTTTAGACTAGTTTTTTTGTGCTATACCATATTTCTGCCGCACGGTGGCGACTCTGGCTAACACATGACAGTGGCGACAGCTTTTGTCGAGTTTTATCTGTAAATAGATCAATGTAGACCATTTCTGTAGGTAATCTAAAATGAATGTGCTTTAAAAACGTCGGCTTAATGATTATAATGATTGTAAAAAATTAGTTTAACTTGTTATTTATTTAACTGAACTATACACTAATCATATTAAAATAAAAATGACTTTACACAAACTCTAATGTTTAATTGATTTGGTAGTTTGAAATGAATGAATGAATGAATGAATGAATGAATAAATAAATAAGCCACAACACATCAGTTTGCTGACTCAGTGTTTTCCCCAGGAGTGTGTGTGTCTGTGTTTACTAACACACATTCCCAAAACATAATTTGCCTTGCAGATTTGCCTTGTGTGTGTGTGTGTGTGTGTGTGTGTGTGTGTGTGTGTGTGTGTGTGTGTGTGTGTGTGTGTAAAGGACACCTGGCTGATGCTATCAGGTGAGATAGGCATGTTGTTGATTGCAAGCCCAGTGTTGGAATGATAGATTGTGTTTTTGGTTGTTCCTCTTACAGATTGTCTCACTCAGGCCTCAGGTTTAAATAAATGGCTTAGATAAACTTGTTGTGATAGCTTGTATGACACACACACACACACACACCAAAAGATGTAAGACAGTGTGGGAAGGGGGACTTGACAGAATATACATCTTACATCAGTGTTTCTTGAAGTAGGTTCAGGGTTCCATGAAAAGCATTACCAGGAGGCCATTTATATTATTATTATTATTATTATTATTATTATTATTTACATTGCTGGAAATCACAACCTGCTATTAAAGTAGTTATCAATTATGGAGGTTTTATTTATAATTATTGTTTTGTGACATGCATTTGTGCATCTGAATGCATTTAATTCATACCATAGTAGCCTAAAACAAAATTGTCAAATTACATAATTATTTGTTATTAGAATCCTGAGAGCAGCATGGTGGCTTAGTGGTTAGCACTGTTGCCTCAAATCTCACCTCCACTATACATAAAATATGCATGTATAGATAGATTCTTGTCAAAAAATTAATTGTTGTGCAAAAAAAATGATGGTAGAATTTCTTACTTGTAAACGAATATACATCCTTTCTGAAAATGTGAATAAACTATAGGATTGCTCAGGGGGAAAAAATCGGAAAGCGCTAAAACCATGCACTTTGTATATCTGCCTATGGGCTATTCAAATCCTAATGAGTCAAAAGTTTGGACACACGTTCTAATTCTTTGGTCTTTCCTAATTTTTATTTCTTTCCACTTGCTGAAGCAATGCGATGCAATAATAATAATCTCTTTTGAACAGTTGATGCTGAGATGTGAATGATGTGAGTGTTGATGCTAAAGAAAGCTCTCCTCCTGGGAACGTCCTTTCTCTTTTCCTTTCTCCTTCATGAGAAAGGAAAAGAGAAGGGACATTCCCAGGAGGAGAAGTTTCTTTAGAGACCCCAGCCTCAAAAATCACCACAGATTAGTGCCGTTATGAATTATTTATGGCACATGAATAGCAGACACATCTCAGAGAGAGCCAGAAAGCGCTCCAGTTTTATCATGGTGCTTGATGAGTTTTGCAAATGCACGATATTGTTCTTGCAAGAACCATTCCAGAACAGCTGACCTGGTATGTCTTCAAATTATATGCATGTGTGTGTGTGTTCATATACTGTATACATGTATGTATGTATATATTTGTATATACACACATATATATGACACAGTAAATCACACAAGGCAGTGGAAGCTATAATGTCATAAGTTGAACATCAAAAAAGTATATCGTTAGTCTACACAATGTGAGCTCAATGCACTGATTCGGATTTGAATAGCCCATAGGCAGATATACAAAGCGTATGGTTTCAGTCCTTTCCGAACTTCCTTTCCTCAACAATCCTCTCCTTTCTTACCATTTTCAGAAAGGATGTGTGCAGCGAGCCCTAATGTAAATGCAACCAAATAAAACCCACTAATTAACCTTAGTGGTTGCTTTCACCACTCTTAATGCATTGGCTTTGCTAGTGTTCATTTGATAGGGAAAATGACAGTGGTTGCAGAGTAAGTTTGCCTTAAAACCAATGTCTCTTCAGGCTTACCACCATGGAATTATTCAAAGATCAATCACACGCACATCCCAATTAGAGGCCTTTTAAGAAGCCACCGCTGATAATCATTTAAAGCCAAAGGACTGATAACGTCTGGTTATGATGTAACAAAAAGTTTAAAAAGTTTGTATGGGAAGACTTACGTAAAGTTGAATAATATAATAATAATATTATAATTTATTATAATAATAAATTGTATAATTGTAAAAATAAAAAATCTAATTTTAAATTATATTATTAATTATAATTTTAATATCAATTATATAATTAAAAATACTACTACTAATAATAATAATAATAATACCACAATAATAACATTATCGTTACATATATTATAATAAAATGTGAGCAAAAGTGGGAGTAACTTTTCGTCTTTTAAATTGCACATCCCTTTAGAAAGCTCGTCCTCTGTAATAAATCTTCTTGGGAAATGTTCTCCCAGCTTTGAGTTCTTGACAAAGCAGGAATGCAGGCTGTCCGGCATCCACAGAAGGCTACAGAATGTACAGATGGATGAAGAAGTTTAAAGCAGGGGGAACCAGCATCGAAGACAAACCAGCGAGCGGGAGAGCATAAACTGCCACCGCGGACATGGAAGCGGGTACAACAGCGCACACCTGAATTTATTTCAAAGGGCGTTTGAGTGACGGGTTCAACGATGGCACAAAGTGCATCAGTTGTGATGGAGTATTTTGTATAGAGGGAGAGTTATTCTAGGGACATGCGCAATTTGAATGATCTGTGTCAGTTCAAATATTTATATATTAATATATCAATATATTATAATAATAATAATAATAATAATAATAACCCTCATCATGATTATAACCATAATAATATATGTTTTCAGAGTGCACATTGAGGAGAAATATACTCTATAACTTCATCTGTTTAGAGTCACAGTGCTGCTGTCTAATCAGAAGGTGTGTTTACTCAGCGGCCATGGCTATATTTAAGACAGATTCCCGTAGCTTCCATACTTTGACTAATAGCCAGTCTATTCCAGGTGTGAGCCAACAAAAGGCACGTTATATATAGTTTTACATGCGACGTCTGTCAGTGGGCCTTGTTTGTTTTACACCACTGGCGCGGTTGATCCTGTGTGCCAGGTGGATCACTTACTTTAATATGCCTTTTCACATTTAAATGAAGATATAGTCACACACACACACACACACACACAGAGGAACTGAAGGACTTGAGCATAGGGCAACCCCGAGATTCTACCTCTGAGTATCTGACGATGAGTCATGGCTGTGATTATTAACGATTAGTTTAAAAAAAGAAAGAAACGAGCCACTCCAGAACACCTATATATAATTTTAAATAACAGATGATGTGTAAATTAGAACAGGCTACTGAAAGGCCTAACTTGATTTGCAAATGTAGAATTGACACCACAAACAGAAATGCCTTTTGTTGTTTTGTCTTTGAAACAGTGAAGCAGAAAAGGGGAAAAGGCTTTTATAAACTCATAAAACAAGCTATATATGTCGTCTTTTTTTTCTTTCTTTCTTTTTCAAAGTCATCCAGAAAAGAGCATCTTTCTCCGTCTGGTCAAGAGGTCCATGGTAATTATTTCGCCTTTGCCCCCTTTTTCATCTTCCCAAGCCAGGGCAGTATTTACTGTTTATTTTGTCCTCATGAAAGAAGAACCTGAGTGAATTTATGTGCAGGTGTGGAACACCGCCTTTCGCTCGACCCTGCCGAGTCGTCTCACTGGATGCCCAATTTGCAAACTTTTTAAAGACACTCAGGAGAGAGTCTGATGGCGAGCAAATCTTTTTCCAAGATGGCGCAGGATTCCAGCAGGGTCACGGGAGGGGCGGGCGGATTGAGGTGGGGGGGGAGGGTGGGGGGGAGGAAGCGCTACTGGTGAAGGGTCCTTTGTAGTCGGCTTTGTTGCAGGTGCTCCACCAGTAACTATTATCCCTCCACGGTCTGCTCATCCGCTCAAAACGTGCAGCACATCTGCCAGCGTAAGGCAAGTCACGGAGGCCTGAAAAGTCCCACGTGCTAGTAACGCACATTAAACAGCGTTGTAAAGATCAGAGTTCACTGGAGTTGAACTCTTAGAATTAGAAAGGTCAGCAGGGTCAAAGTTGCACAGAGGGAAAAAAAAGCGACTTAGGCAAGCATGCTATTACTACTTAAATGTAATTAAGACATATTGTCAATTGATGTTCTTATTTTCTTTTAAAGCAAGGCGAGGGTTCGCACCTTTTTTATCCCCAAATCTAAGGGCTTGTGCATCTGGCGATTCAAGTGCACAATGTGTTTCAAACTGGTCACAGTGAATGCATGCAGCTCGTGATGTGTGATGTCAGCAGAATACCTGCCCACCACCAAGGAGCCACCAGCATCTGGGAGCTGTTAAAGCTACTTTATCTTCTTACCATCAGTCTTCAATAGACCCACTCTGTGTGTGTGTGTGTGTGTGTGTGTGTGTGTGTGTGTGTTTTGTATGCGTGTGTGTGTGTGTGTTCCAATTTTGCCTGTGAAGCAGATGAAGCAATCTCTCACACATTCCCTGTCCCCATAATATTTTAGCTTAAGGATATCTATATTTAATTGTTACATATAAACTTGATGGATATGAACATGGAGCCATTTGTGGAGGAATCATCTCACACGTGCACACACCAACATACACCCACATACACCCACACACAAAGCTGGACAGAATTTCCACATATGTGAAAATCTGAAAACAAGATTCCCCAGCCTAATAATAATTAATAATAATTAATAGTTAATAAAATGCGCTAAATAGATTAGGGAAAAGTAATGCTGTACTATCCATAAATAGTAATTAGTGACTATACAGACAGTACATTTTAAAAATAAGGAACAGATCGCAAAACATATAGTCTGATCTGCTTAGTCCCTGATAAACTGTTGGATCAACTTATTTAAAAAATCTTTGCCAGCTTATGTGAATGATATGAAAATGCCTCCTGGAGAGTATAAATCTTTTTGTTATTTGGGAATAATAATAATAATAATAATAATAATAATAATAAATAAATAAATAAATAAATAAATAATAATAATAATCGCAATAATTAAAAACTTAAGATAATAAAAAATTTATTGTGTATTAATTTCATTTAATTTATAATAATTAATTATCAAATTAATAATTAATAAAAATGAATCATTGATTAATAATATTAAAATAATAATGGCAAATATTATGCAACTTAAATAAACTGGCATAAAGTATATCCTCTGAATAGCAGATTAGTGGCTGGTATTTTTTTTTCCTTTTCCATCCAGACATGGAGTCTATCCCTGGGAAACTCATGGCACAAGGCAGGGCGTCAATGCATCGTAGGACACATGCGCTTACACACACGCACACACACACACACACATCTAATCATATACTACGGGCAATATGGAAACAGAATCAGTCTACAACACATTTTCAAAGGGACCGTGAAGGGAAGCATAGTATGTGGAGGAAACCCGCCAATCATGGGAAAAACATGCAAAGTCCATGCACAACATGCAAACTACACACACACACACACACACAAACCCGGAGGCAAGATTCGAACCCCCAACCCTGGAGGTACAGTGCTAACTGCTGAGGCTGAATCACTGTCATTTATATTACATTATAATACACACTTGATGTTCTTATATTATTTGTAATATAAATGTTAAGGCTAAGTATTAAAGCCTGAATGCAGACTTGACACGGTGCCAGGCTTTGTCAAACCCTTGCAATCTGATCTCGCCCCTGGGCTTATCTCCTTTTAGAAGTAACGACGGATTTGTTATAAGTGATCACCCAAGTGCGCTTGTTCTTTTGACAAGCCCGCTGTCATTACGTACACTAAACGTACTGTACATTACCATTTATTCCTTCCTCTACAGGCTCAGCTTAACCACTCAGCTTCTTTATTTATTTTTTTGTTTTTCGTTTAGAGCACAAAGGCAGCTCGCTGTGGCTGTTATTAATTTCTGATTCCTCCGCACACACACCTCATCTCAAACTATCCCACACTCTTTGTCTGAAGCAGATGAAATCCTGCTTGTTTTGCGAGCGAGGATTAAGCGGGGGATTTTCCCCATCCCCCACCCCCATCCAACCCAGATGTGTATGTAACATTTTCCGTGTTTGATACTTGTGACAACTTGTCGCTAATAAAGACGGCATCGGGGTGACTGAATGGCATTTGGATCGGAGCCAGGGTAAATAATTACATTGCCTGTAACAGCTAGCAAATGACAAGGGCATCCTTCATCAAGCCACTCGATGAGCTTTGAACAGGAATAACAAACATAGTCATGGTGACATATGAGGACAACTTTATTAGAAATTTTACCGATTCGTTTAAGCGGCGTGCTTACTTTAGGACTACTCCATCCATACTGTATATAAACCTGGTGTCATTATCAGGCACGTTAAAAAAAAACACAGTGCATGATAAACTACAATGCCGTTTTTCTTCTTCTTAAAGATTTAGTTTTGGGATTGTGATCAATTCCAGCATGAAATGCTGGAAAAGAGTGCACAGAAGATTTTGCTGTCAAGCGTCATGACATTATGAGTTCATTACCATTACATCAGCTCATCTGCTCTGGCAAAAAAACGCATCCTTCCCACCTGCATCCATGAATCAGACCGAAAAAGGGGCTTATCTTGCGCCACTGTCTCAGCATTGTGGTCAGTTTCACATCACTAAATCATACACAGGACTTTACGGAAAATGCCTGATGAACAGTATTTCCAGGGCAAAGAGTTTAGGTTTAAAATAATCTGCCTCTCGGTAGACAACGCTGGTCGAATTTGACACCTGGAATCGATGAAACTTCATTCTCCCAGTTGCGCAAAGGCATAAAACCTTTTCCTTTGGCATGAAGATACTCATATACCCCTTCTATCATAAATGCAGACCAGAGCCTGTGTTGAAAAAGTCAGAGCTCTGACTCTAAGAACACATGACTAAACGCTTATGTACTACCATCTCCATCTAGTCCAACTAGGGACCAAGGAAACCAATAAATTTATTTCCATTTTCACACCCAGCAATTTGGGAATGCCAATCTGCATGTCTTTGGACTTTGGGAGGAAACCGGAGAACCCGGAGGAAACCCACCAAGCACGGAGAGAATATGCAAACTCTGTGCACCGAGGACTCATTTAGCTTTTGTGATTTCATCTTCTAAAAAAGGCTCAGAGGTATGATTCAGTTAAATAGAGGAATTGATGTCAACGAGAAGGCTTGTTTCGCAGTTCAAACAGCAATTCTAAGCTAACTAGTGGCAACCTGTCCACGCTTCTCATAAGGAAAGGTGTGTCCTGTCCTGCTAAAACAACACCCTGGAAACAAATCTGGCACACGTGACAGATGTGCGTGATTTGGCTTCCTCGACGCAACGCATATGTGTGTGTTGATACATTTCCTCCCACGCTTCTTTTGGTGACTGACACACCTGAAGCACGTTCACACCTTCTTCTTCGCAATTTGTCGAGCAAAACTGTAACATTTTGAAAATGCACCTGCGTAGGAAAATTCAATGCTACATTTGGTTGCAGTGTCTTGCAAACCTCTCGGTTACCTAAATAAACAAGAGATATGGAAGTTTGTTTTAAGCACCGTGTACAGTAGCTTGTGCTATGGATCCAATGCTGTTGGGGGGGAGGGAGTATGTGTGCATGTATGCTGTGCGTACACAACAAAAAATAAAATCTCATAGGGTGGTAAGCCAGTTTGATGTTCGCTTTAGCCACACACTTTTAAAAAATAGTTAAATCTAAAACCCTAAAGGAAAAACTTTCCAGCGATATACACTATATGATTAAAATTTCTGGTTCTTATTAGTTGGTTTTTGCTGAAATTTTCGTTACTCGTGAAAAGTTGAGCAATGCCACATAGTGCATTGTGGGTAATTTAGGGAACTGTTTAATGAAGTCAACATGTCGATAAGTTTAAATTAAAAATGTGAACTCAAAAATAAATCTTGACTACAACTAAAGATGACGACACTGTAGCGTAGTGGTTAGCTCTCTGGCTTCGCACAACCAGGGTGGAGTTTCCATGTTCTCCCCATGCATGGTGGGTTTCCTCCTGGTACTCCGGTTTTCTCCCACACTGTAAAGACCTGCACATGTTTCCAAGTTCCGCATAGTGTGTGGGGGTGTGTGTGCTTGTGTGGCCTGTGATGAACTGTCACATGGTTCAGGGCATACCGTGCCCCGTGCCCCGTGTCCGCTGGGATAGGCTCCAGGCTTCCGGTGGCTCTGTATAGGATACGCATTATAGAGAATAAGTACAGTAAGTTCAATTGAAGATTAGATGTTAATTAAATGTAAAAAAAAATAGCATATGCAATTTTTTTGTTTGTGGAAGGTTTTTTTGTTTGTCCCTTCATCATTCCATGTAAATTAATGTTTATTTATGAGACGTGGTTAAATGAAAGGCTTTTCAACAATTTGAGCAAGAATAACCATTAAAGGTTAACCTTAAGTCAAATCATTGGTGCCCCATGTTCACATATATTGTATAATCTGCCAAGGAATTAGTCAAACTCGAAAGAAAGACACTATAAATCGAGCACATCCTAAACGACGCTGATACTTCCTTCCTCTCACATTCCCAAACAGCAATTTCTCTCTGGCAGACGCATATCATGTGTCCAAAATCCAAAAAAATATCTCTCATGAATGCCTATTTGAGGGCTGCAGTGTAGACTCTACAAGTCTCAACTCCACCCGTAAGACGTGGACAAGCTTTCTCCGATCGTCCGATAACGACAAATCTATATTCCCCAGGTGTTTGATAGAGCCTAGTCTGACTGTCAAGTCCTACTCATTAATCACCACACCAGAGCTAAATCCATTACTTTTACTTCCCATCCCGTTAACAAGCTATTACAGGCCACAGTTCCAGAGTTGCTCTGACTTGCAACTCTCCGTTCATGGATCCAAGTAACCCATGTCGCAATGTTGTATTTCGCCTTCTCTTCTGTTTGTCTTTTTCTTCCAAAGTGCTGAAAGGTGTGCACACACTCTTACCCTGTTTGCATTGATCATATGATTCCCATTGTCAAACCCTGATCACTCCATCACCACCTGTTAGAAAGGGATCTTTAGATTTAGATTTGGCTTGGTTCAGCACGAGGGGGAAGTCCGTGCTTTGATAATTTCTTCTTTTCTTTTTTTTGCTGACTGTAGGAAATTAGCTGTGGTTTAAGCTCAAGGTAAACATTATTGTGTCTAATTTCTTAAACTTGAAAGATCCCTTGCATAAAAATGCTTGAAATAACATAACAAGTCCCCTGGAGTTTCCCGAGCGCCCACATCTTATTTAATACCTGTATCTTCGCTGTAATCATTAACATTTAGTTCACTGAGAGTTCAACTCTTACCGGCTGGTTATTAAGTGTGGGCTATGAAAGCAGTCTGGTTTGCAGTGAAACCACAGGAGAAGCTAAAAGGGTTGGCTAAATTGTTTTGGTTAGGGCGTCCAAGGGGAATCTTGGTGCAACGGGGACATTAACGTTTAACCGTGGACGGAAACAAGACGCCTCCTCTAAAATTGCAAACGATCACATCATCTTGAGAGCTTGCATTAAGGCACAGAGTACAGCGCTGACAACTCGGGTGAATTAAAGAGTATTCGGCTTGGCACCGAAGTGGGTGTGGGGGGTGGAACATAATGTATATGCGAGAACCAAAAAACGGCATGGTAGCGACCAGGACTCCATCCAAGAGTGCTTAGACAGGCGCCATTTTCCCCAAACAGCGATTAGAAGTTCTATCAAATATCAACACTAACCTTAAGTGCTTTTCTTGCCAAAAAAAACCTTTCTATTGTGCACATCTCATTGAAACTCATGAAATGTGATATTTCATGTGAAGAATCTCTTGGGCAAACGTAAGTAACAATTAAACTCTGTCATGGTAACCATTAGACGATTACGGAACATGCCCCAACCTTTTACCTTTACATAGTGCAAACCTGACCTAAATCGATCATTTTGTCATCAGCATAAATGAACCGTTCATTTAAAAAATATATATTTTTATTGCAAAATTTGTAAAAGTCAAAGTGTCACCAGTTTTTTATTTTAATTTTTTGATAAAGCAATTTCTAAATAGTAATAATTTTAAAAAGTGCCTAAATAGAGAAGTTCAGTAATCCAACCAGGTCCTCTCACTCCCCAGACGATTACTGACTGTAGGCTCTGCAAATCCTGAAATTCGGACCTGTGACTAATGTCGGAATTTAGCAAGAAATCAGCTCTGGTTTCACATGGCTTTATTGGAATAAAGCATGATGCCCCCCCCCCCCACCCTTGGCTTATGATAAATTGCGCTAGACTAAGAGGCTGGGCTGGGCTTTCCCCTGCTTGTGTTTCAATATTAGTTTAGTGTTTGTGCTAATGAAAAGTGTCAGAGAAGCATGTAACAAGGCTTTTTAGTCTATTGTAAAAGAGATAAGCTGACGCTAAGACAGGAACGTTCAAGCTGGTTTTGTGGTAGTTTGTTCCTCACCTGGCTTTCTTTAAAAATGTTGTTCGACATAAACACGTGGAATGGAATTTTAGCCCCGAAGAACAAATGTGACATGTGATTGTAAAGAAGTGAAATTTCAAATAAAGAACAGTATCTTACAGAACAACATTAGTGACATACTCTAACATACTTTAGTTTACATAATATTGTAAATTCGGAAAAAATTGTTGTTACTTCAATAGAATTAGGTATTTATATAGTTGTAGTTTTTTTGTTTTGTTTTGTTTTTTTAAATTGTCAATAAACTGTGTGTTCAGTCAAACAAGCTGATGAAGCAAAGAGTGGCGATGCAGGAACCTGCTTGGAAAATTTTCCGGATTCTCCGAATTGCCAAAGCGCGTTGGTTTTTCTCAGAAATTTCTAAATATAACTTGAAAATAAAACACATTTTCCAGTTCTTTTGCAAAAAAAAAAAAGGTAAACAAAAACCCTAATGTGTATACAAAACACAATCACCAACTTTCTTTTTTTTTTTTTTTCTTGCATACTTTAGCAAGAGCATTTTTAATGTTTATGTCATTTACGGTGATGGTTTTGTTATAACATAGATAAAAATGTTGGTAAAATTTAAACACTATTATGGAATTTTCTTTTTGGAATACAGTATACTTTAAGTTTTTTTTTTATTTTTTTATCATAATCACTTTCCATATATACTCAATGTGAAATTCCCACTACAGTACTTAGGTTTAGGTGTAGTGAGAAAAGAACCATGAGAAAAAAAAATCCATGAAAATACTCAGACCCCTTAGACGTATATTTACACATACACATGGAACAGGCTGAATACACTGTATGTCCCAGTTCTGTGTTTAATGTTAAATACAGATTTCTGCTAAAAAGAAACGGTACTCTTCAACACGACTGTTTTGTAAACAAATGCTACCTGTATTTTCCAAGATAAAACTTATTAATCTTGTTTAATAGATAAACTGTAACAGATAACCGAATAAATTGCATAATCATTTATGACCACACACACATTTGAGACTTAAAAAAAAAAAAAAAAAGATTTACTTTTGATCTGAGAGATGATAAAATAAGTGGAAATAAAACCTTAATTTAGATATTTTGATTAAATCTCCATATGGAAATAAGACTCCTGCACTTCCCCTTTAGGTAAACACATACAGTATATAAAGGTTTCATAATGCCTCAGCAATAAGCCCCAGCTTGATATCATTGAGGGTTTTATAGCCCATTTCAAGCGCAGATATAAACTCTGTATCCCTTATAATAATTCCCCGGAGTGTAAAGCGCAGTTGAGGAATGAGACCATGCACTATCAGTCTGAGAGTACTTTAGCACGTGTATCCCATTCATGACAAATGAGCTGTTAACATTTTTATACTGTCTATCCAGGACCAGCAATTCTCACTCCATTACCGAAACCATACACTGTAATGGATATCCATGCATTTCACGGTAATATTATTGCTTAATTTAATTAATTAATACTAATACAGTTGCAGAGGTGGAAAATTATTTAGACATTAAAAGCACTTGTTACAAATCTCGAGTCTATACAAGTCTCTTCTTCTGTTATAAAGCCAATGAATATGCTATATGTCAATACAATGTGCTCACATGGATTTTCTTTACATCGTAGTTTAAAACACCCAATCAAATGCATCAGCAATCGAGACAAATCATCATCCTCTGTGATCTCATGCTACACAGTGCGGTAAGTGCTATAGCTATTTATGCACATTTTTGAAAAAGAACAGCGGTGTTGAACTTGATGAATGTGCCTGGCTCGACTTCATTCAAATGATGCATTATGCTGGAGTAAGCCAAGACTAGCTCATAATGAGATGTCTCTTTTGGCCCCTTAAAATGGCATGAACTCGATTTAATTTGGAAAAAAAAAATATGTCGAGGTAAGTTTTACTAGTTATAGTGCATATATTTTTTTATTTAGTTTCTTTGCAAATGCCAGGTAAGACTAGAGTCATTTCCAGGACATAGTATAATAGCTAGGTCACATGCCACCAAATGGAAATTCTGGAAAATATTGATTACTTAAACAAACGCTCACTCTCTCACTCACTCATCTTCTATACCACTTTATCCAGGGTCACAAGGAGCCTTGAGCCTATCCCAGGAGACTTAGGGCACGAGGCAGGGTACACTCTGGAAATTCAAGCTCACACACTCATTGGCAATTTGGAAATGCCAATTAACCAAATCTGCATGTCTTTGGACTTTAGGAGGAAACCAGAGTACCTGGAGGAAACCCACCAAGCACGAGGAGAGCATGCAAACTCCACACAGACCCCAAGACGGAAATCGAACCCGGACCCTGGATGTGCAGGGCGACTGTACTAACCACTAAGCCACCGTGTCACCCATTACTTAAACAATATTTTACTTTTGATTAATACTTCCGTCGTACATACAACAGGCAAACATACAGAAACGGAATGATGTTAGGCAACACTGCATAGTTTCACTCACTCACTCACTCATCATCTACTGTATATCCTGTATTCAGCGTCACGAGGACCCTGAAACCAATCCCAGGAGACTTGGGGCACGAAACAGGGTACACCTTGGACAGGGTGCCAATCCATCGCAGTGCACACACACATACTGTATACACATACTACGAGCAATTTGGGATCACCAATTAGCCTAATCAGCAAGTCTTTGGAGGAAACTGGAGTACCTGGAGGACCAAGCATGGGGAGAACATGCAAACTCCCAAAGTTGGGAATCGAACCCAGACCCTGGAGGTGCAAGGTGACAGCGCTAACCACTACACCACCATGCCACCATGCATAGTAATAAACATTACTTTTTACATGAAAACAAGACATACATTTCACAAATTTGATCAGTTAAAATCATTTTTTAACCTTTTTTATTTCTACACTTCATAAATAGCAGCTTTTTCGGATTAATAGAGCTCTCTGATATTTTTTGTTAGATACATTCACTTTTTGACACAATATCCACAAAATCTATACTTTCACTTAAAAGTATACATCCACAAATATAACACAATCCGTACTTTTCCAACCCTGTTGTTTTGTAACTATTTTCCACGAACCTTCTCAGTTTCTAAATATTTTGCTCACTCTTGCGCATACTTTTTTTTTTCCTTCTTTTTTTTTTCCACGCTGGTATCACACGTAGTTGTGTTGAAAACAGCATACACAAAAATATTCTGTTTTATATCCAAGCCACTTTTACCATGACAACTGTCAACACTGTATTATCAAGCACCGACATCTACAAACATCATCACAGCACACAACACTGCTGTAAATGCTACTGATCCAGAAACAGGGCAGAAGATACACACGTGTCTATATCTTAAAGCCTGCCAAACAATTAATCAGTGCCGCCTCTATGTATCACTTCGCATTCAAACGTTTGTACACTACCCCAATAGGACTAGGGTTCATGTACCGGCCATGGACTCTAGTTATGGATAAGGGTCCTGCGATTTTCTTCTGTGAATGATTGGTCATTTGCCTTACTGAAAAAGCCCCTTGGTGTATCTAGTCCAGCAGTGGAGCATGGCGAAATATTCTAAAATACAGGTGTTGGGGAATTTTAAACAGGTACCCCAGCTGGTTGTTGATTAAACACAAGATTTGGACCATACAGGGATTTTCATATTGTATGTTAGACACAATGAATATATTTATGCTTGCATTAACCTCATGGAGGCATTTTGATGTTTAACTCTGGATAAGCAGGGACACTCACTTCAAACGTTGACACTGTTGAGGTCCAGTGCAAGCACAATTTCTGTATCATGGGATGCTCACGTTACAGCAGAGAATATATATTTTTTTCTCACAGGCCTGCACTATGGATTTATACGGGTGCCAACAAGTTATGCTTGATTATGCATGAAACGCAGTCATCAGGTCATTTTACATCAAGTGTTCTCGACCTTTTTTGGCCAGTGTCCCCATTTAAAGACACTAAAATTCCTTATTACTTTGATTTGATGCCCACAGTGGCACTGAACCCTGCGTCCCATAAATAAGTGCCAGCAAACAGCTGGAACACAAATTGCATTTCTTGGTAATATTTTCATGACAGCAAAGCAGATTTTACAGCAGATGCATATACTGCTTTCTTCCACTGGCTTAGTAAATATAATGAGTACAGTTTGTGAACATACATTACTGTATATTATATACGGTTTAGCCCAATGAAACTTCAATTTATAATATGTATCCACCCGTGCTGCATAAAAATGTTCTTCATATAATATACACACAGTATATATATAAAATCGGACCATTTTGATTAACATGGCTGCATGTTTCAAATGGTTGCATAACTTAAGAGCTCCAAATTTAAATAAATAAACCAAAATCATACCAGGACAGGGTTAATTATGATATAATGTTCCAGAAATCAATAAGTTTGTAATGTGTATGAAACTACTCGTATGTTATAAATAATTCAAAAATGTATCCAACCTCATTAGCATCTCAGGATCAAGAGTGTATATTTAACAAAATCCACCTATTTTCTGGTGAAAGAATTTAAGTGCTGAAATAATAATAATAATAATAATAATAATAATAATAATAATAATAATAATCAGGCATCACTCAGAAACAAGTTTAATGATGGCGATTAACTATTTTATCATCATTGTCATTTTATATACTGTAATTTGATATTTGGATGTTTTGTCTATTACAAATATTTCACCTAAAATATTTCACCCAAGGAAAGCTATACCTGTGCAACTTGATCAAACATATTTATATTCTAATATATAAACTCAGCAAAAAAAGAAACGTCCCTTTTTCAGGACTGTGTATTTCAACAATAATGTTGTAAAAATCCA
>JAQMYJ010000014.1:14191264-14208101 GCA_030014305.1 Clarias laeviceps | reverse complement strand
TTTACACATTAAGTTTACTGAAAGTAAAAACAGTTGAAAGTCAGAGGACGTTTCTTTTTTTGCTGAGTATATATATCCTATCCACATTGCATATTTTTTACATTTTTACCAAATTCTAAATACAATAAAAATTTTGTAAAAATTCAAAAATATGCAATGTGGATAGGATCAATAAAGCCCACAGAAGACACTTTGAAATAGTTCACTATGAAATGTACTGTACATGGGTAAACTGTCACATTTTGAGAACATATGTTCTTCATGGGCAATGGGATCTTATAGAGATACACACGAGACATTTTAGAATTTAAATAAGGTGAACAAATCATATCAAGACAGGGTTAATTATGATTTAATATTCCAGAAATCAATAAGTTTATAAAATAAACTCCCTGTATGTTATAAATGTAAATATATTGAACCTCATCAGCATCTTAGGGTTGAGAGGCTATCTTACAAAATCCATCCATTTTCTGGTTTGTATGAAATTATTTAGTTGCTGTAATAATAATAATAATAATAATAATAATAATAATAATAATAATAAGGCATCACTTAGAAGCAAGTTAAAATGATGCTGATTATTTTATATCATCGTTGTCATTTTATATCATGTAATATTTCAATGTTTTTTCTATTATAAAGATTTAACCTAAAATATTTTACCAAAGAAAAATATGAAACTTATATGAAATTTTATACATTATGTAAAATTATATAATATAAATAAATTTTTATATTTTTTATATGATATATATATATTTTTTTTTTTTTCTAAATCCACATTGCATATTTTTGCATTTTTACAAAATACTAAATTATAAAAATATGCAATGTGGTTAGGAACAATAAAGGCCAGAGAAGGCATAGGTAAACTGCCACACAGTTTGAGAACATATGTTCCTCATGGTGTATGTTCTTCATGGGCGATTGGATCTTATAGAGATACACACGAGACCTTCTTGCTTGCTGTGTGATTGATAGTTCAGAATTTCTATATGTGAAATATACGTGTTTTTACTGATGTGCTGAAGCTTTTGCCTCACCTTCACCCATGGCTTGACGATGCATCATGCACGGTTTTTCACATTCGCCATATTGCCACCTGGGCTACATTAATAAATGGTAAGAAGCAGTAAAGAGAATTGTACATAAAGAAATCCTTGGCTTTCCCAGTATAAAACTGCAAAAGGCAGAGGAAGTGTCTAGTTCTTTTCCCCAGCCAGTTAATAAAACAGTATTGCATTTCATTGCTAATGAGAAAGACCTGTTGAAGTAATGGTTCTGACATTTGAATCGTGGGCTCTTTTTTTATGGAAAGGTGTATGAATCTTGTAATCTTTATGACACCATTGTTTCAAATCTCTGTAAACCTGAGCAGTAATACAGGTCTTTGGAGGCAGCCACAGGCACCCTGGCTGTTCAGTTCATAGGTGTTAAGGGTTAAGGAAATGACGAGCTGGGAGCTCCATCACATGAGAAAGGAAATCACTTGCTAGAGTCCATATTTGAAGGACCCTGAAATGTGTCAATCATCCAGAGGTCCATGCTATACTTTTACCTTGTCTGCTTTAGCCAGGATCTAGATAGAACCAAGACCTCCTTAAGTTACACAGTCTGAAAAAAAACAAGCCTGGGTTTGAGCACCATGTTGAACAGTATCCGTGAACCTAAAGCCAGGTGTGTGCAAAAAAAAAATCACCATGATTCCATTAAGTTCTTTCCAATCACACATCATCTCTTCTTGATCTCCAGAAGCGTCTGGCTGTTGGTTGGTTCCATCACAAAAATGTCACAGTGGGAGTTGGAGGGCGAGGGGGGGGGGGGGGCAACTGTTAGTAAGAACCTCTCTGACCAGTCTTAGAGTTATGTATCTTCTCCCCTGCCAGGTTCAGAGACGCGAAGTGGGAGGTTGTCATAGATGTGCCAGCAAACAGGATGAAAAAGGGGTGCATTGTAGCATTCAAGTCAGAGAAACTGAGGTCATCCCCACGGGAGCAATCTGTCTTACGGTAGAGCCCTGTGAACTTCTTTTTAGTATCAGGTGCACAGTCTTGAGCTCCCATCTGACATTCCGAAAGAGGAATTAGCTTTTTCCCCCGCACACTTTAAGCACCGAGGCCAGGTGGTTGGCCATTAAATGAGCACGCTGTGTAGAACTAAATAGATTTGCATGTCTGTGGAATGCTTGAGGAAATTTGAACACAGGTTTTTTTAGTTCAAACCATGAATATTTTTACAATCAGGTTTTATGTTTTATCTTTTCATGTGCATCAGGACCAATTGTTGTACAGTAATATTGACTTCAAATATCGAAGTAATTGGATGGATTATGTAAAATCGCTAAATACAGAAGAAAAAAAAAATCCCCAGTTCCCAGTCATCCTTTTGATATATATCACCAGTTGATATTTTGGTATGTATTAAAGCTGTTATAAAAAAAAAAAAGAGACATCCGTGGACGTCATCTGTCCCTTTGAATAAGTCATCCACACCGTTTGAAGTTCTCGCATGCAGGTTTCCTTTGACTATGGTAGTCCATGTGTGTTTTCTTTGCCCTCTCTGATCTTTGTCCATGACAAACTGTAACGTCCTATGACTGTCAGATATAGAGCCCTTCTTCTCACAACCATCTGGTTTGCTTTGGTTACACCAGGAGTGTGGTAAGATATTCATAGTGTGGTATGCAGTGACTGCACTTGTTGAAGCTGCTTCCTGCGGCCTCTGATGTTTGTCTGAATGAATTGAGTTAGTGACAGAAGCACTTCATCTGTGGGGATGGATGTTAATCCTGTGGGAATAATTCTATACGGATATCCATCATTTTTATATAGGGTCTCAATTGATGCAAAACAAATGGTTTAAGGAGTTAATTACTCTGTGACACTTGATTTTATTCACGGAAGATTTTTGATGTAGCTGTTAAAACCTGGAGCATGTTTTTGTTTTACTGTTTTTTTTTTTATAATAAATACATATAGGGCTCAGGATTGTACAGTATAGAGCATATTTTTTCAGCATAAAATGGGAAATATGATGAACTGAATTTTATTTCATTTTAACCCACTATACAAACATGACTGAGTAAAAATAAATGAATAAATAAATAGGTCACATAGTCGAAGAAATAGCACAGATACACATGATCACATGATTTTATGGTTGTTTCTAGGGTTAAGAAAACAAACCAGATAACGCTATGCACATAATGCAACTGTTCATTGTAGTCTTAAATATTTTCTTTGCAAAGAATAGTGTCTGACCGGCCCATCTGCAGAATAATGGGCAAAGAGATTGTATTGGCCTAGGCCGGGCCAACGGGTTTTGAAAAGATGACATCCAGATTGAGTTATGGTGTTCCATATTAAAAAAATATTTATGAGCCATCACCACTGTTTTCTTTCTTTTTTTATATTATTAAAATGATATCCATTCACTGTATTTATTCCTATTTGTACGACCGTTGTAAGACCTCCGGTCAACATTCACACGTACATTCACACACTATGGGTAATTTGGCAAAACTAATTAGCCTAATCTGCATGTCTTTGAACTATGGGAGGGAACCCGGAGAACCCTTAGAAAAAGCACCAAGCACGGGGAGAACATATAAACTCCATGCTTCTGCTCTGCAAATTATAGAGACATAAAGAGTTTTATATATACTTATATATACAGTATTATATACTGTATACTGCTGAGATATATATACATATATATATACAGCTGTAATATAAATATATACAGTTGTAATATGTGTATATACAAATATATATCTGTATTTATCTATCTATATATAACATATACATATTTATACAGTATATATATCATTGTTCTTGATTTTAATTTCTTTCAGGTTAGAGCCGTTATGAAGGCTTTGTAAAGCAATGTGGAAGGCGCCGAAATTATTCAATAATCTCCTTTGAACAGCTTCTCATGATCTGTAAAGCCTTCATAACGGCTCTAACCTGAGGTGCTGTTTTGGGAAGGTCTTCATGAGAGTCAGCTTCATCATGGTGCTGGATGGGTTTTGCAAATGCACTTGACAATACTGTTCTTGCAAGAACTATTCCAGAATGTCTTAAAATAACAACTGACTGTTGTTGTTTGTTGTTGTTGTTGTTGTTGTTACATAATTACCAAGTTCCATATGTGTTATTTCATAGTTTTGAAATCCCCAATATTGTTTTATGATGTAAAAAATAAATCACTATATAAAGAAATTTGCAAGTGATCCCAAATATATACTATATAGAGTATAATTACTTTTTCCAGGAGTGTAAACAGGGCTGGAAAAATACACAGCTGGAGAAATTTCAAAGCTCGTCATGCTCTTCATGTCTCTATAAGTTGCAGTGCGGAAGCCAAAAAATGCAGGAGGGAAAAAAGATGTAAAGAGATGCATGGCAATTTGGCAAAGGGAAAACATGAAAGGAAGAGTTTTCACACATTCACTCAGTCTTCTGATTCATCCGTGTGAACAAATTAATGCAAAAGCATAAAGTGCAATTTGTAAATCCATTATTTACTGTGAGTAGAGAAATAACAAAAGCAGCAGTTTTGTCTGAGTTAGCCATAAAAAAAATGCATCCTGTTTTGAGACTTCCTAAATCAGCATGAATTATTGTCGCTTGTGCCTCTTCTTTCAGTTTAAAGATGGGACGCGTTTAACGCCAGTTAGGCTTAAAAATGGAGCCTGTTGTGAGACAACATCCTCAATCATGGAAAAGGGGGGAAAAAAAGGAAAAACACAAACACACTCACAGGGTGTGTGATAGCTCTCACCTCCAACCCAGCAGTTGCTTGAAGGTTTCAAATCATCCTAACAACCGCATAATGACCTCACTCCAGTCACCTGCTGCTGTGACCAGGCGTGACCTGGCACTGGCATCTATGATCAGAAAAAAAGCTGCAGCCTTTTAGAAATGTTATGCAAAAACCATGTGGGTTAGGAGAGTCGCCTCTGGACTCCTCCACTGTTGTTGGTATTATACTGTTTTAGATCATCCAGCGCACTGAAATGTGGAAATGTTCTGGTTCTCCAAATCTGCTTGATTGTAAATCAGTCAGGCAGTAGTTCGAATGTGCATTTTTCAGTTAGTGTCTTGTTGGACATGTCCAGGCGCACAAACAAAGACTTTACCAGAACAGTCCCAAAGGATCATGACTACTTTTAATCTCTTTTTTTTTTCATTTGACATTTTGGACTGACTTTAGGATATCATTCATTCTAATAAATAACTACATTTATTTCAATAAAATAAAAATGGGCTTTTTTTATAGTTATAGTTTTATATTATTTGTTGGAATATGTTGCCTTTTTTTAATAAATCAGCAATAGCTTTAAATATTAAAGCAGAATTTACATATTTCTTTTTAAATATGTATTTGTATAAATGTTGTGGTTTCTTTGGCTCTCTTTTTAAACGTCACGGCATTTATACCTTATATAACAGTTATTTGTCCCAGTGCTCACATTATCTGCCATAAAAATCCTCTGGAGACCCAGGAAAGAAAACATACTTGCTTTTCTACCACCAGTGTTTCAAAAACCCCTTTAAGGACATCTGCACTTAACCCCATGCTGAAAAGTCCGCTGCTTCCATCAGTAAGCACTCTTGACCATTTGCACGTTGGAATTGGAACGTTTAAGCCATCCTGCCAATTCCCATGAAATCTGTCAATATTTCTTTCATTTGTTCTCCATTTGTGATTAGTCGTGGTCAAGCTGATCAAAGAGACCGGCCGGTCAGTTGCATGTGAACCAGCGTCCCTCACAATGACATCCGCAAACCAGAATGAAATATGAAATATCAAGTTTCCACGGATGTATGGGCTTGTAAAAAAAAAGGGGAAAAAAGTAAAGGCAAAAGAATAGGAGGATTTTCACACCGGTAATGTGAAACATTTGGTGCGCGTTTTAGGCCTCTAAAGAGGAAAGTCTGCAGTCAGAAAGCCGCCTGGCAGTAAAACTCCAAGTCACTCCGATGTTAAAACAAAAGCATTTACTAAGACCTATTGATTTAGATGTCATTTCTACTTCTTGTTACAACAGAAAGCTGCGCTCTTGTGGGAGTCATCGATGCACAGTTCATGTGCTCCAGCATGGCATGGCTTACCATGGAAAAAACGGAACAGATTCGTTTCTGAATGTTCTGCATGTGATATATGAAAACAATGTTGCCAGAAAAATAACCACTTGCTGGAGATGTAATAAATATTTTTGTGAGAGAATTATGGCTCACTTTTTATAGCATGCAGTCCTTTCAGGTTTCCTGCCTGTATTCTGAAAAAAAAAAAAAATCAAACAGTACTTTTTACATAACTTTAAAATTCAAATAATTTTTCAAGTGTATTTCTTAAGAAAGAAAATATGACACAAGAATGTAATTATTTCATTTTTCATTAATAAAACGCAAGCTCTCAGAAAGTTTTTAATTAATTCTAAATAATTAAATAATTGCAATTGATTTTTTTTTTTTTTTTGCATCTAAAATGTAAGAAGAAAACCGAACTTGTGCTATATAACTGATTCGAGTCTAAAGTCCCTGAAGTGGTGGTTTAGAAGAATTAGTTTTTTAGTTTATCTGAAGCAAATGGTTCACTTCATCATAATTCTTGAATTGGTGGTAAATGTGGTGTCGGATTACCTCCTGACTTACCAATTTATCTTCCGTAAAACGGTTGATCCAGACTGACAGAGCAAAGGCTTGAAGCAGGCGGGAGGACGACATGGAGGAGGTATTTAATGTTTTGATTCCAGGCCTCCCTTTTTTTTTTTTTTAACCTAATGTGTTTCCCGTCCATCTCAAAATGAAGTAACAGATTTTGTAACAAACAGGCTCGGCTGAGACAGGTGCAGGCAACAATTAACCTCTAACGACTGAACGTGTGGCCTTCCCTAAAGCTGTGAAAGCAAATAAACAGTAGGTGGGTTCAAGAGAACGGATGTGTAATTTGTGCCTGCCGGTCGCCAAAGTGTAACAGAAGCAAGGCGAAACTCTTTATCTCTTTAGCAGACGCTCCCTTTTCAAAAGCATGTGTGCAAAAGGCCACCTTTAGAAATACAGTGTGTTTTTAATTGCCCTCTATGCCTTCTCCATGTGTGGGAGCTGGCTTCTTTTCAAGGCCAAAGAAAGAAAAGCAGTTTATATGAAGAAGGTTAAATGTGGGGGGGGGAAAGGTTTTAAGTGGCTCAATTCAAGAGTACATGAAATCTGAAAGAAACTTGTCCAAACTATACTCCATTTCAGGATTGTCTTAATGTGTAACAGATTTTAAATAAAAGATAAACAACAACAACAATAATAATAATAATAATTATTATTATTATTATTATAATAATGTTTGTCATGGTCATATTTAACAATATTAACCCTACACAATGACTATATAGATCTGGGAAATATTTGTGTAGCACTAATATTAATTATAATAGAATATACAGTATAATATAATATTAATTATAGAATGAAAATTTTTAATATTTAATTTCTTTTTCAGCCATAAATATTTTTTATAATATATTATAATATATTATATATATATATTTTTAGATATTATATTTTTTATAATATATAATTTACATGAGGTTAGGTTAAGGCATTGTAGAAATTAATGTTATCGTTCCTTTAGCTTTCTGTGTGAATTGATTTCCTTGATTATTTGGAAGAATATAAAATGTAATACATTAATATAAAACATATTCTGTATAGGTGTGTATTACTCCCACTATTAAACCCTTATGCCTGTCAGTTATTATTATTATTATCATTGTAATTACATATGTTTTCAACTGAAATTGTAATATCTTAGCTTACTGACAGTCCAGATGCTATTATTAATAATGACTTCATAATTCATCTACACCAAAAGAAATGTAGTGCAAATGAAGACGTATTTGACACACTAATGTTTTCCTACTTAAGCCATTCCACTTACTGCTTTTGACCACAAGTGGACATAACAGCTCACATATTTTATTTGTGCCCTCTGTGCCCTGATCCTTATGTCTGGTTTAGATCTGTTGCTTTATAGAGTGATGTAGGGACCACCACTAAGCTTTAATTGCTTCAACATAACCTCTCGCTCTTTTGGTCATGATTAGTTTTCCTAGCTCTCCATTATGTGGCTTGCGAGCGAGGAGGAGGAGGAGAAGGAGGAGGAGGAGAAGGAGGTCGGCACACTTTCCTATGACGCATAAAGGCAATAACCTTAGTGGGGATCTGCGTTGCTGCCCAAATTACTCTTGGTCCTACTGTAAATAGTGGAAATTATATGGAAATGTAACGATAAGGAGTAAAATACAGTCAAATGATTTAAAAGAAAGCTTTCCTTTGTCTTAAATATTTATCTCATCTTCTTTAAAATACTTCTGTGCACTTGTCCAACTCGTTCCAACTGCTTCCTCAAGCCAGTGTCTTTTACACACATTATCCCAATTAACACCTCTACTAAATAAAGTATGTTATCCGAGATCGCTCTGCCTTTCACTCTTTACACATGGGGCCGAGCAGTCAAGCTGGAGTTTTTGTATTATTTCCTCTCACAAAGGATTATGTTATATGGGGACTGTCAGCATCTCTTTGATACAGCTCTTGGAAGCCGGGAGAAGCAAAAGCAATGACTTCCACATGTGCTTAATCACACGGCCAAGGTTTGGAGAATCGGAGCTGTGTTGTAGCTTTCAAACAAGCCTCGACGTCTCTGGATTAAACCCGCTGCCTGAACGGTGGTTAAGTTGTGATCTTTTAAACAAACAATATGCCAGGGTATTTCACAATGCCCAGCTTGTTGATGCCAAGAATACTGGTAGTTATTTCCAGGAAGCAAGATGAATCTGAAAATTGAAAATCATGCCTTCTAGTTAAATATAACTGATAACCGTCCTTATGGAGTGGTATCCACATAAACTGGAAGAGTGAAATTTACACCATTCATGCCATCCATCCTAGTATTACAAAGGCTCTTTTTGTTACAGAATGGAATGACAAGGCTGTGTTTTGATGTTCTGTATCAGTGTGGCATCACGAAGAAATTCTCACTCTCACAACTGATGCAAAGCGATCTGTTTATACAATCATCGGCTTTCATGTGGTGCAGTGGTTAGAAGGCCTACAATACGGGCTAATCTCTTTCTAACCCCTTTCTCAGATGGAATCTTGTATCGCATGGCTATATAGCCTTCCAGCCTCCAGAGAGAAATCACAGCACTCCATAATCTAGTGCTGTTTTCCTTCGCATGCTGGTCTTCTATTGACTAATAAAGTTATGGGAGCATCAGTTTAATTCCCAATAGGGAAGAAGCAATATTATTGCAGTCTGTAAAGACATGTAAAATAGGGTTGAGGGAATTTTATTGGCTTTTTCAGGAGATTTAAGTACTGTTGCTTTTTCTCAGTGATCTTATTGAAAACCATGAAATGTACAATATGTACAATAGTTACAACAATGTAATGCAAATAGAATTGTGCTTAAATGCTTACATGCTTGATTTAGCCACATAAAAGAAGATCAGATTGTCCTAACTAAGACATGTTATTCAAACCCGTTTCAAATGCCAGAATTAACAGTCGATTCAGATTCACATTTTTAAATCAAATTAGTTTCAAAGTAGATACTGAATAATTAATGATAGCTAATGATTATTATTCATTACAAGTGTATAATAATTGCTTATAGTAGAAAGTTTTTTTGTGTGTGTGCATGTGCACTGACTAGGTAAATATACCAGAGTCACTACTCGTTAATTAAACTTGACT
This sequence comes from Clarias laeviceps, assembly GCA_030014305.1. Lineage (NCBI taxonomy): Eukaryota > Metazoa > Chordata > Actinopteri > Siluriformes > Clariidae > Clarias > Clarias laeviceps. Next base: position 14,198,340 of record JAQMYJ010000014.1, on the reverse strand, counting down.
AAAAATAGAGTAAAATATACAACAGGTCATTTGACATTGTGTAAACAGAAATACTTCTGCTTTTCTTGTTCAACATTTTCTCCTAAAATAACATAAAAAAAACTATTAGGACCCAATTCTGTTATTTAAATTTTATGTGGTTGTTTTCAGTTTTTGTGCCAACACCTGGTTATGTGTTTATGTGTGTTGTTGTGCTGGCGGTGTACACTAATATTTAGCCCTAAACACAGTTTGTACACTCTAGAATGACTATAACACACATAAATACCCAACAATGACCACATAAGCCTATGATAAGCCTTTAAACACACACACACATTCACGTATATTCTATATAATTTTTTTTTTTTTTTTATTACCGTGATGATAATCAATGCATAATTACTGAAAGTGTTAAAAATGTTTATATCAGGGTGAAAAGCAAGCTAGTTCTTGACTAAAAAATGGTTAAATATGAATATACTCTTTGGTTCTTTGGTTGCTTCTCTGAAATTTTGATGTGAAATCAAATAAATAAATATTTCCATAAAGAGCTATTTAGGAAACAAAGATGCTTCTTCTATCGATAAAAACCTTAAACTGAATAATTTTCCCATGAATGTAATTCCAAACATTGTTTTGCACATGTTTCAACAGCTGTGCTGGCAACTGGAATGAGAAGCAGCTAAGAGTGTATATATTTTAACACGCAAACAAACAAATAATGTATATCATAGAATGTTTATTGTAGGACACATTCATGCGTATATACAGTATATATACACTACCAGTCAAAAGTTTGGACACATATTCTTCGTCAGTGTTTTTTTCTTTATTTTTTCGTATTTTTAACATTGCACATTAATACTGAAGACATCCAAACTATGAAAGAACACATATGGCATTATGTATTAAACAAAAAAGTGTTCAAAAACCAAGAATATGTGTTATATTTTAGATTGTCCCAGGTAGCTAAATTTAGCTTTGATGACGGCTTGGCACACTCATGGCATTCTCTCATCAGATTCATGACGTAATCACCTGGAACGAATTTCAAGTCACAGGTGTGCCTTGTCAAGAGTCAATCTGTGACATTCCTTGCCTTCTTAATGTGCTTTTATTGCATCAGTTGTCTAAGAGTCAATAGCTCTTAGTGCTACTACAGTACAACTACTATGCAAGTACATATTTTGGGAAGAAAGTCTTTAAGTTAAGTAAAGAGAAAGAGAAAAGACATCATAATTTAAAGAAATGTAGGTCAGTCAACCCAAAAAATCTTAAGAACTTTAAATGTATCACCAAGTGCTGTCACCAAAACCATCAAACAGTTTGATTAAAGCTTCTTGGAGTTCAAGTGGCAGACATATTTCATCATTGAACACTGTTCAGAGGAGACTGTGTGAGTCAGGGCTTCATGGTCGAATTATGGCAAAGTCATTACTTCGTAAGAACAACAAGCTGAAGAGAACTGTTTGGGCCAAGAAGCAAAGAACGGACAGTAGATCTGTTAGATTAGATCTTGAAATCTTTGGTTCTACGCACCACGTCTTTGTTAGACGTTTAAATGATGAAGAGACAGTTCCTGGAGGTGCGGTTCCCACTGTGAAGCATGGAGAAGGAGGTGTGATGGTATAGTGGTGCTTTGCTGGTGTTACTGATGATGACCTACTCAAAATTGAGGGCACGTTTAACCAGCATGGCTGCCACAGCTTTTTGCAGCGACATACCATCCCATCAGGTTTAGACTTAGTAGAACCATCATTAGTTTTGCAATAGGACAATGAGCACAAACACACCTTTAGGTTACGTGAGAGCTATTTGTCCAAGAAGGAGAGTGATGGAGTGCTGCATCAGATGACCTGGCCACTACAGTCATCTGATCTAATTCCACCTGAGATGGTTTGGGATGAGATAGACCGGAGATTAAAGGAAAAGCATCCAACTAGTACTCAACACGTCTGGGAACTATTTCAAGATTGTTGGAAAACCATTCCAGGTGATTACCTCATACAGTAAGACCTCATAATGCCAAAAGTTTGCAAAGCTGCCATCAAAGCAAAATGTTATACTTTGATTATCAATCATATACCATTAAGCTACTAACAGAATCATGGGCACCCAAGGTTCATTTATGGTGTACAAGGGTTAACCTGTTTGGTCTGATCCTTCAGAAAAGCCAGTGCAGCACAACTTGCCAATCGAGGCTGGCCACGATTGAACCAGAGCACCCATTGCACCCAATCAAATCAAGCACAAACAAGTCCAATCCACTAGAACCTCACCCTGCAACCCATAGCAAACCAAATAATCCACTGCCAACATCCTGGTCCCAGTCACACACACAGATATGGATAGATGAATAGATACTGTAGATAGATAGATAGATCTCCTTTGAACAGTTGATAACGGCTCGAATCTGAGGTGGTGTTTGATAATTGGTGATTTTTAGTGTGGTAGGTTTTGGTCTTGCGTTCCTGGGAATGTCTTCATTATGGTGCTTGATGGGTTTTGCAAATGCACTTGACAATGCTGTTCTTGCAAGAACTATTCCAGAAAGGCTGATATAAGTCACTAAACAAAAAAACATTGAATTAGAAGGTGAACGAGAATATAGATTCACACCTTTTGAATTTTACTATATAAAATATTTTTTCCATCATACTATACAGGAGAGCTCATTAACACCTACCAGCTAATCCATCATTGTTTAAAATAAACAACCAAATAAATAAAGTATCAGTACTATCAAGGTAAAACATATCTATGAAAATAATGCAGTATGATACATAATGAAGAGCAAGCCACCTTTTTTTTAACACCAAGGTTGACACCCAGTGCATCCCAATAACAGTTTTGTTCCATAATGTTGAATAACAGAAACAGTGTTTAATAACTCCACACACTTTAAGCAAAAGACTTAATGTCTTCATAAAACAATACATTGTTATTCAAAAATTTACACAGAAGATGCTCATCCTCTTTGGCACATGCAGTTTAGAGTCAAAACAAAGCTAACATTTTCCATTGCACAAACCCTAACCAGTGCACTTGCAGGTACTGGAAAACAGGTTAATTCGTAGAAAAACAGCCGATTCATGGAAAAAAAAAAAAAACGTCTAATCCGTTCCTGCATCAACACCTAAACAACTGTTTTCTACAAACAATGCTGTGTTCCCTAAAACAACTTTGTGGACTTTAAATTAGGGTCAGTTTGAAGAAATTAGGTCAAAGTAACATTCTGTCATGGAGATAAAACTGACCGATCTGACATTTGAGGCCAAATCCGATAAACTTCCGTTCAGCCTACATGGAATTGGAACGCAGACAAACATGCTCACAAAGTTTCAATATCTAAAAACTGTTCTTTTCCACTTTACAGCATCCTGTAATACAAACCAGTGGAAGACCATAAAACTATTTGCATGAGAAACATTAAAATGAATTGCCTTTTTCCTAGTCATATTAGCACATCATATCTGGCTGCTGATCCTTGGAATTTTGGCTTTTCACAGTTCCAAAGTTCAGCTTCACTTCTGTCAGTTTGAAATAGGAGGGATTTCTGATAAGGTGTTTCTGCAACATTATCCAAAGCACGCAACTGCATCTGCAGAGTATTGAAAACAGACTCTCTGATATGATCCCATTTCCACATTTGATACCCAACTTAGACATGACATGCTTTTGTCCTTAAACAGCATCTGCACGTTGTGAGACTTTGGAAATGCATACATGTGATATTGAAACTCAATTTTACCCTCTTTGTGCTAATTTTTAATGAACATATTTGCAAGATTTTAAATATTATTCTTGCTTCAGAATAATTGCTTAAATGTGCACAATAATATTTTATTAGATAATATTTATAGCAGCCTCCAGGCTTGTTTTTCCCCCTTAAATTTCCATTCAACAAAACATTAAAGTTGTTATTCTATTTATGTTGTTTAGCTTATTTTTGCATTATTGCAATTTGGATTAAATTCAGGTAACGTAGGTGACCAAACAGTCAAACAGCATAAAAGCTAAAAAATGCAATAATACATATAATAACAAACCATAATTATTAACTATCAATAATGAAATTATTACTGGCCAGTTGTGACTTAATCAATGATTTTGTAATTGCTTCCACTTTGAGAACCAATGATCGGAATGATATTTCTAAAGGTCACATACTTTTTTTTTCATATCAATATCATGCATTAAAGACACCATGATATAAGTCCTACAGTTTAATGTTCAGGTGCAAGCCGAGTCAATATGGTTCTACTAATTCCATAAGCATTAATGATAGAAGCTGATTTCAACAGTGTACCACAAAGCCATCGTGAAACCATACCCAGTTAGAACTTCATAAATTATATTGCAAAATAAAATCGATTTAAAATCACATATGCCTAAACTTTGTCGAGCAAACCAACAAAGTTGAAACCAACTTGGACTTGTGAGAAAACTGGAGAGAAACTCCACACACTCATCAGTCAATGCTTATAAAGACACATTGAATCCAGAAGTGTCCTCTGGGTCCCCTAACCACACACTCCATCCCTCAAAACTTATCTGAAGCTCAGCCAGTTCCAGGCTCTGTATAATTGGCTGAAGTCAGAGAAAGACCTATTTGTACCTCCAGCTTCACAGCTATCATCAGTGTCTAACCAATCTTTTCACTTTCTTTTGGCACCCATCATGTACTTTGTACTAGATTTCTAAAATTATTACAAACTTAATGTGCTCGTGTGCCCAGATAAATGCACCAATTAAAACTGCTTGTTAATAATAACAACACTTCATTTTTAAGGTAACTCATTAAACAGTTGACATTTCCATAGGTATTCATTATTACTGGCACATTATAACCGAAAGCACAAATTGCAACTCAATCTTCTACATCCATTCTGCTTGACTGACACAGTAGATTGAGAAACGGGACTTGGATGGGGTGGAAATATGAATATTCTCCTTTGATTGTAGCATTTAAGATATTCTGTGCACTAGTGGCACGGCTGCTGCAAAGCATTAGGGTCAGTAACCAGCTGCTTGTAAAATATGTTTGGAAATACTATAGACAAGGAAAGGGGAGAAGATGAGGATTCCACATGGTTATCCAAGGAGATGATAAACAAAGGGATAAGGTGATACACTATAAGTGATATATTGAGCACATGTGTGAGAGCCTGAGAGAAGAAAAGAAGACCGAGAGGAGGGGAAAGGAAAGACTTGAATCTCTATACTGATTTATTCTAAGCCTTAAAGGCTAGCGTATCCAAGAACAAGATTAGTTCAGTAGATCACATCACCCTACATGTTTCACAGATTTGCTCTCTTCCCCAATGTTATCACAAAGAAAAAGACTAAAAGATGGGAACAAGAGTTCTTGTTAAACTTGCTAGTAGACTGACAGGGGTTTGAAAGAGTCTTCCAGAAAGGAAACTTCCAGCCAGGATTAATGTGCTCCTCTATATATTATAATCTAGATTCCAGATCAGTTTTGCTTTTATAGCTTTCCGAGCATTCCACTGGTATTGGATGCTCTTGGAAATGGCTACCTCATCCGTTTGAGTGAGCTGCCTTGAAGTAACCACACCTAAAGTCCACTTGAAGCCAGCCCCTCTTCAGAGGTGAGCGTGTCTGGAGAGTTCATCTTCATGCTCCTGTGAAAAGGGCTCTTCAAATAATCCGTGTTAACTTTTTATAGGAAGTGCTTATGTAAGGTCAGGGACATCGGCTTACGCTGCTCTATTTTCCCTGGCGTGGCTGCTTTTTTCCCCTGTTCACAGGACATAAAAAGGAATGAGTACAGAAGCTACTTTTAACCTTAAGCTTTAAAGAGAAAAGCCCCCAATACAGACACTGGCTGTGATTTTTTTTCCTTTTACTGTCTTTTCTTTTACACAGTGGCCATTCTTATATAGTTAGAAAACCCCTTGCTGAGCCAAATAAGCTTCTTGCTTACATAGTAGCTCACCAGCACAGCTTGATTAGTCATCCTGAAAGCTGCAGCTAGGGAGGTTGGACTTATTTGTGAGCTAGGTATTAGAGCCTTGATGTATCACAATGCCAGAAAGGCCACAAACCAAGCTGAGGAGAGCATCTGTTTTCTCTAGTTTATAACCCACCAGGAGAGAACACACTCACCAGGGGAGAACATACCAAAAAGGCAAACAAACCCAGCAGAAGCATCACACAACTGGGGTTTGGTGGCTTAAGGAAAGTCCTATCCATGAATCACTCACCATCTGAGAAGTAAATGAAGCAGGTAGACAAACAAGAAGAGTATGGAAGTTCAAATGCAGGCTATACATCTTGAGTCCCATTGTGTAGTTAAGAGGTCATGAGGGGTGGGGCTGGGGTTAGAGGAGCAAGAGATGATCCAAGACTGATGGGTTATAATCCACTTCCCTTTTTTCCCCCCAAGTGCTCTGCTTCGTGTGCTCAACTGAACCAGCTGTCTATAGTAATCAGGAGGACTCGGTAACTGATCCAGTGATGGATCAAGCTTCCGCTTTCAACTGTCCTGTTTAAGGAGCCTGAACAGCAACATGGAAATGAGCAAGATCATGTTTATATGGTTTTCCAAAAAAAATGTTACTTGAAAAATAGATCTACATATCAGAGAACATGTTAGAACCCTGCCTTGCATTCCTATTGAGAAGTAATCTCATACATCACTCCAATGTACACAATTACCTGCTTTAATAAATGAGATTGTCAGTTTTATTGTTTAGATTTTGTAGATATGATATGAGATTGGCTCCTAGAGGAATTTTCAACCCGTATTGAAAATTTTTTTTTTTTGGCCAAAATTACTAACTTGCAGCTGTTTGTAATAAATCAGTGAAACAAGAGCAATTTAAATAGCTCAACACAACTATTATAACAAGTGATTTCTCCAAAGTCAACACAAAATGCTACTTTTAATGACTACTACAACATTGTTTAGATATTATAGATATGATATAAGAAATGTGTGTATGTATAGCTGACTATCTATCTATCTATCTATCTGTACGTATGTACAGTATGTATTCAATTCAATTTTATTTGTATAGCGCTTTTAACAATTGGCATTGTCCCAAAGCAGCTTTACACAATCAAAAGAA
>JAQMYJ010000014.1:14085661-14174274 GCA_030014305.1 Clarias laeviceps | reverse complement strand
ACCTAATTCCATATGTGTTATTTTATAGTTTTGAAATCCCCAGTATTGTTGTAGAATGTAGAAAATAAATCACTAAAGAAAAAAAAAGAAATTTGCAAGTGTTCTAAAACTTTTGAACGGTAGTGTATATGATGTATATAATATATACACTCTTATGTATATACGATATATTTGAATTCTTATTATGACATTATAGGATAAAATTATGAGAACATGTACTTTAAGTTTTTAATTCAAGTTTATTGTCATGTTTAAAGTAAAAATGCATTTAAATACTCTACAACACTGCATTTACAACATGCTTGTGTCACATTCTATAATATTTACATGACTATTTACACAAGTATTTGATGGACTGCTTTTTCAGGAATAAATGAGTGCTATATTCACCCAGGCTTTTACTCTCACATATAAACACAACCAGCAAAATTATCAATAAGAATAAATACACAGTATATAGAAATCTAAGTCCATAAGTACATTAGTGATTGATTGTTGTTAATGATATTCTTACTGGGATGATCGATTTATGGGCAGCGAGGGCCTTTTTAAAATGGCTTCCACAGAAAATGACAAAGGCTCGCTCGATGAAACCTTCGTGCCTGACGGCTTGACCATCGTGTCTTTTACCGCTCTGTCCGAGCTTTTCAAGCCAGCTGAGTCTTTAACTGCACCGTCCCTGTACCTTTTAGCAGCCCCGTCCAACAGGTCTTTACAATAGGGGCCTCTCATATCAACGCCCTTCTCATTCAGAGTCTGCTGGATCAGAGAGTGAAATGAATTGAGCTTCATAGACAGCGTGTGCTTGCTGCTATCTTTGCTAATCTTGTTCAACAAATGCTCATGGGCTCCTGGAGGGAGTGACCCACTGGCAAACGTCGCTCCAAAAGCCTTCTTTGGGGGTGAAAATGCTGAGCGCTCCCTAATGTTCTGTCCTGTGTGGGCATCTCCAGCTGGTAGTTCACTTGTTTCTGGGGCCACACGGGAACCCTCGAGTCTAGAAGCTGCAGGCTCGTGCTCAGGAGAGTTGCTCTCAGTTGATGGCATCATTTTGGGGTCCCAGACAGCACCAGGTTTGAGGTTCTGCACCGCAGTTGCATTGAGGAGGCACTGCTGATAGAGAAGTGCATCGCCTAGGTTGTTGCCACCCCTCGGCCACATGACAAAACGTGACGACAGCGGGTACTGGCGGTATGTGGTAGCCACGCTCACGTTGGAGGAAATCAGCTCGACGTTGGCTGCCCCACCAGCTGCTCGGTAACTCAGGGGCAGGTCCAGACAACTAGGCAGAAAGCCGCACAGCTCCTTGGGCGATGCGTCAGCTGCTACAGTGGGAGCAGAAGATGAGGAAAAGGCTGTTTTGTAAGAGTTGTACTCGGCAGCGTGCACCACGCTGCCTGGTAGAAACAAAGAGCTGGCAGCAGACTGGTTGGACTCGAGGAGTTCTCTCTCCTTGTATTCCCGTTCCAGCATGATGCTTTCCAGCTCCTTGTCAGCAAAAGCACGTCTTTTTCTCATGCGATCACTCAGAGGTGGTGGCAGAGCTGGATTCATACCCAGGAAAGGGTCAGACTGGACAGGGCGGTAACCTAAGATAGAAGAAAGTTTCTAATTATTTATTGAGTATATTAAGAAGGACACAGACACCTTAATGATTATGTCATTGACAAGAGATAAGTAAAAAAAATCTAATATAAAATAATAGTAATATAAATTATTCATTTTAATTATTATAAAAATCAATTTCTCAGTTTAATAAATGAGTTGCATATATTTTAAACATGTACTAGTCTCGTATTAACATGTACTAGTCTCGTATTAATTTCTTCTACAAAAAAAAGAAAAAAAAACTATTAAAAGAAAGGAAAAAAAACACTGAACAGTGCTGCCGTGGAGTATATATTTCATGCATCATGAAACGTTTTTACTGATCAAAAGACGCTTACTGCATTAAAATGTCCCTTTAGCAACCAAGTGAATTAAAGAGAAAAGATCAGAAATCCAAGAAAAGCTGAGGAAGAGACAAAAGGATTAGATTAGCTTGCCAAGAGACAGAAAAGAGGAATCAAAGTTTTAAGGGAAAAAAGGACAGCTTATAGAAAGGGTTATTCCAAAGTACAGAATATTTTTTAAACATTCCACTTACCTTCTAAGATACTTTTAGCCAGCATGGTTGAAGGGCGCATGTGCCTTTGATAGATAGTTCGTCTCTCAGTTGGTATTGGCTTCCCTATTATTCCTTTCTTATCCTAAAATGACAAAATGGCACAGTGAGCACAAGAATACGATTTTTAAATATATAAAAAATAATATTTAAAAAAAACAAAACAGATTATTCCTAATAGTCTGATGATTTCAGGTATTTTCAATTTTTTTTATGTATATTATTATTATAGCTTTGAAACACTAATATTAACATTGAGTTGTTTAAATTTATATTTTTATTATTATTATTAATACATTTAATTATTTATGTTTATTACACTATTAAATACTGACAGGTACATGATGGTTTATATTATAAATCCTGTCCGATGTTAAGTTTTATAGAACACCTAAAGTTCTGACCACAGCTAAATCATTGTAGTATGGGGATTCAGCTGTGCATAGTAGTTTAGTGCGGGTAAACCACATGAAAAGCAGCTCTTACCTCTGTGGCTTGCTGCCTCCTGAGGGCCACCTGAGCGGCCATGACCCGCTGGCGCTCCACCACTAACAGGCAGTTGGCGCACTGGCAGTCCCTCCACCTGCAGAAACGCTTGTGGCCTTTGAGACACGACACCACGCCGTGGTTCCTGCAGCGGGCACATTTCGGAGTGCGGCTCAGCTTTTTCTGGTCCCCTGCTCCGGGGATGTTCGCGTGGCTCGTCTTGTCTTCCTCTTCGTCTCTGCAGCCCGACTCGTCTTCCGCGGCCGCGTCCGTCTCCAGGCTCTCCACGTCGATCTCAAATTCAGGACTGGAGAGCTCCGTCATGTTCACAGAGTCCAGCGCGGACGCGTCCTCGGTCACTCAGGTGCTTATTTTCTGATTTTTATTATTTTTTTCTAAAACAAAAATAAAAAGTGTCATCTGGGTTCATTTTGCTCAATTCATTTTCCAAATAAATATACAAAGATTACTAGGCTATAGTTACCCTGTAATAATAATAGTAATAATCATAATAATAAATTAGCTTGGGCCTTTCATTCATTTCTTAGAAAGATTTAGACTAAGCATGCAAAAACACTTTATCCAAACTACTCACCAAGTCCAACGCGCGCACCAGTGGTAACCAAGAAGAAGCACAGCTGTCCACAAAAAAAACTGAGCTTTCTTATATCCTCTCTGATTGTACTGTTTAGTTTTAAATGCCTGTAGTGGCTTTCCTGTTTTTGCTCGCTCCACACACAAATCCTGGAGTGAGTGAGTGAGCGTTATTTACTGGCTCCGCTGTCACACAGTGCGTCCAGATCCACGCCTCCTCCCCCTTCTAACGGCCGCCGCGCGCGTGTTCTGATTGGCTCTCTGTCGGGCGCGCGCTCCAATTGGCTGTCTCCGGACGTCTTCCTCAATCCGCGTCTTATTGGGATGAAGTTACAAATACAACAATTCCAGGAAACTATTATCAGCTTGTAGTAACACAAAGAGACAACACCGGTAGTAAAGCAGGATAAACCAAAACGCAGTCCATGTTAAGCTCACGTGCAGTGTTGCTGTTTGATTCCGCACACACAAATAATAAACGACATGTTTCTCCTAAAACGTTATTTTGGACAGAGTAAACCAGTGACGTGTTTTCATTAAGGTCGGCCTGTGGAAAGAAATTACCCTGACGTCTAGTTTGTCACGCAAATCAATGTCGAAATTTGCAAGCTGTATATTGTCTTTATATAAAAGGTGTCATTTCGTTAGAATGGGTTCGTTATAGTCAATGTAACCACTATTAAAATTATTCAAATAACCAGGCTATTCGAGAATGCAAAAAAATTGGTGATTGATTTTCATCGACATTCAAACCTTCCTCACAGTCCAGCTCGTGTTTTCTTTTATGTTGTTTAATAGTTAAATTGCTCCGCAAGTTATTATTTGCCTAGAGGATAGCCTACATTGCTTTTATCGGTGCCAAAGGTTAAGCAGAGAACAGAATTGACTTACTTCTGAGTTATTATCTTACGAGAGGTTTGCATAGCTTACAAAGAAATTTGCATGGACGAATTCAGAAATTACATCTGCGAAATGCACTTCAGTGGTCAATAATTTCACAATCCAGTGCAAAACGTATTCTCTTCCCTTTTCCTGTTATTTAATAATGCCGATTAATCACACCGCTATTGACACTTCCCACCATTCTCTCTGATGAATTTATAAAAGATTGGGAGAGACTGACTGGTTGTTGAAATAAATGAGATGAGTAAAAGCATCAGGAAGGGGAAACTACTCACCTCGGGCTTTGTCCTAATGTGTGAACTGTCTCATAACAAAGTAAAACAACATTACACCTAATAACTGGCACTTACATGATCATTAGGGAAAGCTCAATGAGTACTAACACCATGCATGTACTGCAGACATCAATAAATAAATAGAACAAAAATATAGAAAAACATAGATAGATAGATAGATAGATAGATAGATTCTATCTAAAAATTAACACACATCGATTAAAATAAATGAAACCCTGCAATGTGATAAATTTTCTTGTCAGCAAAAAAAATAAATGAAAAAACTTGATCAGCATGATTAAATGTTGGTGCACAAGTTCGGTCCATCGTTCGTTAAAGTGATCATTGCATGAAAGTGCCCGTGAAATTATCCAGGTAAATTACTGCGCATGCGTCCAAGTGCACGCCCTCGATGCAAATAAAATGCATTCTCTTAAGCAACATGTTTATTGCAACCAGCGAATTGCAATCAACGAATTAGTCTGAATTATGTGCACATCTTACTAGGTCATGTACAGGGAAAACCATCCTTAAATATGTGCAATCATATCTTCAAAATTATGTAATTTGTACAATTTATTATTTATTTTTGTTACGTACTTTATATTCAACCAGTATAATTAGATATACTATATTAAAGGCTGAATGTAATTAGGCTAAAGATGACAGTTAAATTTTTATATATATATATATATATATATATATATATATATATATATTACAATTATATCAAAATAACATGTAGCGTATGTGTATTTCGTAAATTTAGCACAGCAGTATGCAGTGTGTTTTACACTTATGTGGTGTGTTTCAGGAGTGCAGGTGCAGTCTGTCGCTCCCTCCATCATCTGAAACCACAGCCAATCAAAACCGAACAGCTGATTCATTGCAACATTAATTTTCTCCACATAAAGAAGAAAGCTTTGATTTTGAGCGTCTTGAGCTTGTCCCGTCTCTAACACGGATCTGGGTGCCAAACTGAAAGGCTCTTAATCATTAGATCATAAAAAATGGCATCATAAAAATTACATCATAAAATAGAGAACAAAAATATTAGCAAGGTATAACCAGGGATTTACAAATACAAAGTGCCATATCATTATTTATTTTCTTTTTCATTTGGGTTAAATTTGGACGTAGCCAAATGCAATTATACGACAAAGATACGCCTTGCATTCTACTGTACTAAATTTCAAAATAACACACTATTAGATCGCTGTAATTAGCTTTTTGTGTGTGCTAGCTTTTGATGGAGACACTGAAAGTGTCACACACTGCGCGCAACCTGATCAGTGTAATGGAGATGTGTGTGTGTGTGTGTGTGTGCGCGCGCGCGCGTTCATCGCTGGCCTGTAAGCACCTTAAGCAACCCCCTGATGGATATGGAGCACGTGCTTTGTGTTGAATTCTCTCCCTCCCATAATTTATCAGTCCAGATGTGATGTATGCGAGCTCACCGAAATGTGTTGACTTAGAGGCGCGTATTCAAATGGGCTGCACGAAAAGCTTTCTGTCGGTTAAGTCAACACGCGTGTTTAATGTAGTGCAACACCTGCACACTCACACACTCACATTTAGCCACACAGCAGGATTAAATCCAACACTGTTTATGTAAGTCCAACTGGAAACAAATGACGCACGGGGCTGCAAAATTCGGACTATCAGTTTTCCAATAATAAAAGAAGAGACAGCCACAAAAATATTAATTAATATACTGTACATACACTCTCAGTACTAGATTGTAACCTTCACTAATGCGGTGTACTTTAATTCTATTTCATAATAATACTTTCAATTTAAATGTAATACTTTTTTTAAAAGTAGGCTACATTTTAGATTAGTTATAGCACTCGTGTTAACAATAATATTGCACTTTGTATTAAGTACTCTTTTGCAATTATGCTGCCATTTTGTAAATGTTTCAACAATTTCCATAGTTTACAGCGTTCGTTAAGGTAAATAATAGTATTATATTTAAGGTACCATTTCTAGATACAGTGTAAGGTATTTCTAGGTTTCTCTAATTGGCTAATAAGTGTATAATAAATGCATAAATTTATTGGCCAATTAACTACACGACGGTGGTGTGTGTGCTTGTGAGATACACACACACACACGCACATAATTATATATATATATATATATATATATACACACACAAGTATAAACGTAGGATTCACATGTATGAACCTTTATTCATGAATTTTATTTAATAATAATAATAATAATAATCAGATTATTATTATGCCCTCCTTTTATTATAGGGAAAATAAAAGGAGGGCATATAAATTATAGTGCACCCATATTAATGACCACAAGATGGTGCTAACGGTTCATTGTGCAGTTCCAGACGTTTTACACTTCTATGTATGGCCTGTTTCTCCATGTTCTCTGACCTAGTGGAATACAAATTATCTATCAGTAATCTTTCCGGTGACCTCTAGTAACTATGTCCGTAAATGTATATTGTAGCAAAATTATACAAATGTATAAAGCAAAAAAAAAAAAAAAAGAACAATATGGCCGCCTACTTAAAAATGTGATTTCTTCATGACATATTTCTCTAAAATTATTACAGGCTATTTTTACTTTAGCCCTATTAATTAATTAACTGCCACACGATTTACTTTGCAGCTGTTTGGTACTTTTACTTCTAGATAATTGCTTGACGTATCATGTTAAACGCTTTGTGTAATTATCCAAAGTTTACCACTAGATGTCGCTATCACCTCAGCTTTCAACTGTGGAACCAATTCGTATTTTTAAATATGAATATATGTTTGAATACACGCATATATTGTATTTTCGTTTAATATTAACTGAGTTCCAAAGAAAGTCAAACCAATACAAAGATTATAATCAAAGATATTATCTGTGATACCTCAAACATCCATGGGTTCACATTCTGCTACACGCATTTCACAATTTTCAAAAATATTGTAATAGGAAACTTTTTTCCTCATCTATAACAAAAGGAAGAACTTCATCATGGTTCACATGGAAGCTTCCCCCCCCAACGTCACTGTGTTCAATGACAAGCACACAGTGCTCTATGGTGCAGTTATGGCCTTCAATAAGGATAAATTGTGACTAGACAAAGAGGCTTAGTTAAATAATATTCACACACACACCAAAAATATTGTCACATATTGCTTTTATTATTTTAGATATATTATTACTTTGTACAGTTCAGAGTTTACATCCTCGCCAATTTAGACTGTTGCTCTATTTCAGCTGTCAGTTCAGCAGATGAATGTCTTCTCGGTGCTCAAATACATTTCTTGATTTATGTACTTGATTATTTTTAAAATGTTCTTTACAGTCCTGCTACAATAAAATTAAACCAATTCTTGTTTTGGACTCTGATATATTTCACAGCTAACAAGTATTTCCAGGAATACAGAAATCTGCTGAAATTATTCAAGGTTTTTTTTTATATATATATATATATTCAAGTACAATATTAAATAACAATGATTTCTGAATTAATGTGAATTTCCTATGAACATATACATCCTGTCTATATTTAGTTCATGTGAATAAATGACAATAAGAATTCATACTGGGTACAGTGCATATCCATTTACATGCTGTATTTTTTCCTATTTCTACACTGCATTACTATTCACAGTACATTTCATGCAAGGTGGAATTTGTGGTTATTATTCACAAACTAATGTTCAGTCATTTATTCATTATGCCCATTTGGTAGATGCCCATGTGTTTCACTATGAGAGCAACACAATATGTCAAATAATGTACAGAATGGGCACTGTTTGCCATGTCTCTTTTGCCATTCTCAGTCAATTTGTAACATGTTTTTTGGTGTGTTTGCATCTTTTGTAGGTTATGAAGATGTATTGAGGATCCTCGAGTCTGAGGAGTCAGATCGTTCATCGTACTCCTCGTCGGTGGCGGCATATACAGTGTGTTTGGCCGCATCCTCCTGAATGCTCATGCGTTGCTCTTCTTGAGCTGACCTAGAGGGCAGGAGAGGTGATCCACGGAATGATGGCCCTGAGAAAGGCGAGACGTATTGCGAGCGGAATTGGTACTGTTGCTGCAAGCTCATGGTATTCCACAAAGTCATGTCATTGGACATAAAAGGCCCAGCTTGACCACGGCTCAGCGAGTTGCGCAACATCAACGGGTAACGGTGTGCCTGAGAAAAGCCAGGCTGCAGAGGAACGCCCAAGGGAGTCGGCATCACCCCACCAGATGATTCTGGAGTAAAGCGAAGTGAATCTGGCACACGAAAGGCTGAACCCACTGACCACTTGGAGGAAGAGACAGGGTAAGAGCTTAAGGGCTCGAAAAGGTGGCCATTGGAGGGCAAGATTAAAGTCTCTGAGTTTTCAGATGAGGGCTTATCCATTTTTGTATTTGAAGAGCGACTGGAGAGAAGTATCTCAATGGCGCCCACCAGGTCACCTCCACAACCCCTCAGGATCAGTTCGAGCACAGTTGGCTTGTGAGAAGGAAAGATTTTCTTCAGTACCTCCAGAGGAGGGCGGTTGGCTCGCAGGTTGAATGGCAGAGACACAGAGCCTGTGAGACCTTCGATTAGCAGGTTGGGCTCAGTGGGAGACTTGGGGCTGTCAGGCTTTGGTTCTGGGTCAGCGCAGGGTTTGGGTGAGATATAACGAGGCTCATCAGAATTAGACGGTGGGTCTGGGGTTTCGGGAGTGAAGCAGGAGTTGGCTTTGGGTTCCTCAGGTGAGCTGGCAGCTTCCTGCTCTCGATCGCTGGTGCTGCCGCTGTTCTCTCCTCCAGATTGCTCACCTGAGAGATCGTCATTTAAATCTATAAACAGACAGAAATGCATGCATGAATCTATATGCATAACGAAAAGATAACATGCCCTTATAACAGGCAGCAAAGCAACACAGAGAGCAATCTAACATTTTATCAGTTTAGAATGAAAAATGAAATGTGGTTAAACTGTACCTAAGTACCTTGTAAAGTTCAGAGATGGGTCTGTTAATATTTTTAAAACTTAGAGTTAATTCATTTAAATAATTTCATTATGGGCCACAAAAAAATCTCTGTCTCTGATAATGTAAAACATGTAAATGTGAAAGAAACACTCAAACATTTTACTTCTTCAGAGAACTTTAAATATTTTTATTAGGAAAACAGGAAACATAAAATACCCATAATTTGCCTGACTTTAAGTCTGATTTATGTTACTTACAGGTAAAAGTAATTGAACACCCTTAACATATAACAGCACATACCGAGAGAGTAAATACAAACGGAAAATGAAGTTTTAGAGCACACTGTGCATTAGACTCAGAGGTTCAGACTGCTGCCCCTGCACACAGAGAGCAACATTCAGTGACGGGTTAAACTGTCAGCACTTGGCTGATTTATTTTCCCTCACTTTATTTTCTCCTTTAGCTGTTCACACAAAAGTGCTGACTGGCTGCCACGTGGAGATTTGTCGTCAATTCTCCTTCTCCCTCTTTTAGCAAAGATGCCTGTTATTTGGTAACTTTTCACCCGAGTTTTGACCTCCCCGGAAAATTATTGCTATTGCTTTCGATTCAACCTGTCCCGCCTTGATTACAGTAATCTTTAGAGCGAACAAAGATCATCTGCTCTGAGAGAAGCGTGATGGAAAGTCGATGTCTATTTTCTTCAGTCACTTTTCTTCCTCTGCGCTTTTTTTTTGTCAGAACATCAACCACGGCAACACGGTTTAACTTAAAACTGCAACCCAGATTAATTAACATTTAATTGCATTATGTCAGTTCACTCTTTCTTCTGAGATTTATCACAGAAAGGGGAAAACAATTAAAGAGTTTCTGGCAAATAACAGAGAAATTAACATCAGATGAACAGTTGGGTTACAACAGAACTTCAGGAGGAAAAACACTTTTTTAATGCAAAACAAAAACAAAACCACGAACTTGTTTGATGCTGCTCAGACACTAAACAATATGTTCAAATAATATATATATATATAAATAATTTATCATTACTATTATTATAGTTTCAGTTTTAAGTTTGCTGTTTATTTTAACATAGTTAGAATTCAACTGAAATTATATGTTGTAGATGTATTAAGTGCATTTTGCTAAAAATTAATAGATTTCTGTTAACAAAAATGCCGTTTAAAATTCGTCCAAAAGAGACAACTTATAAATTTGCCGCTTATTAAGTAGTCTTATCTGTTAAGGTTTTTTTTTTCTTTTTTATCCGATAAAGGTTCCAATCTAACATCAGCACTTATCAGACAGTACAATCATTCTGAATTTAAATGCATGTTTTCTAGTTGTTTATGCAATGTTTTTAAACATTGCATGCAAAATAAATATCAAACAGTTTTGATTTGCAGTCGATATCCATCTCATCTAATGTCAAGTGTAACGAAACTTTTCAGTTCTTCGGTTAAGCAAGCTGATAGTGGAGTGTAATTGCAGCATGTATGTTTTACCTGTTGGTGACTGCGTGGCCATGATTGGCTCGGCGCTCCAGCGTAACTCTCCGCTGCCCATGGCTCTGTGCGGCGGCGGCTCGGCAATTAAACTCTCCAGACTTTCGTTGGCCTGCTGCCGCCGGAGCGCAACCTGCGCCGCCATTACGCGCTGGCGCTCGATGATCAGGATGCACTTGTCACACGTGCAGTCCTTGAAGCGGCAGTATCGCTTGTGGCCTTTGAGCCAGGACAGCACGCCGTGGTTGCGGCACCGTGCGCACTTGGGTGTCCTCTGGAGGGGCGCGCGCGCCTGCGCCACCGGGCCGCCCACGTACAGGTACGGCGAGCCGTAGCCGTTCATGTCGCGCAACTCGAGACGGACGCTCGGCTCCACAAGAGCATCAGATAAAAGCGACGAGAGGCGAGAGTGAATGTCAGTTGTCAGGAGATGCCAAGGCTCAAGACCCCCCTCCCTTTTTCCCCCGCTTGCTACACTCGTGATAAAGAGGCGTTGACTCAAAGACCAGGATCCACCTTTTCGGCCTGCAATAAAGGCGCGCGTCAGGGCAATAAGACACGCGCTGACAAAAGCGAGCAACTTCACGCGCGCGCTCTTGTATCACACGTCATATAGTGTTCAAATCCGCAGAGGGAGGTCTCATCAAACACCTTTCATAAATTAACAAAAGCTTTGAGTTTATATCATAGATCGGGTTATAACAGCATTTTAAAAGAATTATTATTTTTTTCAATTCAAATAAAATGCAATCAGCCATACTGATACGTGCACATTTTTGCGTTCTTTGTGTGTGTGTGTGTTGTTTTTTTTTAATGCACCGATTACGCGCCCAAACTGCAGGACAGTGTGAATTTTTAGGGTTAGGCAACCGGCAATCTGATCCTAAGCAATTAGTTCAGCAAACATGCTCGAAGGTGTTAACAGTGCAGTCATTTCAGAAATCATCCGAGAATGTCCAGAAAGCCTGCAGTGCTGAGAGCTTTGCATGAAGCCGCTCAGTAGGACTACTTTGTTTAACCACATGCTGAGCATCCGAATTAAACAGTGAAGAAATAATACGCTGGTTTGCATTTGAATGCGTGCTTAACTTATTCCCATGAGGAATTTTACCCGGGCCGACAATAATGAGCGCTATTCCGGTTAATTGAGCGACTGCATTCGGTATATAGGGTTTTTAGTGACAGGGGGGGAATGTAATCATAATATAGACTTGCATGGGAAATTGATAAATTAGGATGCACAGGCATACCAGTCAGAGTAAAGCTTTTGGAATAAAGCGAAATGTTCAGTGCGCTTTAGGGATATCCTCACGTTGGTGCTTTGTGTGTCAGTGACGTGCGTTTCATTTTCTCATGCATTAAGAAGGCTATAGCGCACCTTAACCCACGGCAGAGTGTAAGATGTTGAGATGTGTCTTACAGCGTTAAGAGACTATTGAAACTGAACACCGTACAGCCCGAGTCCCGTTTCTGCGCCTAAAAGGGTTTAGTCAAGCACATAATGGGATCGCAGCAGAACAACTTTGAGAACAGGGGCCGCTCTCAAACTTCCCCACATGAACTCCGTTTCCAGGGCTATTAAGCTTTTAATTGGAAAACAGCGGAGGAAAATTCAAGGTGACGATAATACGGCGTGTGAATGTGAAGGGGAGGTTCGGGCCGAGCACATCGAGCAGCGGTGTGTGATCAAATTATTTACGTTTTTATGTATAGACCTATTGCGCATAAAACGCATTGTGTTTGTTGTCCACAAAATGATGCACACAAGAATAGTGACGGCTAAAGTCACACACAGATTACTGATGATGCACGCAAAGACAAGCATAATACATTAATACTGAACGTAATATTTTGAGAGTATAAAATAATATAAGAACTATTAAACAGACTAATATTATTTTATAACATATTCAAACGGCAATATAAGAACATTTAGACAAGAAGCTCGGCTGATGTCTTTTAGCACACAGTGTATAATGTACATTATGTCTACTAAGTATTTTATATTTTGGGGACATTATTAAAACAAAATAAAGAAATGTATATAACCAGATTAACAAGCAAGCAAATTAATACTGAACAACGAAATAGCGTCAAAGAGGTTAAGAGAAAGCTTGAACAAAAACTCAGCAGAACATTTTATACATTTCCATAAAATAAACTACACATTTATATCTATATTTTTTGCATCTGTATTATATTTAATTATAATTTCCAAGGACATATCCAAGCGAGATAATGATATTCTATTTTATTTAATAACTCGAAATAACAATTAAGTCAATATTACGTTATTTATTCAAACAAGGTGCCATTAGTTAAAGCTATGAGTAATGCAGAAGTGCAATTATCAATCCCCACTAACAAATATAAAAATAATGACAGACATAAATCAACTTACTACTTTAAATAAAGCCGTTCAGTGCAAATGATTTCCGTTTATGAGCAGTATTTCCAAGTCTTTAACAAAAATACTCTCAACTTTTCCCGTAAAAAAAATATAAAAATACAACAATCATGTAGAGTACTAACCACAAACAGATTATTAAATTACATATGATTAAATTAGTAAGGCTTCTTTTTTGACCAAACAGTAAATTTCTGCCAAAGTCATTTTCAGCTCTATATCAAGTTTAGTGGAAAATTAATTCATTAAAAATATTTAATGAATATAATAAAAATTGAAAACTTGTTACTATGATGAAAACTAAATTTATGATTTTATTAATAAATTAATTATTATAATAAACTAATTATTCTCTACATATTTCATTAGAATTGATAGATGGGGAATCAGCAATCTATTTAAAGCTAAAAAGCAAACATTTTTAGGTTAATGTTCATGTTAGAAGATGGCAAGTTAATAGAGAACATGAGCTTTCATCAAAGTGAAACAAACCAATGTGAAGACAAGTGGACTAAAGAGTATAGACAGCAGAGATTCTATAAACACTCCAAGCCTGAAATTCCAATCACCATTCAAATTGGCCAATAACTAACACTGAACATTTCACTGAAAATTGACATGGTGTCCTGCTCTACTTGTAGAAACCAGTACACAAAATTGCTGACTACAATATATGAATGTAGCTACAATATATTATTAATGTAAAATATGCTGAAAACTAAATTTTTGTATAGACAAATGTCCAGTTTCTAAGACTCCTCTAAATATTAATTTATTATCTTTTAGTAATTGTTTATTGTAACACCCTGGATGAAACACCAGGGCATGGAGACAGAACAAATATTATGTATTAATATAGATGTATTTTAACACTATAGACTATTATATATTTTTATTATTGTTGTTCTGGCAATGAGTATGACTTCATACTCATTTTTGTTTCTTTACTGCAATTAAATCATTTCAATTGTGATGAAAAGTATCAACGACTAGAAATGCGCTGTGAGACCTGATTAAGAATTGAGGAAAAATAGTAAGACAGTTACACAATTTGAACCATGTTTGGAAAGATGATTATTTCCCTCTGACAGCTCTGTAACATTCAGGGAGGAAGGAGGCAGTGTCATACAGTATATAAAGGAATGACCTGACCAGTCATCAAACTTTAACACAATCTAATGGCTCTGGGTGAATTTGAAACGAAATGAAACGAAAGAGTAGAGTAGGTGGGGGGATGGGGGGATGAGGGGGGTCCAAATGATTCTCTCAACCTTGAGCATCTAGAAAAAAAAACTGTAAAAAGAATGTTAATACTAAGATTTTTTTTTGCAAAAATGTATAGTTTTTCTCATATTACATGATTTTCATTTAAACAATTTTGAATACTCTCCAGAATTCAACTTTCTTAAAATGTTACCCTTTTGAAAGCCAGTCTTTTCTCGAGTGACTATGATCATGTCAAGTTTACCATGTGGCAAAAAAAGCACCTAATATTAAGCATAAATTCCTTTTAAGTACTTTTGCAATGTCAAAATATTTTTATTTTTATTTTGTGCAGACTGAAAGAACAAACTCTGTGGCCTTCTTGTGCTATTTTGGTGAGTGGATTAGTTTATCCAGCCGCCAGGCCATCAAAAGGTTGCTTGTGAGTGATGGCAGGACATCTGTCCAGTGAAAAGTCTTGCTAATTTCAGAGGGAGTAAGAGCATCCAAATCACTACAGCTCTGACAGCAGCATCTCCTCCCAGTCACACCCTCTCTACCTTAATACAAACAGTGACAATGGGATACTCATCACTCTCACATTCCCATTGGGCTTAAGTGAATGAACTGTTTTAATGGACTAGTAAGAAAAAAGACAGTGGTCTTCTCAAACTGCACTTTAGAAACGATTGCACATATTAAAGGGTGGACTTATTTGTGATGGGCTCAAACTGCAAACTTCCTCTATACTACGCATTAGTAAAATGTTATGTATTAAGTAAGAAATCTGAACCACATAAAACATGCGATTGGTTATTACCACTACACTGTTCTGAACAGAATATATGTACTTTTGTTTACATGTAAATATATGTGTCAACGTTTACTTGAAAAAAGACAAGGAACCCTTGGGAGCTTTAAATCTTCACAAGGTCAACTATCAGCCCAATGAATTTTTTTAGCCAGTTTAAAGTCTTTGCAAACACACACGAGCTATTTTCTAAGATGGCAAAACTAACCCATTTCAGGAAAATAAAGAAAACATTTACCTACGTTTTTATTTAATTCTTAAAAATGTCTTGGAATTTAAA
Organism: Clarias laeviceps; assembly: GCA_030014305.1. Classification (NCBI taxonomy): domain Eukaryota; kingdom Metazoa; phylum Chordata; class Actinopteri; order Siluriformes; family Clariidae; genus Clarias; species Clarias laeviceps. The sequence goes on along the minus strand of JAQMYJ010000014.1, from coordinate 14,158,712 downwards.
TTATTTTGTTTAAAAAAAAAATTTTTTTTAATTATTTTCTTTTTTATTGCATTTTTTTCCCCATGGTGTGGGCATAGTACTGTACATGCAAACAAAAAAAGTCCCCAGATTTCAAACAGAACACTCTATACTAATTACAGTAGATATGCCAGTCTAAAATATGATGAGTATCAATGTATAAAATGTTAACAAATAGGTGTACACTTTCAACTGATGAAACACTCTACAAATCATTGATTTACTTGGTGAAATTCCTGTGTATTTGTTTTGTTTTCTCAGATTTCTTATAGTCAATTTTTTGTATGCATCTTTTTAAATGTATTTAAGATTCTCATTAAACAACTTTTAAGTTTCTCTTCTTTTTTTTTTTCGAATAAGAAGAATGTATATCTCAACCACACCCTCACAACGATGAACTGCATTACACTGATCCTTGTCTGAGGCCACTCTGTCATCAACCACTTTTATGAGCTTCACTTCTCTTAAATCCGGAACTCCTGACTGTGAAAATGCACCTGAGAAGCACACCCCGTCCAAAATTGTGTATGTGTGTATGAAAGCATTTTGAGGATGAGTACAGCTTCATCACAGCTTTGTCTTGCACTTGGTGACCGTGATTGATGGAGCAATAGCAGCTCAAGGAAAACAAACTGGGCGACACTATTCAGCCCACGGTCTAGGCTCGTAGCAACAGAAGGACACGGGCGCCTCTGACAAGCTCTGGTGATGAAGGGGCCTTCCTTAACTAAACTCATAAAGCACACAGCAATAAAAGTCAATCTTCTGTAAAATCCAATTAAGTCATTATCTGACTGATTGTATCTTTAATTGAAAACAGAAGTGACAGTAAATTTCTGTGATATATCAGGATCAATCGATACTGCTGCCCGATCCGCTCTGCGGTAGTGATTTATAATGTCAGACCCATATAGGTAACTACACATTCTTCTCACTAAAACCACTGGGGGATGAAATTAAAAGTTAAGTGTGTTTAATAAAAAAAGGATAAAAAAAACAAGATGGTCAGAATATTGATTATAGCAGATGGGGCAGAATCGAATAAATGTTTTCAGTGTCTTGGGCAAAGAAAATACAAGTAATTTTCATTTTTGGCTTTATGTGGTGCGCTCTGTTCACAAGCAGTGTGAAAATCAGTCATCAATAACAGTTTCTTATTTCCCAGGGCACACAACAGCTGCATAAACACAAGAGTATTTTTAAATAAGCTTTCTTGCTGTTTTATTAAGACATAACAATAACTGGCACTTTTGCAACATGGGATTTGAAATTAATCTCCATAACAGTCAGTCACAGTAACACAGTGCAGTGGTTAAAGCAATAGAACCATTTTGTGGTACAGCTCACAACTCAGCGCTGCAGTAATTAAGAAAGTAAATCTAAACAGGAACAAACTGTCTAAGTGATAACCCCCTTTTACTGAACATAACTGTGGAAAGATAAGAGGGATGTTCAGTCCTCTTGCTTTATTATAAAAATAATAACTGCTTGGATGTGTAATTCAACTTGCCTTACTTAACTGGGAGATATTTCATTTTTGTTGACTATAAAAATGATTAATTATAAAATATTTGCTTGATTTTTTTTCTTTAGATTGTGATTAAGCTTAATTATCGTGATCCATCTCTGCAAGAGATACATGTAATACTATCTTCTATTTGAATAGGTACTGCTCTAGCAATGTGTAGAGTATTTCTGTTAACTAAGGCAAGTTATGAAACATCATTCAGGGATATTACTGTCAAGGACAAACAGTGACAACTCAACAGTATGCAAAGAAAGGGCAGAAGCATTCAGCTTATAAACAAAAGTGTGGTAAAGAACCTCTCACAATTCAAGGAGGTAGATAGTGATGCAAATCATCCAAAGTTAAATGATGCCCTTTGGCTGGTGGCCATAAATAAACAACGCACTGGTTGTGGTGAGATTGAAGCATAATTCATTAGTATTCATTCCTGCACACTAACGCATAACTGCACCGCCTTTTCGTCTGGATCAAAGGTGCTAAAATTATCCAAGACTGAATATCACAGTATACAGTTGGTGTATATTAACTGTAAAAAAAATATTATATGTTGAAACATTTGTATTTATTAAAGCAATGATAACAGTCATAAAGCTGAAATGTAATGCAGTGCAAATGCATGAGTGCAGTTACAGGTGCAAAGCCTGAATGAACTCTCAGTTAGGAGAATGTTTTTAATTGTTGCCTGACCAAATATGTAATTTATTAATTAAAAGGTCTTCTGTATACTCAAAGTGTCTTATGATCGTAAGACTCTGATTGTTTATATGAACTCATATATAAGAACTCATCTTTATGGCCTAAAACTTTTTTTTTTTCTTCATCAAACTACATAATATCCAATAACTTAAAACTTCAGGTATTGGCAAAAAACAAACCTAAACAAACTATAATATGCAATATCAAACAATATAAATTTGATTGTCAAAACCTTTTTAAGCATATAACCCTGATTTCCATGGCATTAACCCCATAGTGCCATGAGGTAAGTCAAGCGCTGTTGGTATACTCTCTGAGACATTTACTTAGCAGCTCCCTCTATGATGGAGTCCACAGTAAACGCTCCAGAGTCAGAGTTGGGCTCACATTCTGCCTTGTTCTCAGCACTCACCATAAGGTTGACAGGAATGCAGGCCAAGCTGGTGTCAGGAACTCCATCAGCAGAGAAAGCTGCAAAGCACAGAGGCTCAGACGTGAACAATGCAGCAGAACTACTATTACAATACATAAAACAGACTACTAAAGCTACTGTATACTATATACTGTGGAAGCATTAGAATATAGGGGGTGCTTTTCTGGAAAAAAAAAATACTAGGACAAGGAAGCTCACTGAACATTATAAAAGTGCATCAGAGGGACCCTTGCATGTTTAGGGAATTGAAGATGATCTCCCAAACAGAATGGACCAAAATTTACCCATAATGGTAAAAAACTATTTTTCTTGTATAAGATGTCTGAAAGATGTAACAGCTATGACAACTTATGGTGCCAGAACATTTTCCCCCAATCAGTAAAACTTTTTTGCCATACCTTTGTTTATGCACATAAACAGATTTTTGTAAAGTGGATATACAGTACGTCCTGAAAGTGTTTAAATCCAATATATTTTTCTCAGTCCAAATGAAAACAAAAAAACATCGGCATAAATAGTCAATACCGTATATGTTGCAAAATACAGAATAATAAAAGAACTGGGTGAATGTAAGTTTTTTTTATTGCCTCAGCTTTGAAAGCCAGTGTACCTGCAATCTGTTAGCCTTTTGCAATTATAATAGTGACAGCTCTCAACATTACAACAAAGTAGACAAAGTGCTCACAAACATGAATCACGCAGGCTGAGGTGAGGTCAAGCCACTTGGGCAGAACCATTGAACTTGATAACGTATTAAGCCGGCATGAGTGCTGAGCATGCACAGTAGGAACAGGTACAGATTGAGCAGTGCTGGATAAGCAATGTATCAACAACTGCACAGAGTTTTGTATAACACTCTCTGAACTCTCAGGACAATGATAGAAAACTGGTAATTAAATGAATAGGAATATAATCAGTAACAATTTCCATGGATTATGTACAGTATTACCATTAAGTTCCATTGTACTCGAGGTAATGACAAATTATTTGTAATGTCAACATTAATTTGAAACACTCATAGCGCAAGTCTATTATACTACCAATCTACACTACTATAAACTCATGGATCATGGCTTGTTCACTGAGCCAGGTGAATTGAGTGCTTAACTAACTGCACATATAAAACTGATACTACAGTGTCTGTGAGGTCTATCAAAGTTACAGCGCAAGGGGGATTACCTAAAATCTAATTCAGCTGTTTTGCTGACCTTCGTAACTCACAGGAGACAATATAAAGTTCATCTCCAAGCCACTCTTCCCTTTCTCCTCCTCCTTCTACCCGGTGCTTTGCTCTGGCGTGGAGGTAATTAAGGAGCGCCCGTGGAGAAAGAAAAAAAAAGGAGTAATTTTTCTCCTCATTAACCTTCTGATTGGTTTTAAGCTTCAGGACTCGGCACGCTGTCTGCAGTTTGTCACCTATCCCACACCAACCAATCGTTAATACTAATGTCTGTGTAACTAAACTGCACAGATGCCCTTTGAACAGCAATAACATGGTGTACAAGGGATTTGAAATTAATAGTGGCTGTGATCATTTTTCAGAGGAAGAAAAAAAACTATGGTGTAATTAAAAGCTAAAGCATTTGCAGATTACTGTACATGTAGAACATTTGTACAGAAGTGAAGTTCATACTGGGGCTTGTGTGGCAGGCAATCCTGTTCTGTGTCACAGCTTTGTTGTATTTGATCATGACCTAATTACCATTTCATATAGATAAACGTGAAGCCTAGAAAATATGTTTTTAAACGATCTAGTACGTCAAATGTTCAAAAAGTCAAATGAAGAGGGTGAAATATAGTAATAGTATGAAAAGCAAATAATTTCCTTTCTAAATCTAATGTCATACATTTCATACAGGATTACAAACAGTATTTATGTTTAAAAAAAGAAAAGAAAAAAAATACAGCCAGGACTGGGCAGGTTTGCTTGATAGTTAAAAAAAAACTTGTACATGTCTGTTAAGTGTAGAACAGTACTGAAACAAGAGAAGATTTACCCTTCTCTGTGTTCAGAAAGAACTTATTCTCTTCCTTGAACTTTTGCCCTATTCACCTCTGTTCAACTGAATATCTTATATTTCCAAACTATTAACCCGTCTTTGTGTAGTTAAACAAAAGGAAGTCTTTTTTTTTTTCCCCTTTTTTTTAAAGCCCATGAAAAGGGGAGGGGAGAAGGTGAAAGGAGCTCAATCATTTCTGGCAGTCTGAACAAAAAGTGAACAAAAGCCCAGATGTGAGAGAAGATGGTAATTTGGGCCTGATCTATTGTGGATAAGACTTCACTGCCAAAGCTCATGGACTACCTGCACAGGGCCATGAGGGTGCCTAATCCCTCCACTTAGATAAACACATCTAAACACACTCTGCCACTTACATATAGGGTCTGTATGCCTCAGAGCTTTAAATAAATAAAAATAAATACAAATTTAAAAAAAAAACACAAATATGGCTTTACTGTTGTCTAAGTTACACTTTGTAAAGCTTCCTTCCAGCATTTCGAGGAAGATACAAGGGTAGAAAGAGAAGGAGTTCTGTCTTATGCAGCGACATGTGCATCACTCTCCATCATTAGAGCTGTGGCAGGACTTTATGGAGCAGAAAATTCAGTGGAGACTTAAACCTTAAACAAACACTGACACCTCAAACCAGCCGATGGCTGCTTCAGAGACTTTCTCACACGGACAGAATGGCTTTTACTGCATATGGACCAAAGACCAGAAAAAGTACCCTGCGAACAAAACTAAGAACTTTAAAAACATTTGCTCTCTTATAACCTGGACAACAACAACCACAAAAAAAACAACAAAAAAAAAACATTACGCAATGTCTCTGATATGTATTCATGGCGAATTACAATTTTGCATAAAGGTTTTATATAAGCATAACTGCGTCACTAGCTTTTCATGACTATCATTAGAACGGACACCTTCAATGACCATTATTGGTCTATTAGAGAGCGGCATGAGTGGCCAGCAGTGTCTGACAGAAGGCATCAAGTGAGGGTCAGAGGCTAATTAAACACATAAGCACCTCCAGTCCCGCATTGTTAACCAATCTGTCCCCAGACGGAGAGTGTCATTGAGAGAATTGACAGGCCCTCCTCCAAGTTAAATCACTGGCACTCAGCCAACTCCCACGAAATGACCTGTCCATCTCTGGACACACGCTCTGATCTGTCGAAACATTATGGATATACTATAATGACCTGAGACGTGGAATCGATGCTTTGAGGGATTTCTTGTCATTCTGTTAAAATGGGCAAAAATAATCATGAATGTAGGATAAAAGATGTGAAAATAAGAATAGCGTCATGGGGTGGGGCACAGCCTACAGTCCCAAGGGTGAAGTAAGTGTGTCATTACATTCTGACAGGGCTCTTAATGACAGAACGTCAGACGGAGAATCGATCAGAACCATACTGTACAAACACGCGTTTCATAGCCACACTAACATTTTGACCTGTTTAAATTCAACACAAAGCTGCTCTCCTTACCTCTTATTCCTCACTCATTGTTTGCATTTTGACGTTACAGGGCACCATCACTGGTCAATGATGGACTTTACTATAAAAATATAAAAATATATTAAATAAACATGGATGTAGTTTTAAAATATTCAAGCTCGATTAATCAAGGAATGGGTAATCTGAATATTTTTTTTTTTCTTTTTATGTCAATTAATATCTGCTAAAATTGATCAGTCTACATCACAGCATGTTGTTTTCAATATGTCCAAGTGGCTCGAACATTTGGAGCACTGGACAGTGGCAAAGGCTGGAGAAGAGCATAAAGTAAATGCTCCTTACACATTTAATCTCCCCAATGCCTCAGGCAAGTCTTAATGGAGATGTTGTACAACACATTACAACAGTGCTTGAGCCTAGAGCAGGCAATTACACTGGTATTTAACCAATCCATAGAGAGCGAAAAGACAAAGCATTTAGCATCAGCAGAAGAGAGGGCAAGACAGCATGAAATGGAGGAGTCACTAAGTGTGCCTTAAGCTTTTAGACAGCAGACTGTACTGTAGTTAGACTCCAGTCATGGATTTCACCTCCAGGCCTCTGGGAACAGCAAAGGTATTCCACTTGGTGTGTTCATTCTCTATTCCATGAAATTTAATTAGCTATAATAAATTTGATCTCCTCATGCATGACAAAAAAAAGTGTTACTATATTTTTTTAGGCAACAGGTGTCTACAATTTCTCTGTACTGGAATTAAGGAACCTGAACATATTTCAGCAGGTACAGTAAATGCCACCGTACAAAGAAGGATGCATGAAGATATGGTTTGCCAAAGTTAAAGTGGATTTTTTCAAAATATTTGTGTGTATTATGTTTGATTCAGGCACGTAAAATCATGTACTTTTCCATGCTCAGAAAACGCATGATAACAGCTGAACAGTTCACTTCTTTGAACACACAGGGCCACTGGAATAAATCTTCACTTATCTACACACAACAAAATATTAAGAATATAGAAAAAGTGGGATGTAAACGGAACAAAGAATATTTCCTTCATATATAATTTTTTTCGATATTCATTCTATACACATCAATCTAGTGTAAGCTTGATAGTAAATATCACATAAAAAATGTCACACAATGGAAAAATTAAAATACAATGTTTCAGTATTAACATATGTGACTGAAATCTCCTTGTCCTGAACGTTTTGATTCATGTCCGAACAAAATAAGGTATTTATGGTGACCTATAATGCCAATGCAGAAGGTGAATTAGTTAAAGATTCATGGCAAAATCTTAAACAAATTCACCTTCTGCATTGGCATTATAGTTCATGATCGTTGACATTTAAGTTAGCTGCTCTGCTACAGTACAGTAGGTGTGATGTCAAGAGAATGAGATGTTGATGAAAGCTGTATGGCTTCTCTGTTACATGAGACATTACACCTCTTCCTGTTGAATTATTACCACTTCATTGCATTAAAAGAAAGTTTTCATTGTTAATGCCAGAACTTGAAAGAGTGAATAGGCCCCTTTGACTGTTCCTGTGAAACTGTGTTTATCCAGAAATGTACTTTGTATTTGATCTGAATGTATTTATGCAGAAGGTCTTATATACCTATACAGCTCAGTGGTTGAAACATTGGACTGTTGACCGGAAGGTCACAGGTTCAAACATTAGCACCACCATGCAGCCACTGCTGGGCCCTTGAGCAAGGAAATCAACACTTGTATAGAGAGAACTGGCGATAAGGATATCTAGGAAACGCTTATCTAGGAAATTTACCTTTTTTTTGTTGATAATAACCTGTTTTGTTAAATTTCTAAAGGATGTTTTCTGTAAAGGAATATGAAAAATTTTGAAAAACAACACTTTCGGTCTTGGGTTAAGAAATGATTTCAAACAGGGCTAATTTCTCATTAGTAAAGTTATACATGACAGTTTTTAGCAAATTTGTAAAATATTGTTAACAACACAATGCAATTTATTTAAAACTGATTTACAAGTAATACTGGTTACACTAGTCCTACATGATATATGAAGGACAGTTTATTTCTACCATTCACCCAGAACAACTGTGAGAAATAGCTCAGTAAAAACTGTTAGACTGCTCAGTAAAGTGGAAGCTTGCCAAACATGATAAGCTTACTTTAAGATTTTAAACGATTAAATAAAAAAATGAGCAAATATTGCAAATTCCTTGCACAGACAGGAGTCCTACTTTAACACAATGTAGAATGTGAATAATAATAGGATCCATCCATTACCTTTGCGGTTTAGGGAGACAGCACACGGAACGGACAGATCAATAACTATCCATAGCTTTGATAAGCTTTCCACTTTATTACTAGAAAATAAAACACTTTGAGATTGAAATTTATCGAATGTGTAAATATGAACAAAACTACTAAGACCCAAAATCAATGAGGTCAAAAAGTTAATATTTACTTCCTGAATTTGCTTACTACATTATAGTGTATACTGACTGGTGTCCTTATTTTCCTTGACTCCGGGAGACATAATTTCTATGTGAAACTTCAAGAAGAAGAACGAAAAAAAAAACAAGAGAGAAAGAAAATGGTTAAACCTGCCTCATATAACACTAAAATTCCTACATAACTCAAAAGGAGCACATCATCTCAAAGCATGACGGGGCAGGAGGATGGGCTGGGAGAGAGATGTGGGTGGATGTAAGCCAACCCCAGCCGGGTGATGGAGTGTGGTGTCACTAGCGGCGTGGACGATTTACAGCAAAGCGCTGCTGACGAGCTCGCGGCAGTAAAGTGCGCACAGGGGCGTATTTCACAGCGAGCTGGCTTTTATGAAGAACACTTGGACGCCCCGGCAGGGCCGCCGCTCGTGACGGATGGAGAAAGACGCATGACAAGCTTCATCATTGTTTGTAAATCTTAACTGTTCCCGCTCACTAACCGCAGAGGCAATTTTCCCGAGACACCGGCAGAAAGGGCTGCTCAGAAAGGACAGCATGGCACTCCTGAAGGTTATCTGGCCTCATATTTGGCCAACTGATTACTCCCCCCCACACACACACACACCACCCCCACCCCATTCATAGAGCAAGAAGGAAATAAATACACATTGTGCAGGGTGGGAGCACAGGAGGCACAAGCAGGTGTACGGGGCACTCATAAGCCTTCTCATAGAAAGACGTATGTCTACAAGAGCACTACATCTTAAGGACCAAGAATCGAACTTGGTCTCCAATATCAAAATGTAATCTGGAGGGGATTCATTACTTACTTACAGCATATCAATTTTTACACTGTTCGTGAGATTATTTTATTTTTAGCTAAACATTGATCAAGAGATCAAATGACTAATATGGGAGATGTCAGGATTTCAGCTTTCATGTCCTTTTATTTACATCCTGATGTGTTAGAGAAAGTAGAACATGGTACCTGTGGTGGCAGACCACCCAATTTGTAGGTGAGCAAACATACTGGAACATGTAGTCTCAAAGTAAATGAGTGTAAATAACAAGACGTAATATTTGGATGCAAATAGACATTAGCTGCATCAAGCAGGTGTTCACTGACATCACCAAACTCTTTCATTCTTATTTTGTCATGGGTTTCCAGGCTTGTACCACAAGTTTTAAAGATGTTTGTTCTTGTAGGTTTTAATCTCCTCTTCAGGAGGTAAAATGCTGCTTACTTGGGTAAAGGGTCTGGTGATTGATCTGGCCATTCTAAAACCTCACAAAATAAAAAATGGACAGGTTCAAAACAACAGGTATGGCTCTTCTGAGTACTGTGCTGGGGAATCTGATGTAAGTAGCTTATCAGACATAGGTGTACTGACTGTACTAGTAATAATGACAGAAAGCATGTAAAATCTGGTTATGCCACATGAGTAAAGGAGGCAACTCTTTGCAGATAACAGCTTTTTTCTTTTCATGCCAGCCTGGCCATGCATGCAGGGTCATGGCCGTACCATGCCTAATAAGACCATTTAAACAGAATACAATTTTTAAAAAAAAAAGGAAAGCACAAAATGGCCTACTGTTCCCCTCGCTGCAGTCCAAGTAAATATAACTGCCTTAACAGTTACACTAGAAACATATTTTCTGGAAATTTTTTCTTAAAATTATGTTGTGCAAACTGGAAATGCGGCAGTGTCTCCACCTATTCCAACCTAGTTACACTCCCGTCTTAAAAATCTGAAATTACTGTGCTTTCTAAAACCATGGTCCTGATTTTTATTTATTTCTATATTGTAAAGCAATGCTAAAGGCATCCAAACTATGAAATAATCTAATTTGAACAGTTAAGGTTGAGATGTATCTGCTACTCATGATCTGTAAAGCCATCTTTATAACAGCTCTAATCTGAGGTGCTGTTTGTTAATTGGTGATTTTTGAGGCTGTTAAATGAACTTCTCCTCTGCAGCAGTTTTCTCATGATGCTTGATGGGTTTTGCAAATGCACTTGACAATACTGTTCTTGCAAGAACTGTTCCAGAAAAGCTGACCTCTGTGTCTTAAAACAACAACTGACTGTTGTTGTTGTTACATAATTACCTAATTCCATATGTTTTATTTCATAGTTTTAAAATCCCCAGTATTGTTGTAGAATGTAGAAAATAAATTGCTAATCAAACACAAAAAAATTTTGCAAAGCTTTTAAAGTAGTATTTTTAGTAGGTTCCAGTATTCAAGTCTTGATTTGTATTGTCATATTCGCTGTTATTTTTACTAATAACCAGACACGTCAACCAAAAGCTTTGAGTGAAAAAAAGCTTTTAAAAGATAAGTGAACATTAAACTATGTTTATTTGTTTATTGGAACAAACTAATTTCACCGAGTCTGAATCATTTATCAAAAATGATGTAAATAGGTATAAATCGCTTTAGCATTGGGGATTTTTCTTTAACATTAAACTGGTGCAAGCAGGTCTCATCATATTATTTGTTTAACGCTAGCCACAGGAAACAGCCGCCACCCTGCTATCACACTAGTAACTGGGTAGTTAGTGCTAGTGTTTTGAGACCACCCAAACTGAAGTGCTTTTGTGCTGTAATGGACCGTAAGACACCCCGGAGTGAGAGTGCAGGGAGACAGGCACCCTCATGGGTAAAGCAGCATGTAAATTCATCAAGAACCACAACAGGTAAAAAGGCTTTCATGGGATGGTGGGAACCTCGGGTCTAGTAAAACAAAGCGTCCAAGAGTTCTGTCAACTTCTCAAGCATTCATTTATGAAAAGTGATCTACTTCGGGCAGTTCAGAACCAGACATCAGCCGGACATTTGTGTGAATTAACGATGTCTGCAGAGTGAAGTAACTAGACTGTTAAAACAGTGTGACTTGTACATGCAGCTCATGTCACTTTAAATCCTAAGACCTAAGAACAAATGGCCATAATAAAAGTTTTACTTTTGAATTTATTTATCTGTGTGAATTTTATGATGCTCTTGACTTGCATACTGAGCCTCCCTCAGATGTACTTTGCACATGCTGTTGATAAACTCTGGATAAAACTTTATGGGCCTGTGAGTGGTATGGGCAAGAGTGTGTGTGTGTGTGTGTGTGTGTGTGTGTGTGTATGTGTATGTGTGTGTGTGTGAGAGAGAGTGAGGGAGAGACTGAAATGAGGAGGGGGATGGGAGAATGATGACACTGACCTGAAGTTTTCGGCTCGGGGCAGACGCTGCTGTCCTCCATGCTGAAAATGGGCGGCACGCACGCAGCTGTGCCCAGGCCCTGACTTAGATAGGAGGCTGCAGAATAGTAGGAGTGCATACGGTACTGCTGGGACATGTTGTGGCTGGACAGGCGGCTATCTCCACTGGGCATCTGCTTCAAAGTGAAATGATTCACATGCAGACACACAAACATACACAAAGAAGTAAGATTAATGTAACTGGAAATATGAATACAAATTAGCTTGTAGGGTAATTACATACAAAACTAGAGCAGGCATCACAGCTTTTGACATCCTGTGGGGTGAGTTTAAGAGGATAATTCACAAGTACCCACCTACAATCCTGGAGCATCTGGAGAAATTGTAAAATGAGGAGCGATCTCAGAGAACCATCTCATCAAACACAAAACGACTTTTATGGCAAAGGGAGGCATAAAGTGCTAACAGAAGAGTCCCAATAATTGTGACGCATGTTGTTTGGAAAATATATATTTAATTTTTATTGAAAATGCATTTACTTCAATTAACAATTTTAACCCTTTGTGTGATAGATTAAGCATTACTGTCTTTTTTTTTTAACCAAGGATGCAATAATTCTGATGTCGATATGTACATGTTCAAACATCATATTGTAACTTGAATCACAAGGCAGATCAAATCAACTTTATGTGGAAAAATGGTGTCTTATGAATATCATCTTGATATCACTGCACATACAGAAATGTGCAACACAAATTACACATTTTGAAAAACAAGCCTGCGATTTTAAAACAAACCTGAGCATGTCTCATCATGAAAAAAAAAAAAAGAAAAAGTAAGATATAGTCTACAGTCCTTAAACTCACCAAGTCTCACTTGTCTTCTCAGACCAGATCGATTATTCCCTCAAAATAAGCTGCAACACAATCTCTGGTCAGTTTTCTCCCTTTCTTATCCTTTCTACCTTCTATCTTCTGAGAACTTTAAAATGAGCTGTCTAGTCAGCAACACAGCAGCTTGAGAGTATTTTCAATTTCAGCTTTATGGAATTTGATTTCTGTCAGCCAGTAATATGTCACCATTTATTGTTCACCCCATCAATTCTAGACAGCTTTATAAACTGTTATTTAAGCTATGCTAGGCTTCTCATATTGCTTATGACAAATACAGCAAAAAAATGAACTGTATTTTTCTGGACATGCTCCAGTGAAACATGCATTGAAAAACTGAAATACACATGGCTAAGCATTTGAAATGTGTCACAACAAGAATCAGGACGTACTGTGGTCTGCCTAAGGCGCGTTAAGCCAACTCAATTCAATTAAATTTCATGCTGTTAACTTGCGCTCACTTATTAACATTAGTATTTGCACATACTGTAAATGTGGGAAATCAGCAAGCATATATATATTAGAAAGAAGAAAAAAGAAAAAAAAAACGGAAGAAAGTTAGAGTGAAAGGTGTGGGTGCAGTGCTACTTTTGGTGTGAAAGCTCCAGTGCAGCCCCCATTAATAGGGGCTGGCTCATCTCCCTTACCTCCCTCAGAGGGCTCTTATCTGGCACCATCAGCTATCTGGATCCTCTACGCCACCCTCATATTTTCATTCTCCACCTGCAGTGCAGCGCAGCCCTGCTCGCTTGAGGTGGGAGAGGGCAGGAGATGGACGTGCTCAGATAAAGGCAAGCTGGGGAGCATTTTCTTCACCCACTAACTTTTTTTTTCCCTACAGCAACGCTAAACCGATTTGTATCAACCTCACTTGGGGACTGTAGACGACCATGGTAACGGATTACATTCCTCAGGAAATGCAAACCATTCAAAACTGATCTGCTTAAAATGTAATACGATTTAGTTGAAGGATTTTCTGTAAACTTAAATATGACGGCAAAGCATACTCATAGCTTTTGTCTCGCTGGACAATAACAAAAATGAAATGTCTCCAGCTGATTGGTAAACCTGAATGCAAAAAAAAAAAAAAAAGAAAGAAAAAGAAAAATCACCATGTATAAAAAAAAAAAACTATATATATTTTTTCAGTTTTAACATCTAAGCACATCAGTTCACATGTGGTCCGTCTTTGTTTACAACATACAGTAACACGCTGTGGAAATAAATCCGTGCAATCTAGCAGGTAGTACCATTACGCATAATGAGATCAACATTAAAGTATTCAAGCGTGCTGCAACACTATTGCAATATCATTAACCTTTGCAATTCAAATGGCACAAAGAAGTGTGATGAAAGCGGTGACCGTGGCGCAGGATGTTGCTGTCAGTCCCCCTATTGCACAAACACACTGAAATATGGCTCCATCAACAGCCCACATGGACATACCAGTCATTGGTAAGTCCCTGAAGAAATACTGGTTTAATTTATTCCACACATGAGTAGATCCTACTGGATACAATGGGGATACTTTGTAACATAAATCCAAGCAAATATACAGGATGATGCCCATACTACAAACATGTCACAGTGTTCAGGGTGCATCATATGTCAGTGGTTTCCTGTCTGATTGATAAAGGTTAATAAAAGTGTCTTAAGTTGATGGAATATCAAAGCTGAAGGGCCATGACTTTGAGGATGCCCTCAATTTCAAGTTGTCCAATTCAATTTGAGTAAATGGAAATCTTTAACATTATACAACACCATGGAAATCATGCCCTAATTAGACCTTAGACACCTACTCGGATATAGCTTAAATATTAAATTACAATGTTATTAATATAGTATTAATAGTATAGTAATTTTAGTACTTGAAACTTGCTCTTAATTTGTTTTACAACAGTTAAACAATAATAAAAAAATAAATAAACAAATAATCTAAGATGATTTATATACAGTACATGATTCACCATCCTACTCCAAACAACATTATTTCACTATCTATTCCAGAGGATCCTATGTCATATGTTTACAACCTATTCACATAAAACAGAATGCTAATCACAACTCCACTAGCCTTGTCCTTGTGAAAAGACTCATCTTTGCTTTCGATCGCAGTTCAGAGACTATTAAAAGTAAGAACCTTAAGCCCTTGTTTGTACTGTACTGCATTTGTGTTTTATTCAAAAGAAATATATTTTAGTATGCATGTTACACGAAACACTGCACAATAACAAATTCCAACAAAAAGTGCAAAAAATAATTAATACACCAATTTATAATGCCTTTATGAAAATCTTCCATTTATAGAAATTATCGTAGGTTATTTGTTTTATCGTAGGTATAGGTTATTTATATTTATCATAGGTTATTTGTTTTTTTCTGCATAAAACATTAAAGGGTTACTATAACTCTGCTGCAGAGGTCAGCATCTGTTACTGACCAGGAACGATAATCACCAACAGCTGCAGCTCAGGCATTTAAAGGCATGCAAAAAAATCATTTGCCAAACTGTGTGACTAAAGGGTACAAATTCAGTGTTGTTCAGTGCAATTGCATGGCTTGGATAAGGGTTAGAGAACTCCCAGTGGCAGCATGAGTTGCAGTTCCGACTGGGGGAAGCGGGGAAATGTAAACAGTTTGTAAGAGAGACAACATGGCATGAAGACTACACACCTTCCTTGCTGTACTCAGCCACTGGCTCGGAACGAGAGGACAGGCATTACGCGTAAAAGCTCACTGTGCCACCGTGCCAAGTTAGAACAGGCAGCTGGGTTCACTGACAGGAACCCGTATAAACAAGCGCTCCAACCCACTTAATCAGCTCATTACCACATACTGCTGGACTGCATGGGACACGGCCTAGGTGAGTGGGGAAATGAGTGTACCATGGTGGTCTTCTTCATGGGTGTTGAGTTAATATGGAGCAATTCTTCCTGTTTGGGATAGATTTTTAAGTGGGATTGGAAAACTAGGGGAAGAAAAAAAAAAAAAAAAAAGTCATTGCACACTTCTTGGGAGACCCTTTTCTTTGTTTCGTCAAATACAATTCTGTTCAATCACACTGTATAAAACTTTCAGCCGTTCTGTTTGATGGTAAACAAGCTTGCCACATATTAATACCAATAAATTCCCCCCAAGATATTATAATATTTATAGTTTCAGTTTATTTCATGCTATGGTGAATGATTATGAACTCTGCCACCATAAATATAAGACTGTACTTACAATGCATATAAATCTAGCTGTGTAATAAGTTGCTGCATTAATTAGGTTCAGCTTTACAATCAAGAAAGCCTTTATGGAACATAAATATAGTAAATGATATAGAGTATAAGTAATTAAATTAATTAATGCACAAATTAACTTCACTTACTGTACCAGGGATTTATTCAAACAGACTAAATGCTGTGTGTGTAAAATAAACACTCAGAATAAAAATACTACTATACCTTTCATTGTTGCTGGAGTGGTAACCTTCAAGATTTATCTTTTACATAAAAATAGGAAAAACGCCCTATGTATTTTACTTTAAAAACCTTGTGCTAAATTTAATTACATTACAAGCATGTGCCATAAATTTATGCTATTTCCAGGTGAAAGATAATTACTGTATGTGTACACAAGCTATACTCTGGAGCATAAAAGCAAAGGTACAGTATAAAGCTTTTCTGAGATTGTAAAAATGACTATTTTTACCATTGTATTACGGTGAAACTGCATATGTGTGTTGTCACCTGGTACTGCTGATAATTGTAGAGATTGCTGTAGTATGCTGGATAGCGGGAAGGCTGATAAAAGTTGTAGCAGGAAGCATCTACCACCAGGTCAGCAGAGCCCTCAGAGTGTCCCCTGGTGGCTGCAGTGGGGCTCGGCGTCAAAGAAGAGCGGCTCCCTGACAAAAAAAATTGCAGAGCCATTCAAACTGATTTTTTTACTGATCATGAATAATTACACAACCTAACCTTTTAGGTTACAGAGGCATTGATTTAAAAAAATAAATAAATAAATAAAAAGAACGCTTTCAGATGTTTATTTTGTTAATTTGTGTCCTGTTTTTGTTGTGTGGATTTTAACCTCCCGAGACCCAGACACTATGTAGTGTTTTATACGCTGCAATGCGCGCTCACTCTTTATGAGTAAAAGATAATTATAAACTTACAAGAACAAGGTTGGCAAAATAATTATACACAACATTCGATATTTAGACAACCAAGTTGGTAGAAAATGTCATGTCCTTATATGAAGACACTTAGGTCTCAAGAGGTGATTAAATACCAGATGTAAAAGATCAGCAGCGTTGTTGCTTACAACCCCACCTACTGGTGAAACACACCAGTGATCCTGCTAGTACAAATGTTCTTGGATTCTTCCTTAATGCGTCATTATACCGTAAATGCGACCAATTTCTTAATCTTTTTACCTTCTTCCTTATCTAATGTGCGAGTTTGGAATGTGCCGTCTATGCCCTAGTGTCAGAGGATGACCAGTAAGGGCCGCTTTGCCTCTTTGTCCCTTTGACAGCAGCACAGATCCAATTTGAACAGCCTTGACCGGCCTCATATTTTCCTCCTAGCACAGTCCTATCAGACAAGCAGGAACAGTCTGTCTCTCTCCCACCCTTCCTGACTCCAGATCTCTGGCCAAAGAGCCATCAAAATGACTGTGCCCAACATGCCAAGGTGCAATCACCAGAGCTAGAGATAGGCACACAGTGCAGTGACGGAATGTTACAGAAAATGTTACCCCCCCCGTGCATTTTGTGCTGTATTGTGTTTTAGGAAGAATGGGTCACTACACCGGAGAATGAATAGATGGGTACAAGCTGTCCACAGTCACGGATCCACTTGAACTGCCTCAAGACACACAGACACAGAGACACACAAACACACACACACACACACACACACACACACTTTCTCAGGAGTCACAAGTTAAGTGGGTCATAGTGCTATGTGAAATAAGAATTCCTCAATCTCTCTAAGTTTTGTTTGCAGTTTAAACTATTTTATTATTAGTAGAGTTCTTTAGATTTTTCAGTAATCTCTAAATTACATTAGAATACTTAATGCATAATAATTACTTTGGTAACTGCTTTTCACAGCAACACAATACCACACTAGCAGCTGTTTTATTCATGATTTTTAAATTTCTCACTGTTATAAAACACACCATGATCATTAGAGATTTCATTGACTCAATAAATAGAAATACTATTGAACTAACACCAGGAAAAAAAGTAAATCATACATCAAAGGAAACATTAGATACTGTAAGCAATGCCAACAATTCTAATTCGATTTGGAAAGAAACTGGCAGTGTTTAATTATAAATAGACTTTACTGTTTAAAACATTTTCAAGCTTTTTAAAGTAATTTTATAAAAAAGCAGTATCAGATACTACAGCTGATACTCAAGATTTTAATAGCAATAACAGAAAAGTATTGAATCATGCAAACCTTAATCTTTCTGTAAATCTCACAAAATATAAATGTGCAACTTATTAACAACTAAGAGGCTGAGTGAAATACAAGTTATATAGTAGTATAGTATTTATAATATAATAATATAGTTTTATACTACCATTAAATATTATGCTGAATTCAATCAGAGTTATTAGTACTTAAATTAGAGTGGTTATTAAATTTATTTAATAATAGTTAAAATTATTTTAATGTGTTATGATTTTTCTGATCTCATGGAATTTTTCAGCCCTTATATGATAATGATTAGACATCTCAATCATAATTGTTACATTTTTCCTTTTAGATCTGGCTTTAAATCTACTGTCTGGCCCTACTGTTTTCACCTTCACAAAATAATAATAATAATAAAACAATTTACCAAGGGCATGTCTATTAGTGTCAATTAGTTAAAAAAATATTATTTAATATTTATAAAAGATCTTTAACATCATCTGCTAATTTTCCTTCCCTGCTTTATATGCAATTTAAAGCATACCATTAAAACAGAAAAACAGAAACAAGAGAGACAAAATCCAAGAAAGATTAGTTGCTTTTTTTGCCATAACCCACCTTCTGTACCTAATTACTTGTACATATAATTCATGTTCATAAAATGTTGGAATCTACCAATTTGACATTTGAATTAAACATGCCTTGTTGTCGGATATACAGTATATTTTTCTGGGTAAAAACTAGGTTTCAAGCCAACATAAGCAATTCTATAAGAGCATATCAGCACAGTGTATTGGACTCCCTCCGGCTGGGGTAAAAGTAATTAATCTCACCAGAGGCAGCAGGAGAAGAGGCAGGCGATCTCGCTCCCACTGCAAAGCCGTAATCATTTCCCGGCTCATTCTTCACCACGATGTCTGAACCAGAGAGGTTCACTGGTGTGCAGATGCCCATCTCCTCCTCCTGAGCCTGCTGGCGCCGCAGAGCCACCTGAGCACAAATGTTTACAGTGTATTGACTAATAGATTTTTTTTAATTATTATTATTATTATAATAATGTGCTGTTGAGCTCAAATAGTTATTTGTTTAGACAATTCCAGTTGAAAGTATGTCCACAGGTTTGAATTAAATCTTTCTACATTCTAGAACATTTAAAAACTATAAAATAACACGTTTGGTATTATGTAATTAAAAAACAACAAAAACAACAACAGTCCGTTGTTATTTAAAGACACAAAAGTCAGCTGTTCTGGAATAGTTCTTGCGAGAACAGTGTTGTCAACTGCACTTGCAAAACTCATCAAGACCATCCCAGGAAAGCAGGATTAAAACTTACTTCTGCTGCATAAGAGAAGTTCATTTAAAAATATTTTAATTACATAAGAATAACAAACACATAACTACCTTGGTGACGACTTTTCACAGTAACACAATTTCACACTAACAGCTGTTTCATGTTTTTAAATTTCTTATTGTTATGAAATACACCAATGACCATTAGAGATTTCATTGACCAAATAACTAGAAACATTATCAAACTAACACCAGGAAAAAAAAACAAAGTGAATCAGACACAGAAGAAAACAGATTAGATTCTGTGAACAATGCCAAGAATTACCAGAAACTGAAACGTTTACTTATATAAATAGTCTTTACTGTTTAAAAAATGTTCATGCTTTTAAAGTATTTTTTAATGGAGAAAGCAGTATTAGATGGGTATAGGTGGCTGTAGCACCTGCTACTCAAGGTTTTAATAACAGTAACAGAAAAGTATCATTGAATCATGCAAACCTTAACATTCAAGTTAAATCCCACCAAATACAAATTTGCAACTTATTAACAGAAACTAAGAGGCTGAGTGAAATACAAGTTAATAACAGTCACTACTACTTTTAAACAACCATTAAATATTATTGTGAATTCAATTTATTAGTTATTAGTACTTAAATCAGTGTTTATTCAAAATTAAGTTATTTTTGTCTGTTATGATTTTCTGATATCAGAGTATTTTTCAGACCTGAAATTGATTAGAAATCTCAACCATAATATTTTTTTTCTCTTCCTTGTAGATCCAGCTTTAATTCTACTCTCTGTCCAAGACTAAAACTTACCTCTACTGCAGAGAAGTTGTTCATTTAGCCTCGAAAAATCACCAATTAACAGCAGCTCAGATTAGAGCTGTTATAAAGGCTTTACGGAGCACAAGTAAGCAGACACATCTCAATATCAAAATTCGAAGTAGATTATTGCATATTTTGTTTTACAATGAAAAAATAAATACAAATCAGGAATGACCATGGAATTAGAAGGTGTGTCAAACTTCCTATATAGTTAGTTACTTTTGGACTAAGTTAGTTAGTTAGTTACCTATATACAGAGTCAGACCAAACAAATTTATACCACACTTTAGGAAAAGAAAAACTTGTTAAAATATTTTACTAAATACTCAATTTATTGTTATACATTATATAGATATATAATATTACAATACAATATGACAATATTATAATTATTACATTAATAAATACATCTTAATATTTTTCTTTTCCTGAAGTGTGTATACATTTTTTGGGCTGACTGCATTTTATTATTGTTTGCTAAACCTTAAACCTCACACTTCTCTCAATCAGGCTGACACATTGTTGCTAAGAAGTGCATCTTTAACGTAAAAAATTCTCATTGTTATTAAAAAAAAAAAAAAAAAAAAAAAAAACTGTTACTTAAGTGTAACAAGCTAATTAGGGTTAAACACCGTTCACATAGTTATAATTTCATCTGATTATTGTCTAGCTAACTAGCTAGTACAGTAAATATTTAAACAACAAAAAGCTAGGAATTAAGTAACACGTTTTGTGTTTGACTTGTTTTGTTTGTTTTTAAGGAAAAAAAATAAAAACATTAACCGTCGTGGTGTTGCTTCGACGTGAGAAAAGTTAAGGACAGCTAGCTTATTATCTTAGCTACCTGAGCGGCCATGACGCGCTGGCGCTCCGCTATCAGTTTGCATTTCTGGCACTGACAGTCCCGCCAGTTACAGAAGCGCTTGTGGCCCTTCAGAGGCGAGACGAAGCCGTGGTTCCTGCACCGGGAGCACTTCGGCATGCGTGGCTGTTTTTTACCCACCGGCCTCGGGGACAGAGGGGTCGCGACATCCAGAAACGGCTTCTTGTTTTGCTCGTCGTCGCTCATCTCTGCGCGGCCTCGTGCTTCTGCTGCAGCTGAGCGAGCTGGCTCGTGCGTTTTGTGCCGCTCCGTTTTGGCGCGAGACACCTCAACATTCCAGCTCGCGCGTGGGAGAGTGGGACCGAGCGGCCTTCCCACTGCTGGCATTGGTGCACAAGTTATTATATATAAAAAAATAATTAAAAATTAACTGAAAAGTGACACGGGTGTAGTACAAATTTCCGTCAAAGCAAACATCATGCCAAAAATCACTCTCCACAAAACTCATTAACAGGCTAATTAAGTTTTTTAAATAAGATAGTGCTTTCGTCGCAAAGCAGCTTTATAGAATCTAAAATGATGCAAACGAATGTGGCGTTGTGGTTAGCACCATCGTCTTGCACCGCCATGGTTGAGCGTTCTGTGCGCATTGCATTTGCACGTTCTCTCCGTGCTTGGTAGGTGCATAGTCCCGTAGTCCAAGAACAGGTTAATCAAAGCAACTGTTTTAGAAACTTTTTTTGCACCTGTATACAGGTATAAAGATGAGTGAGTGAGTCTGGAAGGCGCATAAGTCATAATGGTGGCAAAGAAAAACTTCCTGAGAATGCAATAGGAAGAAATCGTGAAGGGAACCTGTCTCAACAGGGAACCCATTCACGTTTCTGTGATTTCACATAGCAGGGATTGATCTGCAGTCATACTGTGTGTTATTAAGCTGGAAGTTCAGTATAACAGGAAATATTATGTGTTTAAGTTAATATAAAGTCCACTTTTGTTAGCACTATTTTCAATTGAATCCAAGATTTGTTTCTGTATGAATGTCACCGATTTCACTGATCAGTCTATAAGGTGTGTCAGAACTCTCCATATATAATAAGAACATTAAGTTAACAAAACATCCTAGACAATTTAACAATTTCTTCACACACGTGGTCTCTCCAACTCATGAACTGCACCTCGAATGTGTTTCTTTCAATGGTCATTTCCATACACACAATGTGAAAAAAAAATGCTAGGGAGCATAAAGATTGGACTTTGAAGCAATGGAAAAAGGTCAGGTGGTCTGATGAGACCAGGTTAACCTTATTCCAGAGGGTAAGGAGGGAAGCTCATGAAGAGATGCACCCAACATGCATGGTGCCACTGCACAAGCCTCTGTAGACAGTGTTATGATCTGGGGTTGTTTCAGTATAGGTCTAGGCTAAGCAACATCATGTGGCAACAAAATAACATCAGCAGCTGACCTGAATGACCAGGTTCTCACAACTATGGAGTTTTTCTTACTTGATGCCACTGGCATATTTCAAGCCCGTTTTTTGTGAAAGACATGAATCAGCCATCACGTTGTGTGCTGTAATTAAAGCTTAAGGTGAATTGTTTTTTTGGCCAGGCAGTGTATTTTCATGCTGACCAATAGTTTCCTACATTAAACACTACATTTGCAAGATGGTGCCAGAGGGATTTAACTGCGATGCAGCAGAGCTAGTCCTTTAGTGTGTCCGCTCTCTCAACTCCTCATCTGTACACTCTGTTCAAAAAGAGATAAGGTTCCTAAGCTTGCACTTTTATGCTACTAAGGGCCTTTAGCACCATCACCCTATATTCACCTCACAGATTGCTAAATAGCCAAGGCGAATCTTAGTAATCAAGTGCAACTTTGTCAAATAGATGAACTGCTTTCTGGAGCTTTGTCTCTTCATTGTATCTACTAATAGGGTTCTCATTAATAACATAAAATGGTGAGTGAGAATTTTGCTTTTGTTTATAGAATAAAAAAAATAAATAAAAAAAAAATCAAGCCTGTTACCCCATTATGCAAATGTTATATATCACACTCACATATCAGCAACCACATTATTATACGTTCTCAAGGGACAATACTATCAAAATAAAAATTGTATATACTTTAGAGTAGTCAATGTGTAGCTTATATAGCCGTACAGATTTCCTGTCCACTAACAATAACTCAACATGCAGTTGTCAGTTATTTGTTTAAATAACTGACAACTAAAATGAATACTCCCCAAGTGAACATGTCAAAACTGTGTCCAAAGTGTCAAAATTTTTTGTGAGAACCATTGTTATCTAGCACAGCCAAGATCCTCCTGGCCATGGAATTCACCAGAGCTTCACATGTTGCTGGGATCCTCTTCCACTCCTCCCTAATCACTGAGCTGCCGGATGTTAGACACACGGCACTTTGCCACCCCACAGCAGTTCCAATAGGGTTCCAGTCTGGAGACATACTTTATCACCTTCACCTTCCTCAGCAAGGCAGTTCTGGTGGGTTTGAGATTGTCATCACGTTGGAAAACTGCCATTTGGTTAATTTTTTTTTTTTAAGGAAGGGCGTCATATTCTACTTCGGAATGTCACAGTACATGCTGGAATCCATGTTCTCCTCAATGAACCGCAGCCCCTCAGTACCAGCAGCACTCATGCAGCCCCAGACCATGATGCTACCACCACCATGCTTAACTGTAGAGAAAATTATTTTCCTGTACTCTTCACCAGGGCGTCGCCACACATGCTAGACACCATCTGACGTAAACAAGTTTATCAGACCACAGGACATCTGACACACACTATGAGGACTCAAATTCTCTGATCGACCCTTGCAAGGCCTGTTCTGATCTTAGAAAACATTCAATTCTGTTCTGGTCTTAGAAAACCTCTGTATGGTCCTGGCACACTGTACTGTACCTCTTACTGTACTTTCAGGGTGTTACTGATCTTCTCGTAGCCTAAACCATCTTTGTGGAGAGAAATAATTTTGAGAGTTTTTTGTAAAATTGTACTCAAAAGCACAAAATTTTAAATGCTCTAATAAAAGATACACACATTTGTATAGTACTAGTAACTGACAAACATGATGAATAGGACATGCATTGTTAGATGATATACAGCTGTTATCACTTAGGGTGTACTCACTTTGGTTGGCAGCTATTTTGACAATAATGGCTGTAGTCTGTAGGCTTTGACACCCATTAAACGGCAACTCAAGATGTATTTGTTTCTTCAGTACTTGGACTGCTCTGAGATTGTGGAACAGTTTATTTTTTGGTATGATATTGCTTTCTAATTTGAAACTTTCAAATTAGAAACTAAAGTTTCTGTTAATAACACATTTTTACTCTTTGGCTATTAATTAATTAACTAAACTTACGTGGTTTGGGCACAAGGCAGGGTAAACATCCTGGGACAGTTTGGGAACGTCAGTTAACATAATCTGGATGTCTTGGAAAATGGGGAAAACATGCAAACACCACACACACAGGCCCGAGGCAGGAATTAAACCCTCGACCCTGGAGGTGCGAGGCCATAGTGCTAACCACTACACTACTGTGCCGTCATACCCAAGATTATTTATTTTATTTTATGTGGTTTCTTTAATTTTATGTTAAATAAAAAATCATTTGTCTATATCGTGTATTTAGCTTAAATTTTACTCCTAATCCCTCTTATAGTCCTAATGACTTTGGTTGATTGAAGACTCAACTGTTCATTTATTTTTTTTGGTTGATTGGAGACTGTTAATTTTTTTTTCATTTGCATTCCATCCGTATACTTTCTTTGACCACGATAGATACACCACCTGTTCATGTCATTTTAAAATGTTCTTTAGTTTTCTTTTGGTCATAAATAATAAAGGTTGTTTTTTTCATGTGTCCAATCTTTTTAATAAAAATGTGTCTAGCCTTAGTTTTTTCCCCCTATCTTCTGGGTGTAGCTGGTATAATTAACTAATGCATTAAATGCTAAAGTGGAATTTTTTAATAACCTTTGTGGTTGGCTTTTGGAATCCATGACGTAAAATTTGATACAAATTACACGCGACCTTGGAGAGTTTTGCCTGGTTCCTGGTATCCTTAAAATATGTAAAATTCCATTTGCGGTTCTTAGAAAACCGTGGCAGAAAACCTCAATAGCGAATATCCATATTCAAATTAGTTTATTGGAATTTTTTTAAATAGCCATCCGTAAAACTTGGTAATGTAATTGTTTAATCAGCCCTGAGATGTTTCCAAGATATTTTATGCAGAAGTAGTATGTTATACAGGGTTTCTTGCTGCCTCATATCTATTGTTCCCAGAAAAGACTAAAGTCGGATGGATAAACCAGTGAATCTCAAGAAGTTCCAATGATGTTTTTTTTTTTATTATGCCTCAGTTCGCAAAGGTAATGTGTGTTTTACACAATTATACCTATTGCAAAAACTAGAAACTAGGAGCACTAAGAAACACTTTGACAAATGGTAGTTACACTTTCTAATCAAGTGTCCATCACCGCTAATTGCAAATCAGCCTCCTCTAATTTTAGCTTGAAAAGTTGAGTTATTTAGTGGATTTTTTTTCTCCAAAAATGACTATTTTTTTGCAGTCGAAATTCATATTTTTTAATTTGCTTTATACTATTTAAATTTGAAATATACACCAATCATCCATAGCATCAACACACTAACATTGATTATTAATTATATACCAGTAAACTAGTGACAAGATTATGGGCACCCAAGGCTCGTTTATTCATGTGTGGAGCAAAGGCAAGTCTCCAATCCCACAAAAAAAAAAAACCAATGCAACTAGCTGAAAAAAAGTAAATGTTGGCCACAATACAAAGGCACCAGAACAGCTAGTGCACCACAGTCCACCACGCCCAGAGCCCAGCAGGCAAAGAGCCCAAGGCCACAGGTCCAGCCTCCAAACTCCCCAGATCCCAATCTGATCAGGCACAGACAGACTGCACATTGACAAACAAATACAATCCATGGAGGCCCCACCCCGCAACCAAAAGCACCCAAAGATCCACTGCCAACGTGCTGGTACCAGACACAACACACCTTCAGAGGTCTTGCAGAGTCATGCCCGGTGTCAGGTCATATAAGGGAGCAGTTTCTATACTATACAAACAAATGGTAGCACAAAAAAAATAAATCATATTATAAACACAAAGTGTTGGGAAATACTGTGCTGATTTAGATAATTGAGCTGACTCCTAATTGTTATAGACACATACCCTGATAATGAGGGACTCCCAGACCAACCCTAAGCACCCATCCCTTATCCTTTGCACTAGTCCTTCCCTCTATGGCCTCCAGAGGGAGACCAGGTGTTGGACAAAAAGGTCTCTCTCTAGTTGAAAAAAAGAAAATAAATCATCACTAATTCTCAGTCATATTTATTTATTTTGTCATTAATAAATGTAAAGTTATTGTTGCAAGTTCTATGAAAATGAAATCCAGGGATCCCCTTCAGGGAGACTCGAAGCTTTTCAAACAGAGAAGATATTTCTATGGAAGATGAATAGCATGCCATGCCTGTAAGGTAATAAGGCCCATATAATGCGCTATATCATAATGGGTATGTAAGGTCTTCAAAGGGACTCCAAACAAGACTGCAGGAGAATCAGGTTTTAGACCAGGGCTGTTTATAACTTGTCCTAGAAAGCCAGTTTTCAGTACACCAACACAAACATACGCACTGAAACAAACAACAGATTAGTTGCATTAGGCGTGTTTGTTCAGCACAGTTTGGTGATTCTTTTGCTCACTGACCCTCCAGGACTGGAATCTGAACAGCCCTGGACTAGATTGTGACACATTAAGAGCTTGTTTAGGAGCAACAAATATCTCGGACCAAAACCGGCATGTCTGAAGCATGTTAAGGTGGTAAGATTGTTGACAGCTCTAAAAACGTAAAACTTCTAATGAAGACATTTAACAAAAAATAAACCCATTGAGATAACTGTGGAACTTACTGGCAAAATCCACTAGAGGGAGACACTGCTACAGTTCTGAACAGTGAAGTGTATCTACTGTGCTCATTTAAAAATGTGGGAGAATATATATATATATAAAAAGAACTTTTTTTTTTTTTTTTAAGAGAATTTTATTACCTGGAAAGTGATATGAACTTTAAGCAAATAAAGTTCAGAAAAGAGTACCATAAAGTCTGATAGAAATTTATTTAACGAAGGGGACTCAAACCTATGATAACCACGTACTGTAAACATTTACATAGCACAAAAATACGTTTACTTTTAATAAAACCTTTAATTGATAAATATATAACTTCATGTCCTGTTAGTCTGTGATAGTAAATACTGTGATTATTAAATAAAAATGGCATGTATAAAAGTAAGGTTTATGTTCAGTTTAGAAATTTACTGCAATGTTTAAAATAATATTGTCAAATTTTTGTAGCCCTACCCATCACACTGTGCCTCCGGGGACACTGAGACGAAGACTGATTTACACCCACTTCGCTGTGAATCTGAGTCATATTCATATTGTTCAAATATAAAACTGGACTTCAGATTATCTTAGAATTGATGCCTGATTAAAAACAAGTAAATACAACTAAGTAAGACAACTTACTAAAAGAAATAACATTAACCCTAATATCTACACTGACTTGAGCTTACATTGTGACCGTATTCCTGTTGATGTCAAATCCCCTCTACATGGCTTGATTGTTAATTCAGGCACAAAATGAACATGTACTCTATGGAACCCATTTGGTGTGACCCAAAAGTAACCAGAACACCACTGACAAATGGAAGAGAAGATGACGGTGACACTGAAGGCAGAAAAGTGCTGAATAAAAGCCCATTCACAGTCTGTGATGGATTTGGAGCATCATGGTTTGAGGAGTCCTCTCTCCAGGGTTTGCTGGCTATGAACGCGAGGCACATATGAACTATATAATTAGCAGCAGAGAAAAATTAAAGGAGGTATGCGGGCGGGGCTTGTTTAATCAAACATGCTTCTCCTAGTGGGACTTGGAGAGGTCTTCCTGCCAAGTCGAGGTGTTCCCTGGAGGAAAAAAAAAACAGACATCGTGAAATGATGTTCTAAGAAGTTCTGTATCATGATTCACAGGCAACCAGTGATTTATCGGGATTTATCTGACAGCATCCAAAATGAACATTCTTGTCCAATCAATAAATATGTTCTTATCATACTCTGACAGAAACAAAAAAACATTTAGGAGAAAGTCATATTTAGCTGAAGATGTCCTACAGATTCTCTATGAAAATTATACGAAACGGTTCATAACGGGGTGAATCGTGCGAAGTTTTCATTACAGTGAAGAGGAAAAATTTATCATGAATTTGACTTATAAACATTTAAACTTGCAAAAATTTGTAAAGTCACATACTGTACACTACCAGTCAAAAGTTTGGACACGCCTTCTAATTAAACAGTCTTTACTGATTTTTTATTTCTTTCCACATTGTAAAACAATGCTAAAGTCATCCAAAATCTGCAATAATCTCCTTTGAACAGTTGATATTAATTCTGCTACTTATGCTCTTTTACAGTTCTAACAAATCCCAGACATCCAGTTTCCCACTTGCTGGAAACGTGGCCAAATTCAGAAATGACATAATTCTGACCAAATTAGAGATTAGAAATATTTTAAATAAACCTGTTCAAATTCCATACAAGTCCTCGGCCACCTGTTCATTCAATCTAAATGAACTGAATTAATGTTGGAAATCACCAAGCACTAGTTAAAGCTTGACAGTATTTACTCACATCACAATGCTGGGGAACATCCTGTACCAAACAGTAAGAATTTTATTTCGTGTACCGTTACACCCCTAATACAAATATAATATGTAACAACTAGATGCACTGGATTTATAATGTTGAAATACTTTGGCACATTTGAAAAAGTCTTCAGTGCTGTAGAAAATTTATGCTGTGGCCAAGATCAGATAACACTGTCATTAAACATTACTTATGTCTATTAGCTACATGTAGAAGTTTACTAAACAGAAGACGTGTTCGTGTGATGACACAAAAAACATGGATTGCTTACTGTAATGCTTTTTTAAAAATCGTAAAATGTTTTCTAGTTAATTTTAAGAAGAATTTTTAGGAATGTTTACTAACAACTTGGTTTTTCAAAAGTAATACAGTATTTTACATTTTATTGAATGAGGAATATGCAAATATGATTGCAATATGAACTTAGGGCTAAAACGTTCTCTTTCATAACCTTTTTTCAAAAGGTTTTACATTTTCCCTTGGGATTTTGCAATTGCCCTTGGGAATTGATGAAGATTGATCTTATCTTATTTATTATTTAAATAATTAAGACTACAATAAAATGTTTAAATACCCTTTCCAAAATATACTGTCTAATTGTCTCGGGAATCTTAAAGTGCCAAAACATTTTTTTTAATTTTTTTTTAATCTCAAAACAGCTCATCATCCAAATATAATACTAAACGATGTATGATGTGTCAATACAAAGCCTGCTGTGTTTGAAAGTGTTATTTAATGTCTTGTGATGAAGGATGATGATTAGATCAACAAAAGACTCCAGCATGCACTAAATAAAACAGTATTAGTGTATTAAAGCAGACGGTTTTACAGAACGCAGACAGGAAGGAACTTACTGGTGACTGCGCTTTGGAGAAGTTGACATGGGCATACAGCAACACTGCAATGTCTTTGTGTCCAGCTTCCAGAGCAATGGACAGAGCAGTACTTTCATCCTGAATCACACACACACACGCATGCATATTAGTGTAGATTTCTGTTAAATTTTTTTCACTTATAAAATTAATCAGTCAGTAGCTAACACTTGAGTCAGTCCGCACAAGGCAAATTATGAATCTAAAAATAATCATGATGCAACCTGTTCTTGTTTGTTGTGATTCACATCGACATATTTTTGTTTGTTTGCTCACATTGTCGTGGAGTGTGGCATCACAGCCCGGCTGAGCCAGTAGCAGCTTGACTATCTCCACGTGCCCGTGTTCACTGGCGCACATGAGCGCCGTGGAACCCTCATCGTCCTGGATGTTGACGTCAGCGCCACAAGCTAGCAGTGCCTTCACCATGTCCATTCTGCCATGACTGACTGCCAGCATCAGCCCTGTCTGACCAGCCTAGAGGACGGAGTCAAGGGGTTAATAGGGCTTAAAACCATTAAGACCTGACGATCATCTGTCACTTTAACAGGAACACGTGTACACCTGCTTATTTATGCAGTTATCAAATCAGCCAATATTGTAGAACATCAGACTGCATCAAGTACAGGTCAAGAGCTTCAGTTATTTTTACACGTTGAACACCTGAATGGGGAAAATGTGATCTCTGTGACTTTACCTTTGACATGACTGTTGGTCAAAGTTTCTGAGAGTCTATGCCCTTGATAGCCTAAAAATTCCTATTTTTACCTGTTTTTTCTGCTGTTAGAATCCATCAACCTCAAGGCTCAAACTAATCTGGCCCTTCCACTCATCTGAGCTCTCTTATAATAAACCACAATTAATGTTTTCTGTTTCACACACCATACTGTGTAAAGACTCAGAAGATCAGCAATTTTGTAAATACTTAAATCAGCCCACCTGGCATCAATAACTATGAGAGTAATCAGGGGTAGCTCAGTGGTTAAGCCATTGGACTACGGTTCGGAAGGTCCCAGATTCAAATCCCACGACCATCAAGTTGTTCCTTAACCTGCTCAGATGTATAATGAGAAAAATGTAAGTCGCTCTGGATAAGGGCGTCTGCCAAGTGTCTAAATATAAATGACTTGGCTTTTCTTCAGTCTGATTTTTTTACATGAATGCCAATTGGCTGATTAGACAACTGCACGAATTAAAAGGTGTAAAGATATTGCTAATAAAGTGGACAATTGGTGTACAGTGGAGCAAAAAAGTATTTAGTCAGCCACCAATTGTGCAAGTTCTCCCACTTAAAAAGATGAGAGAGAGGCCTGTTAATTTCAAGTATACCTCAACTATGAGAGACAAAATAAGAACCAGTCTGAGCATTTGGAGTGTGACTGTTTGAGGTTGTGGACAGGTGTCTTTTATACTGATAACGAGTTCAAACAGATGCCATTAATACAGGTAACGAGGAGGACAGAGGAGCCTCTTAAAGAAGAAGTTACAGGTCTGTGAGAGCCAGAAATCCTGCTTGTTTGTAGGTGACAAAATACATATTTTACAGAGGAATTTACCAATTAATTCATAAAAAATCCCTCATAGGATTTTTTATTGTCCCTCATAGTTGAGGTAATCCTATGATGAAATTACAGGCCGCTCTCATCTTTTTAAGTGGGAGAACATGCACAATTGGTGGCTGACTAAATACTTTTTTGCCCCACTGTACAGTATATTACCTGACTTACATGTGATGTATACTGTATATGTAGATGAATGGTGAGCCTATTTAAGCATGTGTACATCACATATTTATTACTCACCTGCATAATTGCAACACAAAAAAAATCATCAGCCTGCGCTTATATAAGCTATATTTATTGTTCAATAATATAATGTTCAAAAAGAGATCATACAGACAATCGACTGACCTGGCTGGCTTTTGCATTGACGTCCCCTTTGCTGAACAACTCCTCCACCACCCTCATGTCTTTTGGTGCCTCGACGGCAGCTAACGCAGCTAGCATGATGGGGGTATATCCTGCCTTGTTTTGTTGATTGACGTTGCAGACATCTGTGACATAAAGAATGGGAACCAGAATATCAGAGAAGGTCCAGAGGCCACTCATCATGTTCAAGGATGAAGGGCTTCCTTTGTTAGCCATCAAGAGGGGATTG
The DNA here is from genome assembly GCA_030014305.1 of Clarias laeviceps. NCBI lineage: Eukaryota > Metazoa > Chordata > Actinopteri > Siluriformes > Clariidae > Clarias > Clarias laeviceps. Next base: position 14,126,875 of record JAQMYJ010000014.1, on the reverse strand, counting down.
CACTCTACATGCAAACCTTTGAGAGAAAGTATTTTTGGAGGCGAAAAAAGGAAGTTGAGGGCTAAAGCACTGATTTATTGACTGGCAGTTGGTCCAAGCTCTAAGAATAAAAGTGAAGAATAGGGGGCCTCACTTGGGACACGGGGTATCAGGGACTGGAGAAGCTCGAAAGGAAGCTGACAATGGGCTTTTCTCTCTAATAAATGCTGGCACCTCATCATGAACAGCATATTTATAAAAGAACTGAAGAAGAACCAGAGAACAATGACTTTAAGAAGTCCACTTATCCAGTTCTTTCAGAGGGATTTCTAATGGAAGATTAGCAAAAGTTTTATGAATGTATTCATTGCTGCATAGTGAAATTTCTCAGCTTGCCTGAGAAAACCTTGAATGTAAAGATATGTAGCAGATATATTTATTTTTACTACAAGTAAAAAAAAAATATGCTACACAGAAAGTTACAGTATGAATGTGGTTGATAAAGTTGATAAAGATAGTGTTAAGAAAAAATATATATTTTTTGCATATTCCTCAAATTCAAAATCATCAAACTAATTTTAATACTACACAAAGATAACCCAAGTAAATGCGAAATATAGTTTTTAAATGATGATTTCATTTATTAAGAGAAAAAAGCTGTTCAAACCTGCCTGACCCCATGTGAAAAAGTAATTGCCCCCTAAACCTAATAACTAGTTGTACTACCCTTGGCGCCAGCAACTGCAATCAAACGTTTGCGATAACTGGCAATGAGTCTTTCAAATCGCTGTGAAGGAATTTTGGCCCAGTCTTTTTTGCAGAATCGTTTTAATTCAGTCACATTGGGGGGATCTGACTGCCTTTCTGAAAAGTCATTATAGAAAATATTCTTCCCAACTTGTAAGAAACCTTCACAAAGAGCTAGATTTTTTCCCCAGACTCCCTCATCCTTGTGCAACTCTCTACTTGCAGGTTTACCTCCTGTAGTGTGTCCCAAACCAGGCATTGAAAATGTTGCTCCACACCTGCTTCATAAACTCTGACATTCTTTTATTTGATCGTTCTAATAAGGTCACTCTTCTGGTTTCTTGTTGCAGCAAGGATAAAATTCAAACATGTCCTCACAAAAGCTCTGCACCACATTATACACGGCCTTTATGATTTTCCAATTTGTGGTTAAAAATTACACACCTACTGCTTTGAGCAATTCAGACCTAATTTATATTATTGTTGGCCCTTTTATGATTTAAATTGTCCTTCTCTTACTGCCTGGAGTGCTTATAAGCCGAAATTAGTTTCTAATCAATCATTCAGGTTGTCTATATGTATATGTGCTTCGTATTCTTGTGCCTATGTAAAAGAGCATCTGTCAAATGACTAAATGTAAAAAAATATATATAATAAAAAAAAAAAAAAATGGTGCTAACTGGTTACCTGCATCCAGCAGCTTCTTGACAATGTGGAAGTTGGAGTGGGAAACACTGTAGTGCAATGCTGTGTTGCCATTGCCATCAGCCATGTTGACCACGTGTTGCAGCAGCGTGTGTGAGACGTTACGGAAAGCGTTCAGGTAGTCCTCCACCATAGTTGCAACTGCTGTCTTCTGACTGGACACACGGAACCACTCGTGCTGCACCGTGTTCATGCATGTTCTCTGTGATATGAGACAAACAAAAGGAGGAATAAGTGCTACAACAATTAAAGTGTAATTGTTTAAACTGAGCTAAAACAAGAAAAATGAACAAATCAATTCTTATTAAATAAATTATATGAAAAAACAAAAAAACAACATTGCATTTTTTCCAATAATCACCAAAACTCAAATCCAACAAAATCCACTCCTCATAATGAACTCTTAATTCTTTCTAAAGAATCCTAATTAGTACTAATCATGGTCATTAAAGCATTTTTTTAAGAAAAATCAGTTGGCTATGAACCCTGCCAGTACACAGCTAGATCTGGCCCCAATCATTGCTTTCCACTCTGATTTGTTGTTCCTCTAACATTTTTTCCACTACATTAGTCAAAAACAAGCCTATTAGAATTACCCCATAACTGCCTTAAGCAGTAAGGCATTAGGAACTATTCAGAACCTGAATTTGATTTCAGGACATCCCCCCCCTCCCCCCCACCTTTTTACTATTTTTTTATTTTAAGTGCTTAAAAAAGAGAGGATTCTGAAATAGAAGTAAATTTTGGATTATGCAGGTGGATTTCGCAAGTAGGGCTGTTTTTTATGTTTAATGTTTTTTTAAACTCACCACATCTTTACTGGATAACGACTTTGCGTCACTCAGGTAGGTTTTGAGAACATGGCATGCAGACAGCATCTTTTCATTCAACTCGTGCCTAGAGAGTTGAGAAAGAAAAAACCCATTATACCTAAGAACGTATTCCTTCCATTGGAGAGGATCCTCCAACTTTGATGGTAAAGATATTTCAGAACGTCTACCTCTCTCGTGTCTCCTGATTCTCCTGGCCAGAACTTTCCGCATCTCTCTTTACATCGCCTGCTCCCTCATTACTGAACTGATCATTCCTCCTGTCCTTTGTAGTTTTTTCCAACCCCTCTGTTTCATCCTCTTCTCCCTCAGAGCCTGAAGAGCTGCTCTCCTCAGAGCTGGATTCATCACTTGAGGTTGACTCGTATCTGAATAAATACATAGATGTATATGGAATATCAGGGTTATAAAAATGAACAGAACATACATTGCACAAAAAAAGACATTACTCTAGACTGATGAGTGTGAGCTCTTACCCTCCATTCACACCAACAAACTGCAAGTTCTTTTTGGTGCTGTTGGGAACCTGACGTCCGTCTTTCTTCTTCATGATGGACTTCAGGGAACTCTGGCTACCTACAAAAAAGGAAAATTTATATTATGCATTAGTCCTGATTAAAGTCAATACTATAACTGTGACATTATACATTCAAAGTTTCTAGCTTTGTGTATGCATATGCTGGATGTTCAGACAGGTTTCCATTAAAACCACAAGGTGGAGCACTGAAAAATATGTACTCCTGAAGTGAACAGAAAAACAAACAAGTCACACCAGGACTTGATATGAGCCACGTTTCAACACTTGACAATGTTGTTTGGCATGCAAAGCACACCATGTCATTTTACTGCGATTGCAGGGAAATTAGTAAGTTTCCTTAACATTTCCAGCAAACACTAACCACTAATCAAGACCAAACGCAGGATTCTGCCAAGTTCTACATGTTTCCTGACTGAAACAACTCCCAACGTAAACAAAACCATGTTAAAAATACAAAATCAAATAGTAATGCATGAGTTTTAAAGAAAAGCTACCTTTTAAAATTAAACACATGGGCTTAAAAAAAAAAAATTTTTTTTTTTAAATCAACACGCAACAGAAACCTGTCCAAAACCCAAACTATCCCAAACATTTTAAGTACAGGTTTTGTGCTGCCAAATACCCCAGAGGACCTCCGCCTCTCTCCACACAGCCGAAGAAAAACACAGTCCTGTGAACTGCCAGAACATGCCTTACACATGTGGCCTCTGCCTGCCTCACTCGGCACGCATGCAGTATACGACAAAAGCAGACGTTATAGACATTGACTTCATTTTCACAGCTAAGAATAGACGTCTATAATTTTCACACAACAAGACCTACACTATTCAGCCACCTTTCTAAAACAGACCATTGGATTACAAGGACATTCTTTGCACTCAAATAACAATGTTTAACTGTATAGATAATTATTACTTTTTTTTTTTTTTTTTTACCATGTAGAGCAGTGGACATCTGCTGGTCCATATGGCTTTTCTGTAAAGCTGCACTCTGTTCATGGGTCACGGTATCCTCTGCACACACACTTTCTGTATGAGTGACCTCCAGCTTTGCACTGACCAGATGAGAGCTGGAAATCTGGGAGTCTGAGCAAAAAGCATAAGATTCAATATAGTTATTGCATGACCAAAATTATAGTATACACTTACATTCATTTGAAATAAATGGACATAACAGTAAAATATGAGAAGCATGATGATGCATTTGAACGACCGATTTTATTTTTCACTTATAGGCACAAATAGCTGCACTACACTATTACAAAGCCAAAGACATGTTAGAACACAACTGGATCCAAATTCACTGCAATCACTCTTGCTTTCAGTTTTTTTTAGTGGTAGACATTCTGATGTTTTAGCCTCCAAAAATGCATATTCTTGACCTGACATGCAGGCACTTGAAACATTTTTGTATTTCTCTAGACGAGGCACAAACATTGCTGTTTCAGTTTTTACAGCGCTGATTCATTGTGTACGACATGACTCCTGGGGAAAAAAATAAAAAAATCTGGTCTGAGTTACTGAATGTCATACTGGCAATAAAAGTTGTATTGTCTTAAATTATTTACTGCTACATCTTTTACAGCATTGCTTTAAACATGTGCCAGTACGCATATTTTTTTAGATGCAAATTTTTGAAAGACAGGAAGATACAACAATATAAACCATAATAACAGTCAATCAACTTTTCCTTGACTTTTGGATTTTTCTTCTGATTTATTTGCAAGTTGTATAGAAGGAAAAAAAGAAAAGGTTTCCTAAGAAAAAGTAACTTAAGGCAGCAGGGAAATTGACTTCATCAGTATAGGAATTCAAATGAAACATTGCATCATACTGGGTCAAACATGTGAGTTTGAGTGTTGCACAATGTTCAGCATGAGCGAAGTCAATCTGGAATTAACAATTCACAAAGTACATTACAAATTAGGTTAATTTCATTTACATTTAAATAGGGATAAATATAGTTCCGTCACCAAAAAATACCTATTTCTAAATAGCTTGCAATTCAACTCTTTGCATTCTTCAGGATTTTTTTTTATGGCTGTCAGAACCAACATAGTGATGTTTTTCAGATCGGACCTAAGTCACTTCCGTATGTGGTCGGAGATCTGCTATATATTCAATACGTGGTCGTTCGCCATGAATGAGAACAGGCAGATCGGAATTCATGCAACGTTTTGTCTCTTCACGCGTGGGGAGCTCGCTGATGTCATCAGTCAGCACCGGCATGCACAGGGATTTTACAGCGGTGCAAGCAATAACTGATAAAAAGCCAGGTGTCTGTCTTTCTTCCTTCTTTTGGACCTTAATAAATACAGCTGACTAACTGCTTGTATCCTCCAGAGCAAAATCCCAAACATATTTTTGCTAAAATTGCATCCATTGTTTGAAATAAATGAGTGGTCACACAAATATGATTTTTTTTCAACCCAGACGAAGCAAGCAGAGTTGCATCAAGATGCACGTTTCATCCACATTAGAGCCAGATAAAAGTCACTTTTACAAATTATGGATTTACTGACATGACATGCAAATCCAATCTGACCAAAAAGTTTGAAATTGCATTGTGGCTTGTAATAAATGTAACCTATGTAGCGATTCGTGGGACATGATGGCTAATAATCTGTTTACTTGCAAGACATTAAAATGAATATTTACATTGTTTTTATTGAAAAAATGTAGTTTGAAGTAAACAACCAACAGCTATGACATCTAAATATCTTTTCTTTTTTTTTTATGATAAAGAAACATGACTGACCTTTCCGGACATTGCCAGAGTCTGCTTGCAGACCACCAAGCCCCAAGTTGTGGAGATCCTCAATGCTGCCGTACTTCATCACTGAGTTGATGGATGACAGAGTGGTGACCAACTCACTGTTGATGGAATTGAACTGAGACTGTTGTGGTGGACCAAACGCATCTGCCAACTCACTGTAATTCTCAGCCAGCAACATCTGTTGCTCCTGAAGAAGCTTCTGCACTCTCTCTATATAGTGATCCAAGTCAACGTGAGTACCAGGCTTGTTTTGTGAAGTGAGAGGCTCTGCAGTGACCACTGGGTCAACTGCCATGCTTTTTTCCACTTCTTGGTTTAGTGGTTGAAAAGGGCCACAAGCTATGCTCCGTGTCTTAAGACCAACCAAAAAGTTCTCATCTATACTAGTAAGCCCAACTCCACTGTCTTTGGTTTTAGAACAGGTTACCTTTTCAGTAGTCTCATCTGAAGCTGTGGTTCCAACTGCAATGGAGCGAGACTTTACCGCGGCCTGTATATCTTTTACAAGTCCATCGCCAACAGCGACAGTGCGAGTCTCCAATGGTACTGTGTTGGTTTGCTTGTCTTCAAAAATTTGTTGAGTGTTCATGCATGAATCAGTGAGAACAATGCACTCAGTGTTTGTGAAGTTATCTACAGTATTCAATTCTGTGTTTGTATGTTGAGAAAACACTGCGGGTAATACCATTACAGCCGAGTCCATTGTACTCACAGGGTCAGTTGCTGTGGCTTTGGACAGCACCTCTTTAATTGGACTGACCAACACATCTACTGTGCAATCTCCACACCCAATGGACCTAAATACTTTTGCCGGTTCAGGCTCGGTCTTAAAAAAGTCTAAACTTTCCACACTCAACTGAGTGTTCACTCCCACCTCACATGTACATATTTCTACCCCTGATTCCTGATGGCACATTATAACCTCCTTTCCAACACACTTATCTCGAACTTCCACACGTTCTTGTACAACCCACCTATCCATTGTCACATCTGGACCCACAGCAATATGTCTAAAATCTGGTTTACAACAAACACCAACAGTGTGTGTTTGTGGCAAATGGCATGTGCTGACCTCATTGCATTCCGCATGATTCCCGACTCCTTGACTCTTTGTGGAGACCTTGGCCTCTACTGAAGTGCTATACATTTCAGGCTTTGCCAGTGAACCTTTGTCCAGTTTCTTCCTTGAGCCAGCCACCTGAAGCTCTAACTTAAGTTTGCCCATCTCCATTTCATGAGTGGTCTCTTTGAGCTGTACCTCCAATCTGTAGATCTTCTCCTTAAGAGCCTCAATGGTTTGGTGCTGCAGCTCTATTTCAGCCTCAGCCTCAGTGGTCATGCCCAGCATGGCCTCAGTCACCCCAACTCCTGTGCTTCTTGTTTCCTGCTCAGTCCCTACAGCAACATCCTTGCTCTGTCCTGGCAACTTCCTGTAGATTACTACATCATTCATGTTCTCATCTGCACCAACACCAATGGATTTACTTTCACGGTTCCATTGTCTATGCAAAGCATTTTGGTTTGTACTGTGTTGTATTTGGTGTAAAGCATGTTCTGAGTCCATACTGGTGTCCTGTATATTTCTCTCTAAAGCCTGTACCTCAGCTGTCAGTTGCCGAAATTCTTGTAGTCTTTGTGAGCTCTGTTCTACGTTTTCTGGCTCAACAATGTGCAGCTCGGAACCCGACTGAAGCTGGGCCACAGGCTCATACTGATCAGCACTTCCTACACTGTAGGATCGCTTCCGAAATGCCCCCGGTTGGCCCTGCCCAGGTAGTTTTGAGTTCTTTATCTGTGACACCAGCTGTCTTTTTTCCTCCTGCAAAACAGAGATCTTAACTTGAAGGATAGGGATGGTTTTCACCTGCTCCTCAAGCTCTTTAAGTCGTTTGAGAGCCACCAGCATCTGATCACGGATGTTCTGAAGGTGCAGGGGGCTGATGTTAGTTACTGGCGTGGTCATACCTGAACTCAGTGGGCTGTGACGTATTGAGCTCCCCATGGAGGATGTTAAGTAGAGACTGTATTCACCATTGGGCAGATGTCCATTATGCTGAAGAGAATTTGAACTAGGTGAGATCTGGCTTGCCCCATATGATCCACCAAAGGATGACAAAGAGCTACTGGAACCCATTCCCCCAAAACTGGCCAGCCGCCGACGGGGTGGCTCAGTCGCTGGAGGCTGCATGAGCAGCCGCTCCTGTTCTAATCGCCTCCGAGTCTCCATTAGTGTTTTCTCCACCTGGAGGTTTTGACGGGGGAGATGGGGTGAAGGCGGTGGCAGCTGCTGCTGCTTGACCTCAAGAACGTTCAGAAAAGTCTGTGGGGCCTCATTGATTTGTGCAATGTGGCCCAGGGAGGCTAGCTGGTTCCGGGCTGCAAAGAAGACTGGAGACTGCTTGCTTTCATCACTGTTGGATGATGACAGAGAGTCTGTAGAGGTCCATTCAGCCTGACCAGACTGTGGGGGTGGCACAAACCTGGTCACTTTGGGTTTTCTCTGAATGTTTAGCTTCTTAATGGTGTTGCCCCTTTCTATGTCATCAACATACTTGAGGAAGTCCAAGTCTATCTGATAACCATATGGGGTTTCCAAACAATAGGGGGCCGCAGGGTCCTTGTCACCATCGTCTTTATCTATGGAGAATGAGAGAGACAAAAACATTGAATGTAAATAAATAAAATTGAGACAAGCCAAAGAAGAAAAACTTTTCTTCTTTAAAGTGACACATCCCGAAAGCTATTTTAATGACTACTAAGCCTGTAGAAGGGAAAAAATGCAAAAAATTTATCATTCCATTAACTTTTAAAAGTGTCTCTTAAGATTGTATTGAACCAAAATTTTAACTAACCACATGAACAAACTAACTGTAGTAACTGACCAGCAAAATAAAGTTCTCCTGCAAGTAGAAACATGTAAACTCTAACGATGTATGGAAAGCTGCACACATCAATCAAGATAGCTCAAGGAACCAAATTGACATTATTAGCAAGCCACTGAGAAACACAGATGTCTAATGAGGTCGAATTTAGTTTCCACGTCTCACAGTGTAGTAAACAGAACACCTTTAAGACATTATCAAGGCAACTTGAATAGAACCCAAGACAAATATGGAGCCATGTTTTTAATAGCTTTGGCAAAGAATGCGTTCCAGGGGTGGAGTTCCAGGCAAATGTTGAGATCTTTCCCCTGCACCAAAAATCTAGCCACTGCTTTACAAATAAAAATGCATTCATCATCACTGCACAAACAAGGAACATCGTGACCGAGGAACAAAAACTTCACAAGCCTTGCATATACAGTACCACATTCCAAACTGCACTGAAGAGGATTCATGACATTTTCAGCCAGGCTTTTAAATCTACACAGTATTAAGCATTACACTCTCAGTATCTGCTGCTTAAAATAGTCGCCAAAACATCTTAATTTAGATCAAAATCATCATTTCTAACTATTCAACAAGACAGGTCTGCCAGAGGAATTCCTTTATACAGAGACATAATTTAGAAAGGGCAGTCTGGTAATTTAACCCATAATTCTTCAAGGTCCACTTACCATGCATCAAACAGCAGTCCCTATTTCGGAGCTCCAATACTTGGTTCAATACTTTTTGGCAGTAACAGACAGTAGGAACCAGAACGAGCAGGCTAAAGGCAGGCACTTTCTCAATCCTCACTCCATAAGGGGAAAAATTCCACTATTGGTGTAAACTTAGCCAAGCTCCACTCAGCTCCCATAGGCTGGCTGCTTCAGCTATTCAGCCAATTACAAGGCTCATCTTCTGCCTCTGCTTCCCTTGCAATATTTTTTTTTTCTTTTTTTTTTTTTTTTTTAATACCCACTCTGCTCTGACAGGGAAGCCTTTCTTCAAGACAATGTTGCAGGCTATAAGTATAAATTATATAGACGGACAAAATAAAACCGTCCTCCTTTCAAACAGTGAATCAAAAGGTTATACTAAGTCTATTGTACCAAAAAGACAAATAAATGTGTTTTAAATAAAATGCCTTTTCAAACTCTTGGATGACAGCCATCTTACAGTACATGCTTGACAACAATCCCTAGCTTGTTGGAAAACAGGCAGACACAGAACAGTATCGAAGAAGGAACAACTGAGTTCTGACCTCAGTGCGTGTGCGTGTGTGTGTGTGTGTGTGTGTGTGTGTGCGCAACCCAGGAGACTGCAAGACCTGTGACAAATAGGGAGCACCAGGAACAAGTCCAACTAAAGCAGTAGAAATTTCACAACGCAACAACGCTGACAAACACACAAACCTCACAGATATTGCGTCCAGTCAATACATCATTGCTTAGATCAGAAACAACATTTAAAGAATATGTGTATCCCTGGTTGAAATTTAACTACCAGCTATATCTGCAACCTGATTTCAAAAAGATACACACTTAATCAATGCATAATATTTGTGTTAAACAAAGGGAGACTACTATATGGTTCGCTTGCAAACATATTCCATTTGAAAATCTCATTTGTCCTCACCTGTTTACTTAATTATTCCTGTCAACAAGTAATCACAGCTCCAGTCGAAAGGCGCAATGTTTTTGTCACGGCATATGTCTAGATAACTATTTAAAGGTGAGTGGCTAAAGCAGAAAGGAGGAAACAGAATCACCCAATAGGGTTGCGGTAAAAGATGACCCCAAAGATAGCTCCGGCTGGATTAGCAAACACACCAGACAGAGCGGCATGATTGTGTCATCACTGAGCTGTTTGTGAACAAACTCGGGTTGAACCAATACAGGACGACATACAGGAGTGTGTGCAAGAGCTCACTTGTTCCAGTGGGAAAATTAATCTCTTCAAATTAGAGAAGAGCTTGTTAAAATGTTTTGATTTGAAGAAATCATCTTGGACAAGTTTTTCATTTTGGTTAAAATGGAACATAGGAAATAAGTGTTTGGCTTTTAAAAGCCAGTGTTTGGCTTTTAAATGACTTTTGAATAATGACGAAGCTTTATCTGTACTCAGAGACTCATCTCCACAGTGAATAGTCACGGTTTTCATCCAACATTTCTTTACAAACCTAAAACGAGAGTTGTCTTGGTTTGATAATTTACCTTTACAATGAACCTAATACAAATCAAAAAGAAGTTAAAATAGTCAACAACAGATAAGGCATTTAAAGAGTGCATCCATCATGGCACGGAGCACACACTCAATTTATCTCCTTATTTTCACATTCACTAATAAAATACGGCTACATACTGCAGATTTGCATAAAATGAAAAAAAAAAAATAATAATAATAATTTCAGTTGCATGGACCAAAAAAAAACAATAACAAAAAAAATAAAAATAAAAAACTCATGATACGACTCATAATAATAATAATAAAAATAATAATAATAAAAATAATAATAATAAAGGGCAATAACCCTGGCAGAGGTCATTGTAAGAATATCTGTGACACTTGCTCGAACCGCACTGTTATCGTGCCCCTTTTTCAAGGTGGATCTGCTTCCATGCAGCTGCAAACTAGTGAAGTCAAGCCAAGATAAAGTTTGAGGAATGGGAATATTTACTTTGGAGAAAAAGAAAGTGCAACATGTGCAACTTTTTAGGTTGACCACACAAAAAAAAAAAGGAAAGAAATTAAATACAGGTAGCTAAGTTGAAGTTGAAGCTCACATTCCTAATTTAAGAAAGACATGCTATAATATATTAGGAAATTTATTTGATACAAGTGGTCTTTGTTTATTATTATTTTACATGGTTTTATTTTTCTGATGAGGTCACTAAATAAACTCTACCACATAAAACGGTGGTACCATACAATGGTTTATAAACCTCTTATAAATTTCTAATTCATGTTTTTAGCAACCATGCTGAGAAGGAATTTTAGCAGTGGTCACTGAGGAGGAATGTTAACCACGTAACCATCTGGTTAAAATAAATAAATATATAAATAAATAAATGAATAAATCTTCAATTGGGAAAATTCAGCCTGAATCTTGAGACCACAACTAAAAGCCCTCTTAACTTTTAAATGCAGCTTTCTATTTTGTGAATGTTCTACACTACCTACTCCGATTATCTACTTTTAGGAGGACTAGCCGTCACTAGGTCATGGTTTTGCTCCTCATATTCAAGAACTTTTCTTCTTCTTCTACGGTGAATCAATAGTTCTCTGTAGACAACATTTACGGTTTCACACAGTGGGATCCTGTGTGGCGCTTTCAGACAGGCCTTTAAAGGGCTAGTTCAGTGGAATCCGGCAAATGTTTGCAGTGAAAATAAAGGGCAGACAGTCGTGTTTGGCCTTGATTGAGCCCAAATTCATAATGTGGGAGAAAAATAAACATCGCGTGGCAGATCGTTTTACAAAGTGCAAATATCTTGGGAGGCATCTCAGTTTTCAACATTGACCTCGATGGTACTCACTTTCAGCATTACCTGGATCAGTCTTTAGAATAATGTTAACTAATAATGTTAAGGTAAAACTATTAAAGAACAAAGACCTTTAAGTTAAGCTTGGTGGGAGAAAAGGCAAAAGGAGTAAATAAATCTGACAGCATATGGAGATACCAGACATGCGTCATGGTTCTTCAAGCATATTGGCCATAGATCATCTGTGTTTAAAAATGTTTGGCACGTAAGTGACGGCTTTGATGGGTCTATCTTCAGCATGACTATGTTAGAAAGGAAAAATACATTTTTCAACGACGCATAAGACCTCAAGTTAGATTGGATACAGATAGACACAGAACTTGTCCTGACACCCCAACTAAATAAAAGTAGACCTATTTACCTACAACTTAAAAAAGTAAAGTGACCCATGAAAGTCATGAGTACAACCATTTGCACAACTCTCACATTTCTTAATGCGTTTGATACAATTCTCAACAACAAATTTCCAACACGTTTGCCTGAAATCTTTCACCATTCAAGAGAAATTGTTAAAAGGCAACCATTCAATTCACTCCACACTCACCTCTGGATCCGCAAATAAATGAAAGAGAGCTCCATTTAGTGACGAGAGCTGTGCAAGCAGTGCTGTAGCTGGTTACCACTGAGACGCTGCTCTTACACACGCATGCACTAAACTGAGAGAAAACAAGGGCCCTTTTTCCTCATGCCGGTTTGGTATTTCCTGACCCGACCCAAGGAAACCACGTCAGCTCGAAGTTTAATTACCCTAGGAATTCACGTCATACTCTAGCAAACAAGCCGGCTCATTTAAAAAAAACAAAACAAAAAAAAAAACAAAACGCAATGCATCCACCTGGCTGCACAGGCTAGGCTTAGGAGTAACACACATCCAGCCATATTTATACTCCTAATTTTAAGCTAACGGAGTTAACAGTTAAGTCGAGCACATATGGAAGTCTATGGAATGTACTGAGAGCGGACGCGCGGTTGTCCTGATTCTGGCTATTTACACCTGATGGTCCATGGAAGAAACGACTAAAACGATACCAGGTTTCAGCAATAAAAGTCTGCAATACTCCATATGTGAAATGGGATGGAAATGGTTGTGACAAGAGAGCAAACACCGCAGTTGGTGGTTTAAAATTATAATCAGGCCTTGTTTATTTCAGCTTATAATCGAGAATATGACCTATGACAGGGACGTTAAAAATAACCAGAAGAGTGAGGATGTCTTTGTGAATGGTTAGTTATGACGGGATTGAGTCTTTAAATTGAATACAGTCTTTTACAGTCGACCTGCGATTATGCACCTCAATGATTTTCATAACGCAGAGAAAAGGAGAGAATCCTAGAAATGGGAATTACAAATGGAATTCTGTATAAATAAACAATGCATCTGAGATTTCAGAGTTGAAACGATTAAGCTATGTGCGCCTAAAATATGAAGTCACATTTATTTTATAATTTTTTTAAAGAGAAGAAATCCAGCACATGACTATCAGTCAAGTTATAAAGGGTTAGCTAGTTGCATCAGACTATGGATAACGTCTAAGTACAAGGTACTTCAAAAAAGTGCATTTCTGACTGAAAGAACCCTGACCTTTGCCAAACTTTTGTGCTCAGTTTGTGCCACAGTACAAGTAAGGGATACCACGCAAATGTCTGTGGTATTGTACAAAAATCATCCGCAATGTGGTAGAATGAAATGGTCTGAAGCAAAGTGGCTTAGTGATTTGCCACAGATTACCATTTTAACAACCAACCAACCACTTTGCACTTTGTAACAGCCCGTAGTTATACTTAAGTCTATGGAATATACATGAAACACACACTCGCTCATCGTCTATACCACTTTATCCTGTATACAGGATGGGGTGGGGCCTGGAGCCTATCCCAGGAGACTTAGGGGTACACCCTGGACGGGGTGCCAATCTTTACACGAAATGATCAAATATAAAAAGAACAGCTTTTTGAGAATCTTATTAAGAATGTGAAATTATGAAATAACTATAATGTAAAGCAAAAAGCTGATTATCTTTAAATAAGATGGGGTCGTCCAAAGAGGAGAAAACCAGCTTTACTGCTGATTACTGTATAAAGCCATTGTAAGAAAACTGACCCTCCTGAATGGAAAGGATTCCACTATTTACAGAGCTGTTAATCAGTTACAGCTCCACGTTGCCCAGAGGCACAGCTTAGCAACATGCTTCTAACAAGGTGCCTGGCTCTGGCTTCATTTGAAGTGCACAGAATAGACAAGACCTTTTGTTTTCCATCAGTGACAAACAGTTTTGTGCAAACATCCCAGAGCCAAAGTGACTGAACTGAAGACTCTCCATGCACATGGTCCAAGCTAGAGTACAGACTGTGACTTCCATGTTAAACAAGAATCCTTCTGTGATAATTTTATCAGTGCTTGGCTTTTGATCAGTTCTGAAGTTCAGTGCTTTAGTGTAAATCCCTGGTTACGCACAAACAGATTATAACTGGTGCAAATGATGTGTCCTTCATATGATCCTAAGAAACAAAAGTATTTTGAAATAAAATGCATATTTCGGTCTTTCCTTTTTTTCTTACCCTTGTGTAAAGAGGCGAAAAATGTGTGCACATGGCCTAGCATGGCTGCCAGCCCATATTTCACACCACGCTGAGAAAATCCAGCTCATACGTATTTGTGTGCTCTTTAAAACCAGTTGAACTCTAGGAGTTCAAAATTCCTGTTTGCCATTTCGAACAATGCACAGATGTGATAAATCCCTGTGGATTTAAATCTTTCTTGAAGCATAATGAACCATGGTTTAAAGAAAACTGGCTGATTAGCGATTTCAAATTTTAAAATGTGGCGAATATTCTCTCTAAGAAAATCAAGTAAAGAATTAGGTTCAAAGTATATCATTAAGGGATAATGTAAAAATTTGACTTTTTTTTTTTCTTTAAAAAGGCAAAATTTCAGCCTCCGAGTGGCGCAGTGGTAAAGTGTTCGCCCTATCATCTGGAGATTGCAAGTTCGATTCCCGGGTGATGCTGTAACCTCTCGCAGCATCGAGGCATAGAGAGAGCTGATTGGTCGACCTCTCTCAGGTACTTAGTGCGCCCACATTAATCGCGGCTCTACAGCCAATCAGGGGCGTCTGTGAGCTCACGCAAGCGGAAGAAGCGGATAGCGCTGTCCTCCGAGTGGGTTACGCCGCCCCCAAACGGTGCGTGAGCTAGTACTTCAAAAAGATGTGGTCGGCTGGCGTCACATGGTTCGGAGGAAACACGTGATAGTCTTCAGCCCTCCCGACTGAGTGGTAGTAGTCGTCTTAATGTGGGAGCCCCCTAGTGACAGGGAGGAATTGGATACGACTAAATTAGGGAGAAAATCGGGGGAAAATCCAAAAAAAGAAATAAATAAATTTCTGTTAGCATGTTAATCCAAGTGGTTTATGCTGAATTGTAACACACCATTTGTTGACAAAAAAGGGAAAAAAAAGCCCCGTCCCAGTTGATAGCTCTGAGGTAGAAGAGTTAGCGAGCAGATGACATACGATCAAATTTGACAGCTCATTAATTAGTTCCAGTTAATCAACACTTTTCTTGCATCACAAAATGAGTCAAAAACAACGTACGACTGATCCACAGCAGTTGGATGCACTAACGAAGTGTAAACTACACAGACTCATCCTTCATGGCAAAAAAAAAACAAAAAAGTGTACATATTGTGTAATTTGAAATACAGTTTGTGAGGAAGCGGTAATTACCTGCAGGGGTGCCGTTAAGTTGTGTAGTTTGGGCCATGGCTACAACCAGTCACTCTCAACCCCACACAGGTGCTGAATGGGGTCATACAAATGCCATGCATCAAATCCAGTTTACCATGCAACCTGATGACAAGAAACACACAACATCTAGGTAAAACATCATGCAAAGCACAGCAGCAGTATGCATGGTCAAAGTTAGAAAAGCTTATTGCATACAAATAATCAATTGTTAGTGCCACATGTGCAGGTTTAATGTCAGTCTGGTTATACAGTACACTTAACAATGAGTAAAAACATGCACAGGACAGACATTATCATATACAGTTTATACACAGTGGTTAAGGTTACTGACATTTCATTGACAAATCTGTGCTTTTGTTGGTCTCAGGATCAGACCTATATGTAATGATGGAAATCCATATGCAACATTGGTTGTGTATTTGCATTATTTTTAGACAGAATATATAAAACAGATGAATGGATGGATCGGACTAAGGAATAGGTGGATGAGGGAGCCAGATGGACACAGACAGAAAGATAGATAAATAGGTACGACAGACACAAACAGATGGATAGACCGACAGGCAGAAGGACAGATGCATAAATAGAGACAGAGAGAGAGAGAGAGACCGATGCATGGATAGACAGACAAACGAGGAAATTATAAATGAAGTTTGCACATTTATACATCGTTAACTGTTTCGCGTTCAATATAGACACAATACAGTATAAACAAAAAAGCATACTGGGTCAATACAAACTCTGCACATAAGGCCCTTATATCGGAACAGAGCAGAGCAGAGCTTGTCTTCGCTTTTTAAGTGGTGGTCCACAAAAACAACATCTCCATTTCCAGAGTGGTACCTCAGACAGCCTCTAAATAAACCTGGGTAAACTTTAAATGCAATGAGGTCAAATATAGACTGGGACAAACTAAGTTCTCGTCTTGAGCCAGGTCAACAGCTACCGTAGTTTATCTCTGTTGTGAAAATAAACAGGGAAGGAGGCAGACATGAATCCCACCAATCAGGGGCCAGAACGAGGCTCTTTGACCATGTAATGCTGATCATGTGACACAGGGTCATCAATTCAAGTGCTAAAGTCCATGGTGGGAAAGCATCCATGATGACTGCCCCTACTGAAAACACTGGTGCTATCACTCATGTTTGGAAAAGATACAAAGATGTGCAGACGAGGTCAAGCCTTAGTTTACAGCATGCTTAAAAAATTCCTGAAAAAACAGCAGGATGTAGAAGCCTGTGGCGCTGTTCCCAGAAGAGCAGATCAAAAACAATGTTAAACAATGCTTGATGATAATCTTTATAACCAGTGCCAAAAGTAACACAGAAAAAGTGGTACTTCCTAAAACAAACCGAGAACGGTGGAAAATATCGGAGCAGAACCGTGTGGTTACTCAAACAAATGTTTCTGATGTGCAACCAAACTGAATCCCAAACGTCTTCCCATTCATTTCTGAGAATACGACATAGAAGCTTTGTTCTGTAAACCCACAAAAAAAAATAAATAAAAAAATAAAAAAAATGCAAGTATGCCTTTAAGACCAGTGAAAGAACAGTGTCTGACAAACATGAACTGCACCAGTTTTCATTTACTTGGGCATACTTTCTCAACTACACCACTCAATCCAAAACACACACACATTCATGCTTCATTTAGTCATCCAACAATAAAAACCATAAGAAACAGCATAACCAGACAGCTGTGCAATGCACAAAAACGTCTTGCTATTTAAAGTGAAAACTTGCCAAATCTCCCCAGGGTATCGTACTCTATGACTCAATCATATCCGGAAGGCAAAAAGCTTGAAAATGCTTCTTCCTTTCCCAGCTAAATTACCAGTGTGGAAATCACATGATGCAGAACAGCCTTAACGTTACAGCACTCATAATAATGTTGTTTAAACCTGATTGCAATGGTCAAAAGACTGAGCAGCTTATTGCATATTGAGAACGATATAAGCAATTCATCCTTATATTAAAACATTTGGCGAATTCAAAGAACACCACTGGATGCACAACTGGTTCCACAGGGTCTGGTTAAAATACATTTAAAAAAATATTTGATTAATGCATGACTAAAGATAACACAATAAAACATATTACACTACATATCCATTTGCATGGATGCTCAATATATACACAGTAAGCGCTCCTGCAAAATGTTGTTAAATTGTAAGTAAGGAGGATAGACTAGACAATCCACTATTCCTATTAAATCATATCAATTATGATGCATTAAAGAAGCCATGCTTTAAATACACAGGACAGTTCAGAATACACGGGGTTCAGAATAGCGCAGACTTTCCTTATTTTTTTAAACCAATGCCAGACATTTAATTAAAGTTAAAGTAGAACACCCAGCATATACTCAATATACAAAGCAACATAGACGTACCAGCTTCCTTCATCCTAAAACCCTTCCACTTCTGCAACAGTTAGCTGCAGCGAATACTCCGATCATAGTCCCGCACTAACCCGCTTAGCGCTGTGCCTAATGTGCTGCAGCCAGAATTAGCCGAGTTGCTGAGATGACAGTGAAATGATCTAGGTCCTATATCAGGAAATGACACATCCTGACTGGACAGATCGGTGAACTGTAACAGTCTGCACCCTGTAAAAGACCCTCAGGTAGAAAGACTAGCCGGGATGCCAAGATCACCATGTCCGCAAACTGTAACAGCACTAAAGCTTATTAATGGACGTTAAAGATATGCAGGAGATTTCACGCGAATCGGTGTGTAAACTTGCAAGGCACACCTACAAGAACAACACCCAACCCATAAATGTCCTGAGCTGACTGCAGATGAATTAAACAGCTAGTAAGATTTATTACATTGAAGATGTATTATGTCATAGGTGATACCAAAACATTGATATATCATCTTGGACATGGTGTGTATGGATCAAATAACACATGCGACACATGGTACCGTTTATGAGCAGAAGACCAGGCCATGTTCCTCAACTATGTTCCTTATCAGGAACACCAAAAAAAGGTAAAAAAATATTCAAGCTGACCAAAATTTCCTTCCAGCAGCAATCCACATTGGCCCGAATTTCTGATTAATACCATACTCTACATTAAATAGAGAAAATCATGGAGCAAGCTGTTCCACTGTTGGTGTGAGATAAAGGTGGAGACCTCAGCCAACACATTCCTTGTCTCTAAAGCGCTGAAAGGAAATCGCCTGACGGTTCCACCCAGACAGGGGCAAAATTCTGCAGATGTGTGCAGGTCTATGCAAAGTGCTGGTTCAGATCTATCAGGGAGGAGAAAAACAAGGACTTCAGATAGGACTAAACATGCTGGATTTGCTATCCAAGCTAACATTAATACTAAACCTGTTTGAACCACAGAATTAGATACACATGACATGGCTTTTGGTTCCATGACAATTATGACTAAAGGAACACAAATTCAGCAACAGTTCCAACCCTTCAAATAATCTTCATGTGCAAATATTTAGAAATGTGGGTGATATTTCGATCCTCCCTTTACCCGTCACATCTTGTTCACTCAGTGGCCAAATGCATCTCGGTTCTAGGTGAAGCGTCATAGACAACTACACCAACCAAGAAGACACCCTCCTAATGGATTTCTTGCAGGTAAACTGGTATTAACAGTTTGTTCTATGCCATCCCAATCACTACCCGAGCTATTAACATTCACATGGTTGCTATGACAAGAACAATGCCACAAGCACACCCAGTAACAATTTAATTCCTGTACTGTATTTTGCACCTTCCAAAGCTAGCCTAGCCATAACTGATCTACCTTATTCAGCAATTTTAGGGCGTTTTCACGTTTTCATTTCTGAGAAGACTTGACCCCAAAGTCTTGTTTCTTTTTATTCAGTGCATACAGCGTACTCGGGCACAGATCGAATCAGATACAGAAGCCAATTGTACGCGAGGTTGTACCCTAAGTGGATGCAACGTAATCCGTGCAGTCTGTCTCCACCGAAAACTCGCAATCGTTTCTCGATACGAGTTCAAATCAAGCGTGCCTAGTATGAACGCACTCTTAAATGTAGCTCAGTGTGTTGATTAATGTGTTGAACTTAATAATAACCAGAAATCCATTTAACATACTGCTTGAAATGTGCACAAAACCACACCAAACATGCCTTCCTTTTACATGAGTGCAGATGTGCACATTATGTGGAGACTACTGCAAAACAAACGCCCTACTGATTCCCCCCCAAGTATCATAAAGAATTGAGTTGGCCGAAATGGCAGGAAGATCCTACACAAGACGCTGATTCCTAAGATTTTGATATCGATTTGACAATATTACTGATTAATTAAAAAAATATATCCTGTCATATGACACATCGTATGCAGAGCCAATAGACCTAGTAGCTCATCCTCTAGCGTAATGTAAAGTAATAGCATCGAGAAAAATAACAGAGCCATAATTATTTCTACTGTCAAACACTGACGGTCTTCACTCTACCAGTCTCAAACAACTTAGCACCAACTGATTTAAATTAGAGACCTATTTTATTTCGTCCAGACATCAACACTTAGGCTGAATTATCCCTGAACCATAACCAACTAATTCAATGCAATTATCCTGACAGAGGGGTGGATAGTGCTGGGAGTAACATAAAACCCCTGTTCCAGAGGAAGGAGTGGCATTTAAGAGGTCTACCATTCCGAAACACCCAGTCGTTCCACTTCATTCACCACTTCTTTGACTTAGGACCACTGTTGTGTCCTTTGTAAACACACAGCATGGAGGCTGCAGGTGCTGAGCAAATTGTGCAAACCCCAAAAGGCCTTGTTGGTTCCGTTATGAGAAATATTTTTAGAAAGAGTGGATGTAAGTACCATGACCAATGTATACACGACCCTGCTTAGACATCTTTAAAGACAAAACAGAAACAGGCAGAAACGCCAACATCTGCTTCCTCATTAGCCACCGCTGCAGCTAAAAGCCTGCTCCTATCACATCATAAAAGTGGGCGATTTTTCCAGCAAGCATGGATGGTTTCCACTGATGGAAAAATGAGTGGTGTTTACATACAAGCACAATGTTTACTACCCCTCACCGGCCACCCCTAGCTCACTTATGAACACTTGTACATAAGCCTTGCAGCTATCTGTCGTTGAATGCAAGCAGCTGGAGTTCATTAACTCAACCATGGCAGTTTCAGGGACTGGACTCCAAACACCAAAAAAGGCAGGAGGGCTACACACCTGTGCATTCGCATTAGTCTTGATCGAGGCCAAGGCACTGGAGCTTAGCAGTGCTGGAACGACCACACTTTTATTACCAAAGCCACCATACTGTGCCTCATCCTCTGCTTTCAAACCCACCTTTAAAGCAATGGAATTATCTTGACAAGCGTCTGAGAAAACAATGAACACCCAGAATCAAAGATGGGTTTTCTTCCTCCCTTCTACTTTCCTGAATTACCTACTTTCTCTGTTGTTGGGCCCTTTTTTTGCTCAAAAGATTGGGCTTACGAATTAAAATGTCATTTCCTAGCATCTCTTTAATTTTTGAATAGATGCTAGTCGAAGGTGAGAGGCTAAAGAATCTATTTAATTTCACAGCTATTCCAATCGACATGCTATAATAATAACCCATGCAAGGCACCACAATGGTTTCTTGTGATTTTTATTTTTGGTATAAAACAAAAAAAATAAGCTACCTTCCAAAATAAAAAACAAAAATGTACTGGATTACCTGACTCTTTAAAACTGCATGCACCAATGTCACGCAAAATGCCCGTCATCTGTTTGTTGAGAACATTCAGCTGTCAATCTGCCCTCCTAAAGATGGCCATGCACTCCAGGCAACATAAAGATTTAAAAATGAAAAAAAGAGGCCTGACAAAGTGACTTAGTCATGCTAAATATACACCTTCATTTGAGCCGGGCGGTGAGAATGACTTCATCTTGATCTACTTTTTGTCCTCAGCACCATCATGGCCAGACAAATTAGCAATAAATAGCTCACTAGGGGAGAGGCCAAATGTCTGTTTATTAATTAATGGGGCATCATGTATACATTCCAAGAACAGTTTCTATTCTGGTCCTTGAACCTGGCCGTGCGTAAAAATCCAAAGAACAAAAATTTGCATGCTCAGATAATCCATGAAGAATTATTTTATTAACATTAACTATATTATAGATAAACGCAAAATTTGGTTAAGACTGATAAGTAAAAAGATCAAAGAACATCTTTTCGGGTCTATGGATATTTTGACCATTCCTTAATTATTTTCCTCAAATAACCTTTCAACAGAGTCCGAAAGCCAGACATTCCTAAATAATAAAAGAGCATATCTGATTTCACATTTGCTTACAGTAAAAAAGAAACACTCCCTTTTCTGTAGAACTTTAAGATCTGCTTGACGTTGAAGCAACATTCCTGTATGAAAGAGCTGCATTCCTTTATAGGCAGAACCTCAAGGTGTGGAGTTGGTATGCTGCAGCAGGCGATCGGTCTAAAACACCTGAGAAAGGCAGAATAAACTCGGCTTGGAACGACAGCTGAATTTTAATAGGAATAAGGAATGTTAATGTGTCTGGAAACACAGATACAGGACATCCCAAGATTAGGCCACAGGATTGGATTTCTCCCTCTCTCTCTCTCACACACACACACCTTAGAAGTCATCTGTACTTTTAGAGGAAGAGAACTTAACTTGGATAAAAAGTGATGAACTTAAAATAACCAGCAAAAATAAAGATTATCTTCCTGCTAAATTACAGCACCAGAATAACAACAAGAAAAAGGTCACTTACACATCACATTTCTCTGTCCTACTGTTTGAAAAAACTGTCATTGTGTCAGATAAATGAAACATTTGTCAATGTGGATTTGTGCGCAAAATAAAAACAGCTGGATGGTGTCGACCTTTCGGTCATGAAATATACATTCAGTCATGAAATATACAGTATGTTGCTACCTTCTTTATTCCCTTATTCACATGCCAAAATACTCTGTCCATCCACTCTCTCAAAGCAGTTACATAGGAAACTGGATAATACACCACCACTGTCCAGTATGGACGGGTTAAATACCCCATCAGACCTAATCTACAGAACACAATACACTACTTTATGTTATCTGGACCTAGGAGGTGAAGAAGCAGGTGTTAAATGTAATTTGTTCGGTTTGCCTCTGCAAGTTTGGGTGATTACACCCAGCCAACACTGCCATCTAGAGACAAGAACAAAACAATTTAGAAATTTAACAAGACATTAAACTATTAAAGGGATTTGGCTTTTTTTCCCTTTAGAAGGCTATAGAGAGCAAACAAACAAACAAAAAAAAACCCGCTTGCTCTTTTAAAAGTCTCTATCGACGGCACTCAGGTGTCACATTCACAAAGATGTATCAAAATTACCTCAAAACGGCTTTGTCTTATGATTCCAGCAGAGTCGAAAATGTCTGTGTGAATAAAAAAGTGCTCCTGATATCCAAACGAAAATAAAGTCATAAAGCCATTTTCAACCAAACTATAATTCAGAAAAAAAAGTTGTGCTTGAAAGATGCATGTATCTTAATGGTTTGCACAGAGACTGCATGAAGTGAGGCCAAACTCACAGTGTCATTCAACAATGGCTCGACCCCCTCTTTGCATACCCAAGAGACAATTGCAGGGGCTGGGAGGTGTCTAAATCGGTCACGCCCTCTGTGTCCGACATGCACACATACACACACACACAGACATTGTGCCAAGTTCAGCTCTTTCTCAGTGCAAGCTTTCTTTCACTAATCACTCAGATCTTGAAGGTCTCCTACTTGGTCTAGTTCTCGGTCATTCCTTGCTGCTCATGTCCTTTCTTCTACCTTCCCCACCCCACCCCCTTTCTTTGTTATTAGCCCTCTTCTGTCCATTTGACCAAGGACAGGCTGGAGCCAGCTATTTGTTTAGCTCTCCAGTGGAGCCAGGCTGACTAAGGGGCCCATGGCTGATCGTTACTACCTCAGAGCTCTGAAATACAGTGATGAAGAAATCCTAACGTCCTTTAACAAAATAATAATAATAATAATAATAATAAAAAGAAAAAACCCTGCACAAGACTGAACTGAGACAGCATTGAGGAGCATTGGATTTTTTCCAACTTTTGAATGAAATGTTTGCACAGCACCCAGGAATTCCATGTCTTGACAAGTTGGGTGATCTTCAGAAGCTCTTGCCATCCAGTCACACAGAAAGCTGTAGTTAAATCAAGGAAAAACACAAGGCTTTTCTCACCTGACTTCAAACAGCTGTAGTCAGCAACCTGTCAGCTCGCCTGTTTGACCCGTGAAGTGTCTGGTTACCTTCCCATGGAACCCCATTGAGCTGGATGATTGACTCTTGAACCAAAAGGCCAATTTATTCCAAAAAAGCCTTTTAAGAAATCAGTTAACCTTTTAAACCTAAATGGCTCTGGATGGCATCATTCAATATTCACTGGTATAATACAAAAGCAAATGGAGAGTCAGAGTGCCAGGTAACAAAGTGTTACACTCGCATGTGTGAAGACGGCAGATTTAGCAACTATTACGAAAGACTAACAACAACTTATAATTCAGTAAAAATATTAATGAAAATAATTTATCCAAGATGTCAGATAAAGGGAATTTTATGCTGGCAAAATTGAGCATAAAACATCAGAGAAGTATAACTCGTACAGTATGTCTCAAGTGGGATGAATTTCCAACCAAACTCACCTTGTTTAAAACAGAGTTACTAACCTGAATTTACAGGTTTACAGGTTTACTAACCAGGGTTACTAACCTGAATTTTAAAACTAACCTGAATTTTCGAATTTTAAAACTAACCTGAATTTTCACCAGGTTTAAAACACAATCGAGTTTAAAAGCGAGTAGGTTTTGTCTGACCAGGTCACTTGAATTGGCCAAGCATGAAATAGTACGACACAAACAAAGCCACATCTGATCAACTGCCGCAGCTAAATTACTAACTAAGAAAGCTGCAATCTTATCAAATATGAGCCCATGTCCTTCTCTACCTTACAAAGGAGGACTTCCTATACGTCAAACATGAGAACTAGAAAGAATATCCCAGATCAAAGTAGGACAAACCACCTGTCGACTGTTAAATATGCTTTAAATGTCATTTCCGATTTCACTTTGCATATATATAGATCTAAAAAGCAACTGACAAGAAGAATAATGACCTTGAGGAACTCAGCTGGAAAACACACACACATGTTACACAATCGCTGTGTCACAGGACTCCACCAGGCAAGCTTTTGCATAATCATGAATCGGGTCACTGCCGTGTGGCTGGTCCTATTGTTTCCTCTTGGAATCCATATTCAAGGCTCTGATCTACTGTTTATGCCTCTCCATCTGCTGGGCAGTGGGTAAGCGCAGCTGTTTGTCCCACCACTTCCCCCTGACATAGACATAGCCTTTTGTTTTCAGTGGTGGGGATTGCCCAGAGGGACAACATGGGGCGACATCATCATGGTCAGGGATGATTAAATACCTTCTTTGCTATTCAGATTGATATCAGGATGTATGATGGTGTGGACTGGGCGTATTGACGAGGGGTTTAGTGATGCTGTTGTGGACCAACTGACATGAGGGTATGCGTAATCCCTTGGCTAATTAATAATCATGCGTGATTAGAGCCCTGAACAGAGCAGGAGGAGTGCCAAGCAAAGATACTGTTTTTTTTTTTTTAACACTTTTAGATGACTTTGATTGAATTAAATGATTAAGATTTATCATCATTATATTTAATTCAACATGCATTAACCTTTAACATTTTTATGAGTAAATGTTTAAATCATAATGTCAAAATATTGCACTGATTTGGAGTTAAAGAACATGTTTAAAGTACTTTATTATACTTCGAGAAATGACCACACAACTAAAAATTTACTAGAATTTTCAAGCTCTTGATGACGATACATTGCAAGTATCACAAATCACATAACATTTCTCTACATCACTAGTTTAGAACATATAAAAAATAAAAATAAAATCTCACATTTTGTGTGTGGTCACATCAGTGTGTTTATTTTCATGTAGTCTCATAGTCTTGTAGGTATCACTAGACTGTGCAGCACTTTTTGTCAAAATGACCAAGAACTAAGCCTTAATAGGAGGCTTGACCCCAAAAATCATTTCCCACCTGCCTTAAGCCGAGCAAATACCCGTCCATTTCCGATTTTCTTCTTTATCACCTTCAGCATTATATTTTTGTTCCCAGTTTCTCTTGCACATTATTAAACAGGATAGAAACGAATCTACTTAGCTTTACATTTTGCTAAAATAACATTAAAAGTGGTTAACCATTATCGGTTTTATTTATAATCAAAAAATGATTTGGATGTTTCTTGCTGTGTAAACTGTAAAGTTAAAATTTCTCATATTAGGGGGCCAGAATTCTTTCCAAGACCCCAAAGTCTGTTTTTTTGACCAATGAGAACATAATTGTTCCATGCTTGGGAACAGTGCTCGAGTCTACTTGAAGAGGTGGGTCTTGGGCACAGCACAGGATACTCGCCAGTCTCATCCTACACAGGCTTAGCTGATGAAGCAGGGAAGAAAGTGAGCTCGTTGCTCTTGACATTTTTGCTGAAATATCAATAATATTAGGATTAGTGCGAAAGTTAACTCCCTTGTTCTTTTCTTCTCATGTTTAATGATAGCTCACAAACCAAGTAGTGTAGGTGCATACTGCCACCTGCTGTAACAGAGAGTGTAAATACGCAAGTGTGCCAGAGAACGGAGAAAAAAAAAAAGAAAAAAAACAATGTCAACGCTGGCCAGCGGGGGATAGTGGGAAAGGGGGGAAGCAATCGTTAATAGCCAAGGTACAAATCAGTCATGTCTGGTGGAAACACCAGCCTCAAGAATCACTGTTTAAAGGAGATTATAGTATATTTTGCATCCAGGATTGTTTTACAATGTAAACAGAAATAAAAAAAATCATGACAGACCATTATTTCTTTGGTTATCACCCAGGAGTTTCAAACAATTTTCCATCATCTACATCATTTCAAGTAATGCATAAAGGATAAAATGAAGTTGACTTGGTGAACAAAGATTTGTCATCAGGTGCAGAAACATCCAGCATTTAAATAATCTATTTTAAAATCAAACCTGAGATGGAATCTATCAGCGCTTCCTGATTTCAATCAGCTTAAACATAGTTTAAGAATAGCCTTATACAGAATCAAACCGTCAGCTTCAAGGGTGGTGGCTATAGGAAAACTCTGTTGGACAATGTTACATTTGTTTGGCATGGAAGAAAATAGTGTATAGATTTAAGGAGTCACTTAAAGTCTAAAGGTTTCTACACGTCTACCATCAAACCTGGGGGAAAAAATAATGTCAATATGATTACCAGTATTTTATTTTATTTTAAATACACTTTGTTTGGTTGTAGAGCAAAAAATAGGGGATGTCTTGGGTGCTTTAGGTTTTTTAATGCACACAACTGCATGTGGTGTTTTGTTACACCATGATGTGTGTGTGGAGTGCTGTGGCTGACAGTGTGTCAAAAGCATCCGGACACCCATTCACAAAGCTAGCACCTTCACAATGGAGCTCTGTCTTAGCATACGTGCTCGAGCAATGGGAGTAGGACGAGAAAACCACAATCTGACGTACCAACTTAAAAATATCAGGCCTTTTTACATGGACAAAACGGCCCTTGGAGTGTTGAATAAATATGAGGCGAAATAAATGCCAAATGTTTCCATCCAAACTGACGTATTTTAGCCAGCTTCAGCCAACCTGGCGTTTTAGCCTACAGGCACATGACCTTCATCACTAATAAGTCCTTTTGAGTCATAGCGTTATCAGACTCCAGAGTACAACAAAGTGCTTTAAAGGTGATGGGTGAAGGGAGGGTAGGGGTAACGGGACAATCCATTGAAAGTGTGAGAAAGTATAAGAGAGAATTACCTGCTGTTGAGAGGCGTGCATCCACTATTTTCAGAAAATCACTTTCAAAACTCCTTAAAAGTACCCCGTGTGGTCCAGAGGAAATCCTTTCTAGACACAAAAAAAGAGAAAAAAAATTTTTTATTCTCTTATTGTAGTTTTTTTTCACAGCCAGAGTAAAGACATTATTTGGATTCAATCTTGAACTTTGTACTTATTTGTATTTAAAAAAAAAATAAAATTTCAATTCTCCTCTAATCTATTTGACATTGTAACCAATTCCTAGAGCACGCTCCCTTCAAGGCCACAACTACCAACCAGCCACAGCAAAGACCATCACATGCTTCCTCCGAGATACGTGACACCAGCCAACCGCATCTTTTCAAACTGCTGCTCACACAGCATTGGTGAACGGAATAACCCTCTTGGAGGAAAGTGAATCCGGCTGTTCTGCTTGTGTTAGCTCGATTGGCTAGTGTCGCAATGATGGATGCGAGACTGGGCGATTATGCCTCCCCTGCCCCCTAAGAGAGAACAGCCAAGCTGCTTTCTAGACTCCCAGCTACAGATGGATGTAGCAGCACACTGGAATCGGACTTATTAGATTTTAGACAAGAATAATTAATAAACATAAATAAATAAAATCACAAATGAGTTACACTACAGAGTAAGACTAAATACAAGAATACTCAGAGGGGATGAGTATAAACAATCCCTGAGATGGGATGTAAGCCTTATGTACTCTTTTTCTGTTACTAGCACCACTAAGAGTCAGAACTCACCATAATCACACAAACACCATAATATAAAGTTGAGCATTTCCATTTAAATGTCAACTTATGAAATATGAATAATCATTATGAAAATGAGACATGGTTACATGTACATCTCTGCTTATACCTTTTACCTCTATATGTTACACAAAAAAAACGTCCCATATGTGTCATCACAAAAAAAGCGATATGTTCTATCTTATCAGCTCACTCATTCGTAAACTTTTGTGCTTCTCATAATCTCAGAAGGTGTCAAAAGGCCATGATGGTACGACACTACTGAGCCCTCATGATCATAATGCTTTGTCCTGTCCCATGGCGAACATGTCTGGAGGAACTCTGCTCTCAGCAGGATGTACAATGATAATAAGGGAGCCAGCGACCTTGTGACCTGGAAGTCAGTTCCGAACATCAAAGTGGAAAGTACACTTCTTATCCGGCCCTGCAATTACATGAGACCCGAGTACAGCAGGATTGATGTTCCCACAGGAAAAAAATCCCAACAGAGACATGGATGTTGACAAGCGGGTAGGGAAGTGCAATGCGTGTACGTGTACATGTATATCGGCCGAGTATTCTGACATGAATGCCATCTCATTGGCACTAGTGTTTCCCAGAAATAAATTTGTGTTTTCTTTCATTTTAGTTGATGAATCTTTAAATCAAATTCAACAAATGGTGTTTATTTTGAGAGAACAACAAATGTTGATGATGAACCCACTGTTAATACCTACTATGACATAAATGCTAACATTGCTAATTTGCATATACTGTAAATATACTATGCTATAAATAGGATCTTGTGTAATTCAGTACACTACACTGTCTTTTATTCCTTCAATTTCTAAACTTCAGGGTCATTCCTGGCCTTGTTCTCTCTACTAAAGATTAAACGGTTCATAAAAATAACAATAATAAACATCTCTGGTGTCTCTATAGTAATGTGGAAAAAACTAAACCTATTCACTCCTTTTCAAAAACTGCTAGTGCTGAGTTAACATGTCCTACAGTATCTTTAGACACTTCGCCTCACACAGTGCCTTGTACCTTTTGTACACTTAGCTGACCGCAACCTTCAGAATCTTACAAGTTGTAATCAACATTTCCCTGTATATGCACAAAGTGAGCTCTCCACAGCAGGATATAATCACTACACATTACACAAAAGTCTTTACAAAAGACTTCAAATTAAAATAGTAGGTAACTTGCAATGCCAGGTCTTGTTTTCTCAAACTAACCGTTTCTTGGCCATTCAGGGACGTAAACACACCAAACTCTCCAGTGAGAACTACTGTGGCTTGTACGACTAGGGGTTCACTAAACTGAATTCGCTCCTCCTTTAGAAGACTGAGACAAGTCAAATGGTCTTGTCACTCCAACCTTAAGATGTACTCATTAGACATGGCACCCTGAGTGGCCTATTGTTATACAACAAGGCAAAGCGTATGACCTTGGCACCCAAATTCCATGCCTGGGAATGAGTTCAGTAACAGCGTGTAGGGCTTAACGAATCAATGAGCACTGATCAAATTAGCAAATGTAGAGCTTAACGAATCAATCAATGAGCACTGATCAAATTAGCAAACACATTGTCCACCGAGTGCACACAGCGGACAGATTTTCATCACCGAATTCCTCTGGACCATTTTAAGCTGAACGGGGGTCAGTTTTTTTTTATTTTTTTTGTGTCAGTTATACACTGCAAAAAAAAAAAAAAAAAATGTAGAAACTCGAGCTATATAGAAAAAAACAAAACAAAACAAAAAAAATGTTAAAGGATCCCAAGTAAGTCAAAGCTGGTTGTTCTTGAAGTAATTAGTCTTATTTGTTGTGTTGAGGTCATTCTTTGTTCCTGTTAAGTCCCCCTGAAGTTTATTCACTGTTCCTTTCCTTTTATCTGATCAGAAAAGAGTTACACAGACTATGCAAGTGATAATCAGAGAATAATAGCATGAGGTAATGTAGTTTTACAACATCAGATTTGGCATTTTTGTGTTCTCGCGTAATATCCTTCGGCTTTATTTTTTCGTACAAAACTCCTTAGACAAATTAAATTGCAGTTCTATACAGTTTTACACAAAAATAATTGGTGCAAAGAAACTAGTTTTTACAGCAGTATAATGAACTACTGGGTGTGGTGAACAATTTTAATTCTGCTTGTAATTGTATTTCAAAGTGCAAAATTCGCACCACATCCCAGCTTTCAAGAGCCACAGTCTTTCAAGTAGTGTGTGTGTGTGTGTGTGTGTGTTGAGGCATGTTCTCATCTTCCAGTTAAAGCACCATTCGTCTTGCCAACTAATGTCAAGGAATTTTTAATTAAGCCATCATTTCATGGTCCTCTGACCAAGCACCATTTTCCAAAACATACAATGCATTGTTCACAAGAGCCAAATGAGCTGAAGCATCAAACCTTTCCACCCCTCAGAATCAGTATAAACAGCAGCAAAATGCCAAAAATTAGTGTTATTTTAAAAATAATTAAATAAATCTGAGCCTTTCCAGACATACCAATAAAAATGTCAGACATTTTCCTTAATGATCGGATAGACGAGAAAGCCTCCAGGTACCTCAGACAGAATTCCCTACCTATCATTTACATAACAGGGCCAAGCGCATGAAAGCAGAGATTTGAATAACCACCCCTAGGAAACAACACGATAAAATCTGGACTGCAGCCATGTTGAATCAGCTGCTGAACCATCACCGCCATCAAGAAAATGTCACTATTGCTGTCAAAATAATTTTAGAAACACTAAAATGATTAGCAAGAAAGGGGATAAAAACCCTTGCAGAACAGGTTTTCATCGGGCCAGCTGAGAATGTCACATTGCACACTAATTTCAATAAACAAACTAGGCGCGATTCAGGAACGTAGCCCTGAGCATTACTCTCAACAAGCACGCACACACACACACACACACACACACACACACACACACACACACACACACACACACACACAAAGATATGATCTTTCAGTAAGCATGTATTAAATATTCTTTCTTTGAACAAAAAGGGAGGGTTGAGAACTACCCCACCAGGAGGCATCATCAGCATGGAACCTCTGTTACCCTGGCCAACCTGGCCTTATTTGTGAAAACAGAAACATGAGAGGCCTAAGGAAGGTAGGCTTTATTGTAGTTTTGCGACTACATGCATTCTTGAATAATTCTCATAAAATACAAGCTTCCTCTCAGACATATGAAGCCATTGTGATTGTTTAAATGCTTTTAATCCAACATCATAAGGCATGTGAAAGGGCTAACTGCTCTATTCTCCATACAAACATCCGCAACTTGATGGTGCTGCTCTCACTGATGGATTCAAAAAAGGAATGCTAGCCATCTCCTGAACCCCAGCCGTGGAATTCAACAAGTGAGCATTTTACTTCCATGCCATTCGCAAGCCCCTGCTTGAGACCATACTGAGCAAATATGAAGTGATAACATATCCTCATGCTTGTAACTGGAAGCTCCTCCAAAAAAAAACAACAACATTTTAAGGCTTCCTCCTCAATTCCTGCTCCTACATACCGATCAACACCATAAGATATGACATTCCAGCATGTCTTGCAGCTGTGTTTAAAAGGGGAATGCAATGATTGCTGGGTATGCCAACAAGTTAGAAGGGTGGCCACAACATCTGGAGATTACAGGGCCGAATGGTGACGGTTTTAGACCGTCAAGCTAGAAATACAGGAATTGAGAATGTAGTCCGTAAGATTAAACATGGATTCTGTGCCTTTAACTGTATGATGTTCAGTTGAAGACTACTTCTAAGACATCTGGATAGTGTACAACAAAACTGGCCACAAAGCAACACATGGTAGAACGTCTTAAAGGAAGAAAACACTGACAATAAAAATGTGTAAGACAGACATCCGGAAGCAAGCTGTTGAAGTTCAGTCATGTCACGGTTAATCTTAAAGTTTAAAATAGGGAGCGACATTTCTGTGGTCTGCCAGCAAGGTCAGCCATGTTCAAAAAGGATGATGCTGAAATCATAAATACACAATACAGCCTGGCTTTTTCTGGCCACCCAAGTTCTTCTATTTAAATCTTGGAAAAGCATGTCTTTATGTGTCATGTTGTGCACAGAGACATTGTCATGGTGGAACAGGTTGAGGCCTCTTGCTTCCAAAATGGGAAACTGTAATGCTACAGGATACACAGACATCCTTTACAATTGTGTGCTTCCAACCTTGTGGCACCAGGTTGGAGAAAGACTGTATATCGAAGTAATGGTGAGGTCAGGTCTCCACATTATTTTGGCTATATAGTGTAGTTATCATCACATGGCCATTTTCTTCAAGGAGAAACTTTCCAGTAGAAATAGAATTCCTTTGGAGCATGCAGCCATGGGATTAAAAAAAAAAAAAAAAAAGGGAACACTGAAGTCCTTTCTGTCTTTGGCATTACTGTACAGCCCTTTAACACTGGAATACCCAAAGGGACAGCGAGTGTGAGGTCAGCTGCGTAGCCCATAGAGATAGCGAGCTGACAGTATAGGGGTAATCCGAGTAGGACAACTGGGCGTAGCAAGCTGCTACGACTGAAACCTGAGGACACTGGTGCTTATTGGCCTAAATACAGAAGAGCCCAGTTTTCCATAGCACATACTTATGACTGCTTTTAAATGTCATCCCATGTCCACTTTTAAGTTTTTAAGCAAACACAAAAAGCATCCTTCCAGCAATGTTTGTACTGTATAAATAAGAAAGCATCAATCATACTGTAGTGTACACCGAGATATTTTCCTTCTGCACCAAAAAGGTCAAGAATTCGTGTAAAGCAATGAGAGATACGTGCATAAAGCAAACCTTCTATGAGAAAAAAGATTTTTTTGCATAATTAAGTAAAATAATATTATGCAAGTTAATGATTAATAGTATTACACAGAGTTAACTCACTAAAATGACCAAGCACAGCAATAAACTCTCCACTAAACACATTCATCCCAACACCATTTATATTCAAGTTTTGATCATCTAAACACTTTCTTTTTTTTTGTTAAGAATATTTCTTTCAGGCCTGCCTGTTCCTGCCCAAAACCACCGCCTTGAAACGCACCAACTCGATTTACGCCCAGCTACATTCCATTTCCTGGTAAACCTACAGTATATGAATGCTTCTAGTGGGTTGATTCTTCTTTTAACTTTCTTCTTCAATTCATTCAAATCTTCAGTAAGTGGCAAAAATCTCCGTAGGAAAAAGCTCCAGGTTTAAAGCCTAACAAGCAATTGGATTCCTTGCATGACTGCAGTTTCTGACTCACCCCCCTTATGTTTTCGGCAGGCTCCATCATAAAGAGCTATCAAAACATTCAATTACGGCAGGCCTCGTCAAGCAATGCGCGCCTCACGCTTCCCAGGGGCAATCTATTCAGAGCCGAGCTGAAAAGCCGAGTAGTTGAAGGGGTTCTTTGCAGTGGCTCTGATGGCACATTATCAAATCCATAATGCTTAGTTTAAGCTAAACTGCATGGGAATTTTAGGCATCTAAAACAAGATACCCCATCTTTTAGGAAATTATATGCTTTCAGAGCTCATCAAGATGATCGATCTGGTGCACATATTAAGGATGTATTTTGTAGCTTTTAGTTTTATTCGATTAATCATCAGATTACAGAGAAAATGTTGATTCAGGCACAAAATGCACTCCACATCTTTTCCCCCTAATTTTGTAACATGACATTAATTCATAGACAAACACGAGGCCACCAAAATAGGTAAAAGAATGCACACATAACTGAACAGCACACATCCATCATGCATTTTGTCCAGAACACTGAGGTTTGCTCATTATTATAGCATAACCCCATCTATTCAAACATATACGGAATGTGATTAAGCATGCAAAATTCTGCCTCTGCAAGAAATGTCTTACCATTATAAAGAAACAAAAGTCTGAGAAAATTGCCATGTAGAACTTTTTTGTTCAAAGGGTAATCCTAGCAACTGACAGAACACACTCGTCCTGAATAGCAACTTCATGTTTAAACATGCATTCACCAGTTACTTTAAAGCAAAGACCACATGGATGTCTTTAAAGAACGTAAGGGTATACATCCATAAATGAGCATCTTTATATTTAAAAAAAGAAAGAAAAACACCTGCGTTGACAATGCGTTGGTATGCTAATGAACTACAAATATTTTATTAACACAAGTTCATGTTCTAAAATTGTGATAAGTGATGACATAATGACCTGTGTAAAGTTCTTTAAATCTCAGGTCTATCGTTAAAGGATCTGCACTGTATAATCAGAAACACTGCATGAGGTTACTGTGTCATGTTCAATACTTAAATGTGTAGACCTTCCACGGAACACTATATGAATACAGGGTAGGACCTGCCTTTATCCTCAAAATATCTCAAGTCTCAGTGGCATGGATTCCACAATATATAGAAACGATGATATGAATCAATCACTACATGACCGCCCTGAAGGCTTTTTTTCTGTTCTATATATTCTATACCATTCTGAGTAAACTCTACATACCTGTTATGTGTGAAAATCTCAGCAGATCGGCAACCAAAGAAATACGCAAACCGGCCCTTTGGGTGCCAACAATCATGCCATGGACAAAATCACCAAGATCATATATTTTCCAACATTGGAGATCAACATTGGTGAACATTACCTGAAGCTGCTGGGATGTATCTGCATGATTTTAGTTTGGCTGGTTAGATAACTATATAAATGATGAGATGACAGGTGTTCCTCAAACAGTGAGATTGCGACCATGCAATGGAGTCCATAAAACTACTGGCTACAAGTTCATCAATGGTCAACGTTTACCAGCTATTCAATTAAATTATATGTACAGAATAAACTAATCAAATTCTGATTTTGGCATTAATTTTCCCCCAAATCTTTAGATTTTTCAGTAAAATAACAAAGAAAACTATTCACGGATACAAGATTCAGTCATTCAGATCGCTCATTAGTTTTGCAAGTAGTTTCCACGTAGATAAATTATTTTATCCACCAACAAACAAATTTCTCTGTTCAATTGGATACCACACACAAAAAGATGGAACCACAATGGTCTCAAGGTTGCTAGTAGCTACCAAGTACGCCCATGCATTCACCTTTTTTATATATCGTCCACATCCATTATATGTAGCATGAGCCAAAGAGAGTTGTTCGTACTTACTCTGCTCATTTGCATTTGTAGAAAAGGAGTATAAATACTCAACCTACAATCTAGGTGTTTATCAGGTTTCTTAAATCTGATGACTGCCTTAATCCGATTTAAGATATCAGCTGTTCTCTTATACTTCCTGAATAATCTGCTAAATGTTGTAACCAGATCATGATGGGATTATATCTACAGTGTTTCCACATGAGCCGCTCAGATGAGTTCTTTTTACTTGAGTGAATATTTGACACTACACTTCATACAAGCGTAAATCCTAGTTACCCCATTCTTCACTTAAATATGCATGTAATCTGATCTCGAGTAAGCAACTGGATTCCATGAGCACTTTAAAAAAAGGAAATATACCCTGTTTGTCTATTCTGAAAGTTCTCAGAATCCTCTTGGGGACATTACAATTAGACAAAAGCCTGTCTCATCATTTCAAAACCTGTCCCTGAAAGAAACGTCATCCGTGACACTGACCAGTACAAACTTCGACTTCAAAGCTAGACAAGAACCAGTGCGATTCTGTCTCATTGACAAAAGACCCTTCAATCAAAGCCTATCTGGCCGCAATGACCACAGCAAGGGGTCTCTGATGTAACCAACATGGGTCACTTGCATTACGTCAGCTGGTCCGTTTGGCCACCTTGTTGATGGCTATTGAAATCACAAACGTTCTGGTGAGGAAAAAAATGGAAAAGAGCCAACCTTTGCAGACTATGGCCGCCAGAATGTCTTTATTCAACAATGTAACCATGATCCTGGGCGGATGGTGAAACTTGTTATTACTGAGAATATTCACTTTGCTCAGTCCTATTTCAAGAACAAGACAGAACACAGCAATGCACATTCAATAAAACCCTGAATAATAGATGAGGGAGAACAATGAGCTCCATCACCTCTCTAAAGAGCCATGTCCGATCATGTCAGACCAGCACTAACATTTTTAGAAAATATCTAATTTCATTCCAACGCTACACAAACACACTACAGACAATTTACTGGCTATTTTTTAAGCTCGGTATTTCAATACCCTTGTGAAACAATATGCAAGTAAGCAAATTTAGACCAAAATAGAATGAACAGGAGGTATTTTCCCAAAACCAACACCTTTGTTTGTAAATTAAAGACTGCATTACACAATATACGCAACAAAATCAAGCCCAGTAGAAATCTGAGTATCCTTGTAAATGTAGTGAGCACTAAATGAACTATGGTAGTGAGCATTAAATGAACTAACTAAGCTGTGGGGTAAAATAGTTAAAATAAACTAAAACAGACTAGTGACGTGTTTTAAAAAAAAAAAAAAAAAAAAAAAAAAAACTTACATCCTGTGGGGTAAAACGATTATTTTTAAAGTGCCCCTATTNNNTCTCGTTTTTTATTGTTTTTTTTATATTACAAAGTGTTTAAGCGAACCCGGCATGAATGCTCGGTCACATTAACAAGTGTGGTAACGTTAATTGTAAGATGGCGGGCAAGTTGTTCGCGGTCAGAATTTTTTTTTTTAATCATGAATAGAGATTGCTGAAACACTTGAAGTTGCACGGTAAAATATCAACAGCAAAAACCATAGCTATGTTTAATAGTGAAAGTAAGAGCATTTCCATACACATACATGGTGTGATGAGAACGCACAGGATTGGGACTAAACAGCTGTGTCGCCCTATGAAGTACGCTTGTTAGGGGGATTAATCAGAAAAAAAGGCTTTAATTTGCTAGGGAACATAAATAATGGGTTTTGGAGCGATGGAAAGAGGTCATGTGGTCTGATGAGTTTAGATTGACCCTATTCCAGAGCGGTGGCCATGTCAGGGTAAGAAGAGAAGCACATAAAGAGATGCACCCATCATGCATAGTGCCCACTGTACAAGCCTCTGAAGGCAGCGTTATAACCAGGAGTAATTGGCAATAAATCAGCTGACGACCTGAATGTACTGGATGACCAGGTTATCACATCAATGGAGTTTTTCTTTCCTGATTTAACGGGCATATTCCAGGACTCAAGTTGTGAAAGAGTGATTCTAGGAGCTGGATGAATTATTTGCTGACACAAACTGACCAGCACATTGTGTGCTATAAAGGTGACTGAATGTGCCTTTTTTTGGCCAGTGTATTACTCAGTGGACTATATTAAATAATAGCGAGATGAATCAAATTATGCATTTAAAGTGCATTTGTCATCACAGTTTAAAATCACAAATGTCCTCTGAAAATTATATGCATCAAATTATGTCAAAAAACTACATTTTAATAATTCAATATTAAATCATAAATCTGATCACCTTATATATTTCTAGTTAGTTAAGATATTTATCTAAAAAAAAAAAAAAAAAAAAAAAAAAGAATTATTGAGAGGTATAACCATGGAAAAACCTCTACATAGTAAGAAAATGGCACTTCACACCACAGGTTCATTATTCAATACACAATTAAATCAACTAAACAAGATCATTGTAGGGATTTATTGCCTTGATTAGACAAAAATTCAGCAATTTGTTCAACAATGCTGGTAAGTCAAAACGGCAAACCTCAGTGTTCTGGAGAAAATGCATGATGGATGTGTGCTGTTCAGGTTTCACTAATGTTTGAGGAGTCTAATTGCTGTTTATTTGTGTGCTCTGACAACATGAGTATATTTTGAGCGAATCTCAATGCAGATAAGAGCCCAGTGTGTTTGTTTACTTCTTTTATAGAATAAGTAAATTAGCAGACAAGCTCATGCAAATGATTCAGGTACAAATATTCACACAGTGTTAATCCCTGACCAATTTAGGATATCAGTTCGATCCTAATCGATAAAAGGAAGTATACACAAATAGAGAGCTTTAAACCGACTACACTGGGGATCAAGTTAGTTTCACATCTTGATTGTACTAACCTACAAAAAAACATTAGAAAAAATAAATAAATAAAAAAACCACACAGGACAGGTGTGACTTTCTGTAACACCCAGCAACATTATAACCGGCCACATAGATAATATAACAAACACAATACAGATTGGCATCTCTTAGTGTATTAATCACACAAAAAGAACATTTTCCACAAAACTTCCAGCTGTTGATGTTACATTTGCAGAAATTTTATATATTTGTGGGAAATAAAAATCTTCATCTTTCAAAATTGTAATAACTTTCCGCAAATGTACTTATATGTACTTTTAATGGATTATTGCATTAAAAGCTGCCGATTTTCATTATGTTTGTGGTTTATTTTATTTTTATTTTTTTAGAGCTGTGAAGCACTTTGGTTCAACTTAGGTTGCTGTAAAGTGCTATATAAATAAATGTTGATTTGATTTGATATTATGTTTATTGGCTGTTATTACGTTGACAGATGTTACACATTTCCCACACTAAACCTAATGAAAACCCATAACAGCAAGCCTGCAGTGACGGCAACAACACAGACTAGATTTGCAAACTGTTCCAACTAAGTAACAAAGTGGAAGTAATTTCACCTGGGTAAACATGGAGCGGTTTTATAGCCTGCCAGGGTGCCTGAGGTGACATTTCCCTTGTTCACACACTTGATCTTTGATCTCTATATGCAGAGTCTTCTCAGCAAGGTGATAACTAACCCTAGACAGACTCTAACCAAATGTTCACTACGGCCTACCTACGTGTATATAGATGCAAATGGCATTGGGTTAAACAAACTTTCTAATACTTTAGACTTTCTGACATGTGCAAGTTACGCAGCTAAAGAGATATCAGGCACAACCTCAACATCAGGTTTCTCAGCCACAATTACACAATTATGCACCTCCAGCCAGCAGTCTGAAACAAACCCATATTCACACACACAATTCCTCGCTCCAAACACAGTCCTCAGTACATTTATCCCTCTAATAAAGCAGTCATACAGTGACTGGCACCATGGACCACCATTGTACCTAGTGTTAAAAAAAAAAAATACAAGAAACTCTTTGAGCTTGAGACATAAAAGTTGAAAGATGTTTTTTTTTTTCTTCATTCTTTATTGTAGTCTTTCATTATGTCCCTGAAGAAAGTAAGATTTACGACTTTTACACTGAAACCATTCTTTATAATCTTCAGTATAAATAAATAAACAAACAGATTCCCTCTGTATGAGCCAATTTTCATCCAATATTACAGGACATGGCTTGCCCAGATTTGGATGTGGATTTGTTCCCACATTTCTACCAGAGAAACTGGCAAAGAAAGGATCCAAAAATTGTCTTCTGATGAAACACTAAGAGAATAGGGGAGTGCGGTCCCACGCTTCAGATGTGCGCAACAAGAGGCTTCATTTTCTCTGGCGATAACATGTGAAAGTCGATGACAACCCCTTTCACCATCACATAATGATGTTTTTGTTTAGTGCAGGTCACTCACTCACACACACACACACATAATTTATGGCTATGTTTCTCCAAGTCAGAGCTGGAAATATTATCACGTCCAAACTGTACACCAAGGTCAAACACATGCACCTTTACAATTGACTATATAAATAAATGACATAATTTTAGGATTCTACTATTAAATATGAATCAACCAACAAAATATAGGCTGGGAATTTTTTTTTTTTTTTAGCCCACTGCTAAAAATTGAACGTTGTATTTTGCCTTTAACACATCAGGCGTTTCTGAATGAAATCACTTTAGGGTCAGTGTTGAAGATAAGAGGAAAACTTCCTGGAAAGTCAAACAGGAAGTAAAAACTACTGAAAATCACATCCTCTCCAGGGAACTGATGACCCTGACGAAATCCCCATTTTATTCAGCTGGCAATTCAACATTTATTTTTCCCTCTCCAGAAGCATTTATTAAAGAAACTAGCAAAGAAAAAAAAATAATAATAATTATATACTGTATTATACAGTAGTATACAGTATTACCCACCTTCAGTAACTGTTTAATTCCTGGTTATAGTCACAGTGTATCCATAGACTATCTCCAAGAACACTGGGAGTTCACTCCTAGAAGCAATTTACCATAGGCAATTTTTGAGAGGTGAAAGGAAACCACAGATCTCAGAGGAATCCCATATGCATGCTTGTACGTATTTATTTATATATTTTTGTCTACCAAAAAATTAAAGGAACTATGCATAACTGTGCTTCACACACAAAAAAAAAAAAATCTATCCTCACTCAATATTTACTGAAAAGAAAAGCACTAGTTGTACAATCACATTCAGCAATAAAGTTTATTAGTCATCAGCTCGAAGTAAAAACTAATAATAAAATGTAAATGTATGCACATTTCCTCACACTTTTTAAACTGCATCACCAGCATGGCATGGAGGCAATTGGCCTGACACTGCTGACGCAATCTTTAAGCCCAGGTTGCTTTCTGCAACCTTTAGCTCGTCTGTATTGTTGGGTCAAGTGATGCTCATCTTCCTCGACAATAGCCCATTCTATTGATCCTCTATACGGTTCCAGCCAGGTAAGCTGGCTTGCCAGTCAAGTACCTAAATCTCTATAAAGCTTCTCAGCAGTCGGAAGCAAAAAATTCTCCTGGTAGATGGCTGCACTGACTTGATATAAAACAGTGGACCAACACCAGCAGATGACCTGAAACCCCAAATCACCACAGACTGTGGAAACTTCACAATGGACTTCTGTGCTTCTCCACTCTTTGTCTAGACCCGTGGTTCTCAAAGTGTGGGGCGCGCCCCACTAGTGGGGAATACAGACATGACAGGTGGGGCGCAATGAA
>JAQMYJ010000014.1:14068644-14085561 GCA_030014305.1 Clarias laeviceps | reverse complement strand
GACAAGTGGGGCTTGAAAATTCGCCCACCTCCTTAAGTGGGGAATGACAGAAAATGTTTGAGAACCACTGGTATAGACTCTGGGACCTAGATTTCCAAATGAAATGTAACATTTATTTTAACCTGAAAAGAAGACTTTGACTTTTTCGCTCTTTAGCCCAGGTGACATGCTTCTGACATTGTATCTGCCTCAGAAGTGGCTTTACACTATGAATGCAACAGTTGTAACTGCAAGTATGCCTGTTGCTTTTGCACCATTTCCTACCAGTTAACTTACTATGAATATGCTTAATGAATAAGCTTCCATGATTACCCTTGTTATTCAGGGTGTTAATATACATCTTCTGGACCACGTAAAGCCAGGAGTCTTCCCCATGATTCTGTTTGTGTGACCGAGAGATACTCGGTATGAATAGGATATTGTATGAATATTAATTTACTCAAACTAGGAATGAAACATTCGATTATTCTGAAATACTGGATTTTTTTATTTCATGAGCCGTAAACTGAAATTTAAAAAGGCTTGAAATATTTCAATGTGTAAATTAATCTAGAATATATGAAAATTCACTTGAAAGAATGTTGAATCCAGGGCAAGTTAGTTGAATGCAAAACCTACAAAAAAAAAATTTCATAATGAAAAATTAACAGCTCAGGTGATTTCCAAACACTTAAATGCATTTCTTTTCCTGACATGGGAACAGTGAATAAAGCACGTGTCTTATGAAGGGTTAAGTTATTTCTCCAGAGGACGCGGACTTTACTTCGACACGAGGTCACACACAGTACATTCTGCAGACGTGACTGCTCTCACCAGCATAATGCAACAGAAACAAAACCAAATCAACACGCAAGAACCTTAAGCGCATAATAGCCGATATGCGAGCAGGTGTGTGTGTGTGTGAGAGAGAGAGAGAGCAGGGCACAGGAGCAAAAGCACGCCATCATTAGAGGAACACAAGCTCGCGCTCAAATATCGCACGGAGTCCCAGGATTCGTGCTCGCGCGACGTTATGTCAAACAAAAGCTGGAAGTTTTGTCACAAAGTTGCAACAAAA
Source organism: Clarias laeviceps (assembly GCA_030014305.1). Taxonomy (NCBI): domain Eukaryota; kingdom Metazoa; phylum Chordata; class Actinopteri; order Siluriformes; family Clariidae; genus Clarias; species Clarias laeviceps. The sequence goes on along the minus strand of JAQMYJ010000014.1, from coordinate 14,084,504 downwards.
AACGCAAATGAAAGAGAAATAGAAAAGAGTTCAAAAGATAAATACGCACAGCAAAATCAACGCTGCATATTGCGCATAAGCTTATGTTAAAACTGGTACAGCGTCGCACAAGCATCACTTCAAAGCAACATTTATTTATTAAACTCACCTCGGGTCCTTTAAAAGCGCGTGGTTTGTTTTGCAGGATTGTCAATGAAGTTGTGAATTCAGTCTCCGCTTGTTTTGTCCCCTACAGCTATTTGGCATTAGTATTTATACACATTATTTGAAAATATCAGCCAAATATTTTGGGTTTTTATCAAGTTATTTTCCCATTAAAAAACCCGAAGGAGTCTGTACAAGTCTACATCTCGCGTCCCACTTAGAGCTCTGCCAGTTTTGCATTCGCAGTTCGGCTCCACAGGGCGCATGCGCGCAACGCGGCATTGCTGGTTCTCGTGCAACAATGAACATGGCGTGACGCGCACGAGCTCAGGTGCTTCGGTAACTCCGGCGCCTCATTAAACACTCAGTACTGTACATTGATATACCTGTGAAATATGCAGAATAAACACGTATTTAGCTTTTAGTTTAACCTAATTATATTTGCATATACTATACAGTATAAATGAAGTTGTGAATATTAGGCATACACTTGTATGTGCAAATTTATACTGAATGTTAGGAATAGAATGAATTCTATCCACATGCACCAGAATAGTGACATTGGAAATGACCTTTAACCAACAGTCAAAGACTGCAAATAAAATGGATTTTTTCTTTCTCCACAGAGAATTTTTTTAATATATCTAATATATGTTTTTGTTGTTTGTTTTAGTTTTTCACATTTTCAAAATTACATTTAAGAAAGAGAAATCTGTTGAACTGACTTACTTAAATTATGATTAACATATATTTATTATTATTGTTATCATACTTCATGCTTTTATAATAATATGATGTGATCTGGGCTTGGGACCTGCACTGTATCCAGTGGCTGGGGTTTGGGCATTGGGTGGGAACTGAACCAGGGCATTCGGCATGGCAGGCAGGAAACCTACCACAGAGCCACCAATGCCCTATATAAAAATATATTTCTGAAAAAATAAAAAATAAATTAATGAATAAACAACCACACTGCTGCTGACATGCATATAATTTAATACTACATACTTCATATTCCATTTTTAAATGATACTACTGCTGCCATCTGTCATACACACACAGCACTTTTTTTTTCAGGGGTATCTAATTGGTTTAGACTTCTGCTCAAAAGGTTTCAGGTTCAAATCCCACCACCACCAAACTGTCACTGTCGGGCCCTTAAGCAAGGCCTTTACCCCACAACTGCTCAGATGTATAATGAGATAAAATGTCACGCTGGATAAGGGCATCTGCCAAATGCTGTAAATGTACACTTCCATACTTTTATATTTTTATACCTCACAGTTTACATTCGGTTCCTATGTAGTTTATATAATGCTATTTTAATTCTATTTTAATTTGTCTCTTTTTGTTGAGATGTCGGTGGCACGGCTATGTAGTGGTTAGCACAGTCACCTTGCATCTCCAGGGTCTGGGTTCAATTCCCAGCCAGGCTTGATTCCCGTCTCTGTGTGCATGGAGTTTGCATGTTTTCGCCGTGCTTGGTGGGTTTCCTCCGGGTACTCTGGTTTCCTCCCACAGTCCAAAGACATGTAGGTAAGGTTAACTGATGTTCCCAAATTCCCCATAGTGTGTGTGCCCTGCGATGTATTGGCACCCTGTCCATGGTGTACCCCGCCTTGTACCCTAAGTTTCCTGGGATAGGATCCAGGCCCCCAGCGACCCTGAATACAATGCAAATCTTCTGTTTAATTGTATTCTCTAATACAATATTTTCTTGGTAAAATCTCTCTTTTATTTCATGTACAGTCATATAAGCATTTCACTGCATATCATACTGTGGCTGTGTAAATTACAAATAATTTTTTAATTTGAAACAAACAAAAGAAACTGTCCTTGAAATTGTCCTTTAACCACAGCTCTCAGGTGCACAAGACACAAGACACATAGCTCTATATCTATACACGTAGCTCAAACATTAACTTTGTTCCAGTCAGTCTCGTTATAAGTCTTGTCTAAAAGCCTGCCTAACTGATTCCTTACTAAAATAAGGAATTTTTTTCGGAAATTTTCCATTAGTAATAAAAGGGTCCATTTATACAAACCATTTTCACCAGAAAGGGGTTATAGTATTATAAGGATAAGGATTATAACTTTTACTGAAAAATATTTTATGATATTATTAAATAATATAAGAATATTATGTGAAATTATTCATTTCAGTTAAATTTTAATTATATAGCACTTCAAACAGTGGACATTCTCAAAAAGCAGCTTTACAGGAATACAAAATTAAAACATAAATTAAAAATTTATATTTATTAACAACACAAGAGCACTTTAACTTTCTAACAAAGTTATATGTATCTATTGTATACTGTACTATATATATACTTTGTATATATATAAAAACTTTTAGAAACTTTCTAATAAAACTGTTAGAAAGCTGGAGTGTGCTCTTGTGTTGTTAATGAATAGCCCTTTCATTTATGCAATATAGGTGACTTGATAAATAAACTGATAAGATTTATATAGTTTCCTCTATCCAGTGCATCATTGTTTTGGGTGCAGTGACCCATGACTTCAGGCTATCGTTCATTGCTGTAGTAGGGAAAGTTATATTGCAAAGGAACCGAACCTTCATGTAACCTACAGACATACGCACACATTAAAGGAAATTTAGAAAGAGAAAACCCACTTAGCATGGGGAGACTAAAGGCAAGATTTGACCCCCAACCCATGAAGGTGAAGCAACAAGTAGAACTGTTATGCCTGTGCAGCCTGATTTGTTTCAATGTTGTGAAAATGTGTAGGCTCAGATATACTGTACACTCTTTATATTGAAGATTTGATTGGGCAGCTTTTTTTGTGACTAAACAGTATTAGGCCTCTTTCAAAGACTACCAGTGTTGCTTATTGTGTTATAGTTATACTATTAAGGTTGGTTTTGTCCCGAATTGTTGCTGACTGCAAGATATTAAAGATTGGGAACTACTGGATTTCATTACATATAATAGTTAAGTAAAAGATTATTACAATTATCACGTTACTTTAATATTATGATTGTGTTTCTGCTTTGTCAAAAAAGTTAATGAGGCTTATTTAAAGACCAGTGGATTACTCGTTGAACCATTATAATCCTTAAAGGGAAGAGATCCAGTGTTGTACCTTGAACACAGTGTTGTCACACATTATGTGTGTGCAGTTCTCTTTATTCTATTGACTAAAATGTATTTATCCAAGATGAACAAATCCAAACCTGGATTATATTTAAGATTTTTCACCATTTCTTTAGGTTTTCAGGTTTGAATACAGATAAGTGTGGCTTAAGGCTGACCTCTAGTGTCAGAAGAAGGTCTGCAAAAATCAGTCTACAAAGACCTGACCCATAAAATCAAAGTAACAACCAAGATCAAGCGAGTATGCAACTAAATAACACTGCACACTTCATGGTAGACAACTTAAATGATCTATAATGAGTTACAGTGATATTTTCACAACAATATTGTTATTTCCTTAAATTCATTTAATGCACTTCAACTGTTATTTACTTACTTATATTGTTGCTGTTATTATTATTATTATTATTATTATTATTATTGGTAGTAGTAGTAGTAATATCAGTAAGTAATGGCACCAAAACAGATTAGAAGAAGGAAAAAAGACAAATTCAAGCCATAACAAATTTAACATAAAATAATAATATATATATATTTTAAATAAATAATATATATATATATTGTTATTAGTTGTATACTAGTTGTATAATTATACCGTTTAGGCGGCACGGTGGCTTAGTGGTTAGCACAAACTGGAGTTTGAATGTTCTCCCTGTGCTTGGGGGATTTCCTCTGGGTACTCCGGTTTCCTCCCAAAGACATTCAGATTAGTCTATTTAGCATTTCCAAGTTGCCTGTAGTGTGTGATTGAGTGTGTGCCCTGCGATGGACTGGCACACAGCCAGGGTGTACCTTAATTAATTAATGAAATAATTAAGTAATCAAGCAATTAATTTATAATAATAATGTATTAATTATACTGAACCCCTGAGCATCTACCGATACCAACTAAATAAAGTAATTAATCAATGTTGTTGTTGGTCTTTTGGCTGCTCCCGGCAAGGGGTAACCACAGCGGAATACCCAGTCCGCACTACAACTTGGCACAGGTTTTTACGCCGGATGCCCATCCTGACGCAACCCTCCCATTTTATCCGGGCTTGGGACCAGCCCAGCCAGTGCCCAATAAATCATTAAATAAGATATTTTATTTTAACTGACTCACTTCCTGTAATAATTACAATGAAAAGAAAAACAGTACAAAACAATGTCCTTTTTCGTCAATTTAACTCAAACATTCATCGTTACAAATTTAAACACCAAAAAATGCAATGTAATGTGTAAAAGTGTTCTAATTTATACATGTTAAAAAAAAGAAGAAAAAAGAATAGAATTGATTAAATGTGCACAAGGGAATTGTTGGAGTACACATTTAAATATTATTTTTATTTTTATACAAATAAAATTCAATTAAATAGTAAATTTATACAACTCATAAATACATACACATTTAAACAAACATATTCATTCATTAATTTTCTATACCGATTATCCTGTACAGGGTTGGGGAGGGGCCTGGAGCCTATCTATCCCAGGAGACTTTGAGGTCCAGGGTGCCAATCCATCACATACAGCTGGCAATTTGGGAATGCTATAGTTAACCTAATCTGATTGTTGGAGTAAATTAGAGTCCCTGGAGGAAACTCACCAGGCACGAGAAGAACAGGCAATTTTTATGCACACAGACCCGAGGCGGGAATCGAGCCTGGACCCTGGTGGTGCAATGTGACAAACTATAATTAATTTAAAAATTATACAATATATAAAATATTAATTAATTAATTAATTAATTAACAGTAAAAGAACAGTTAGTACTGTGATTACTGTGGTCCCTTTGAGTCATAAACAAGATAATGATAAATTTTTTAAATTATTATTATTTAGAATTATTCAGTTTCAACAAGTCTTTAGTTTACATTTTAACATATCAGACTTACACACAGCAAACTTCAGCTCAGTTCTGTGACGCCGAGTTTAAACACACGCCTCATTCTCCTCACAGCTGCACACTTCACCTCTGTACACTCACAGCGCGCGCTTCCCGCTCCTGATTGGCTGAGTTCAGTCTCACACCCCCTTCCTGCTTAGTTCCGTGTCCGTGCACGAGCAGCAGTTCTGCTTTTATTTACTTTCCTCAAACCTTGTCTGGTGTCTTTATTTCTTTATTAAACATGTCGGACCGCTCACCTTTCGACACCAACGCGGTCACTCTGACCAGGTTCTTGTTAGAGGAGGGAAGGAAAGTGAAAGCCACAGGGGAGCTGACGACCCTCCTGAACGCCATGTGTACGGCTATTAAAGCCATCTCCAGTGCTGTGAGGAAAGCAGGCATCGCCCACCTGTAAGTTTATACTCAACCAATAGCTGCTTCTCAATCATGCAGCTTTTCAATTTTATAATAAATATATTTTTTATATTACTTTTTAATGACTTTGCTACGGCATGTTGTGCATGTGTTTGAGTAGAGAACAGTCATCTATGCATGGATTGTTCTGCGTTCACTGTTTGGTGCTCCTCTGGTCTAACCAGATCTTCCAGAAACTTTGTGACTTGTGTGAACTATTTGCTGAAATATAACTTGACACTGCCTTTAGTAGCAGCAGTTCAGAAACTGTTTTTCATCTTTTTTATACTTACCAGCTGGCAAAAGTCTGTCTAACAGTTTGACCTGACAAGGAACATCTACCAGTTTGACCTGACAAACTATGTCTACCAGCAGGGTCGCCACCCCTTGCGTAAAACAGTATTGCCATCTATATTTCTTTTTATTTTTTTGCCCAGCACAAAACATTGTACATCTATCAGAGATTATGCATTTGCATTACTGTACTTCCTGATTATAAATGCTGTCACTCTAATCCATGTTGGTCACCTCCCGCATTGATTACTGTAATTCACTTTTAACCGGTTTACAACAAAAACTCCTCCATGAACTTTAACTTATCAGAACTCTGCTCATAACCAGAATACCTATAATGCATCCCCCCAGCTTTCAACATCTCCACTGGAGTTTAAAATTCTCTTCCTCACCTTTAAAGCACTTCATCATCTCACTCCTCCTTATCTGTCCGAGCTTGTACAGTTCTACACCCCGTCTTTCTGAAATTATTCGCAATATAGCCCATTTATTTAGAAGCGCATGTGCCACAAGATGCAAGCCTGCACTCAAATCGCCATGTGATTTTAAATGTTCCAGGTGATGACACTCTCAGTTGTTTTATTTAATATTGTTTTAATTCTACTTACTACTCGATGTTATTAATTTATATCTCGCTTGAATTTTGGGTGGTAACCTTACATAATAAATAAAATGCATTATTGCAATTTACATTTACATTTAGGCGTTTGGCAGACGCTCTTATCCAGAGCGACTTATAAAAGTGCTTCGAAGTTTGCATCATTGGATAGATCTTTACACTGGATTACTACGTTACTAACTAAGTGCCATCAGCCAAACATTGTTTGGGAATTATTTTATTTAAAATTTTTAAGCAATTGCAATGCAATTATTATCATACGATGGTGTATATAGTGTGTTTTAACAATATAATAACTATGATCATAAGAGGGGGTAAATCTGTTGCATATACAAAACATGCAATGAATGAATGAAATTGTTAGGTGTGTAGGTGCAACTTCCCTTCCTGTGTCCACTACTACTGCAACTCTTGAAACTTCTGCATAATTGCATTTGTCTGCATTCCGCAATAATGGGGGGTTTCAAAATGTCACCAGTTGTATTGCATATACTTACGCACTCAATCACTAGAGACTGCTGTGAGTGGAATAACCCCAGGAGAACAGCAGTTTCAGAAAAACGCAATACCAACAACCTGGTTCCGCTCAAGGTTTCTTCCTATTGTTCATCTGGGAAAATCTGATAATTATAATTTGTATGTAATTTCTCACAAGGACATTGGTGGCTCATTGGTAGGTTTCTCGCCTGCCAAGCGGAAGGCCTGGGTTCAATTCCCACCCAAACTCCAGCTACTGGATGCAGTGCCGGTCCCAAGCCCAAAGACAACATATTTTTAAAGACTGCCACATGATTGGATCATTGCATAGCTGCATAAATGAGCAGGTGTTCCTTTTAAAGTGGGCAGTAAATAAAAAAAAAATCTACAATCTAACAGTAAATAAAGCATTCCCCAGCAGTGACATTCCTGCTCAACATCAAGTCCAAACTGAGCTGTTTATATTCTTGAGAATTAATCTTTTAATCTTCTTCTTTTTCCCCCGATTTTGGCAAAGTGGTTAGTCAGATGACAGTAACTCAACTTACAGAGTTCTTCTTCCTTAACATAAATGAAATCTGATTAATTATAACCCTGCAAATTCATACAATGTTTCAAGCATTTAATTTGCCAGACCTGTAATTAAGTTAAATGAGCTAGATAGCTTGTTTGTCAGCAACTCACATCTCTTCCTGATTACTGTTTCCTTGTCTCTGCCTTGTGCGAAAAACCTTCTGATGTTCATCTACAGGATTAAACAATGTTTGAGTCGGAATAACATTATTATTTATTAAAACTTACTTTAGTCCCATATTGGTATCATGTTCAATCCCAGTTGTTGTTTTGTGTGCCTTGACATGGTCAGGATTGGTCTATGACATGGTCTATTATTATCAATCTGTATGAAACTCATGCCGAATAAAACCCAAACATGTGTTCTTAACGGATTCTTTAGCTGTCATACATCTTGAAAATTAGTATTGCATTGGCAATACTGGTTATTTTCATGCGCATACTGTACTTTAGAGCCCGTATTTCAAAACAGTTAATACTGTTTGCTTTCCTTCTGCGTGACTCTTGTACTACAACAATCAAAATCTCATTATCTGCTCTCACCCTTCAAAGTAGAATGGGTTTCTTCGAAGTTTTTTTTCTTACTTTTGCTTAGAAAGTTTTTCCTTGAATCTCACTTACTCATTATGAATGTTAATTAAGACTCAAATTCATTCGAGTCTGCTTCAAACTCCCTAATGCTAATGTATACTGAATATCTACTGCTCATGTTATTACACAGGTATGGCATTGCTGGCAATACAAACGTGACGGGGGACCAGGTGAAGAAGCTAGATGTCCTTTCCAATGACCTTGTCATTAACATGATCAAATCCTCCTTTACTTCTTGTGTGTTGGTCACCGAGGAGAACGAGCATGCCATTATAGTGGAGCCGGAGCACAGGGTATGAGCAGGAAAGCAAGCATGACATTATTTCTTGCCTTAGCCTATAAATATATATGTTGACTAAAATATGTCCATGTGTTGTTTCCAAAGGGTAAATATGTGGTGTGCTTTGATCCTCTGGATGGATCCTCCAACATTGACTGCCTGGCTTCTATCGGGACAATCTTCGCTATTTATAAAAAGGTATTACGGTGTTAGCACCTTCACCTCGTATTCTGTGTGTGCGGAGGTTGCATGTTCGATGTCTGCTTGGTGGGTTTCCTTGGTGGACAGACTGTTCAACGGCATGCGTGCAAGCTGATTGGCATTTCCAAATTGCCCTGTGTAGCAAAGGGTCCTTTGAAACATATCCTACCTTTAAGCAATAAAAGTTAGTATGAGGTCATGGGTCATCACGATAAACTTTCATTTGGAATTATGGTTTGCGCTAGTTTTATGTTGCATGATACAAGTTATTGTAGTAATTATTATTTCTGTAGCAAAGCCATTTATAACATTTCTCAAACTAAATAATACCACACCAGCTGATTCAAGTATAAACAAAATTCATCCAGAGTTCTTTGCATATACTACAGTTTATTAAGTAAAACATTTTCACACATTGCTCTTTCCTAAGTGCACAGATGATGAGCCAAGTGAGAAGGACGCCCTGCAGCCTGGCAGAAACATAGTGGCTGCTGGGTATGCGCTCTACGGAAGTGCCACCATGATAGTCCTCTCAACCGGCCAAGGTGTCAACTGTTTCATGCTGGATCCTGTTAGTATTTTTTTTCTTCTCTGAATTTACACTTGATAGTTAAGTACTGTTTGTGTTTAAACAAACTGTTGGAATGAAATATAAAGTACTTTTAAATGTGGAATGATCTTGTGTCAATTTTTTTTTTTTTGTTCATAGGCAATTGGGGAGTTCATTCTAGTAGAGCGGGATGTGAAAATCAAGAAAAAAGGGAAAATCTACAGTCTGAACGAGGGCTATGCTATGTATTTTGATCCTGCTGTCACGGAGTACGTGCAGAAGAAGAAATTCCCAGAGGTACGTCCCTGCACCTGGGTTCAGAGCTTTAGCAAACGTTCAGTATAAGCAGATGGTTTGTTTACGGCATGTGAGCATACAGACAGAATTCCTAACCACTATGTCTTTTGCCATGTGATAGTCCCCCATTTTTCTATCACATGGTCATTATACAGATCAGCAACTTGATTTTTACCAACTACACATTGGCGTGCAGTTGTTGAACCAGCAGAACAAACACTTTTGACTCAAGATATGGCCTTTCTCCATCTCTTATCCCCCTTTTTTATTGTGCATAATAAAAACAAAACAAAACAACCAACATCTCTTTAATGGAATTTTGTCTCTTTCACCACGAATACTTAAAAAAAAAAATTTGTTTGTCGGTTCAGTGTGATAGGGTTGCCATGCCTGCTTTAAAAAGCAGTCCAAATCTCTAAAGAATAAATTCTAATACTTTTAATCTAAATATGAACCTACATGCTAGTCTTAACAGTGTGACTACTAGGGATGCATGCAACCTGTAGGATCAAATGCAAGCATAAATAAATTTAAATGTTTTTTTTTCTACGGACTGCTATTGCAAAATGCAGTTTAAGATTTCTTGTGATCTAATTAATGCTGTGCCTTTCACCATAATGAGGTGTTGTTGAAATACAGTGTTCATTGGCAAATGTTTAAAAGTAGTCCCATGCCAAAACGGACCTGGTAGTGCTGAAGTGTCAAGTAGTCAGCTCATCTTACAGCGAAGATCTAAAAAACAATTCTACAATCTACACGTTTGATGACTGTCTATTTTAGTTTCATTTCACTGCCTATAATTTACCACAAACCCTAAACTTGTATTCAACTTTTCAGCATTGCAACATGAATGAATATGAATGAATATCACTTCCTGAAAGTATTCCTACTAAACCATTAGTATACTTATTTATTATTAGTATTCTTATTACTTACTCATCATGGAATCTTTCTAATATCTAGGTATCTGTCCTGAATCAGACTTTTAAATATTTTTCAAATATTTTTTTTTAATACCAGCATTTTCTCTGTAAGTACCTGATGTGAAGTTTGTGTTTTTTTTGCAGGATGGCAGTGCACCCTACGGTGCACGCTATGTGGGCTCCATGGTAGCAGATGTGCATCGGACCCTTGTTTATGGAGGCATTTTCCTCTACCCAGCCAATGTTAAGAGTCCAAAAGGAAAGGTATGGTGAAAGATGACATGCTGTTTCTGATATCTTCAGAAATACTTAAAGCTACTTCACTTGTAAGAATGTCACACCCTGTAAAGTCTACAGGATTTTGCATCAGCAGGGTTGTGGAATAAAATCAACATTAGCCTCTGATATGGGATTTGCTTGTGAAATACCTTATCTGATTTATCTGGATAAATTAGCGAGGTTGTTAGATCGAAATATCATCAGTGAGAGCCCTGAGACCGTGCTAACATTTTTTAATTATAACTTCATGCTAGTATTTCTTTTTACAAATTGCAAATTAATATATTAATTTTTCTGTGCCATAGCTCCGGCTGTTGTACGAGTGCAACCCTATGGCATTCATCCTGGAGCAGGCTGGTGGAATGGCCACCACAGGGAAAATGAATGTTTTGGATATTCAACCTGAGAACATCCATCAGAGAGTCCCGGTGGTCCTGGGATCCCCGGATGATGTTCAAGAGTACATCTCCTTCTACCAGAAACATCACAAATGACCGAATCTTAAAACTAAAAGTGTACTACGAGACCAAATTTCTATCTTTTTTCTAAGACCAAACACAGAAGTGTTCCATAAATTCTGCATGCTGCAAGCAGAACAAATATACCTTTTTGAAAAAAGCAGGTATAAAAATACACCAGAAAGCAGCATTGTCACATTTACACTCCCTGAGATATGTTTACACAAAGACTCACTTAGTAGATTTTAATGAATGTGTTGCTGATAGAGATACCAGCATGTCAGACCAAGTCCTTTAACCAGATGTTTTTTTTTTTTTTATTCTTTATAATCTATGCAACAATAATGAAGTGCCAATTCAGTGCCTGTTTTTTTTTTTACTGTAAAAAAACAATAAATTCAACTGTGAAAAAAAAAGTTGTGTATTGTTTGTTGCATTTAATTTAGGGTTTTTAGACCATAATGAGTTGAAAATGCTCAATGTGCATTCCACCTTTTAAATATTTCAAAAAAAAAATATCTAAGTAAAATTAATAAAAGCTATAAAAGCTCATGACACTTTTTGTTTCCACTTTAAAGTGTAGGTAATCAGATGTTTGACTGTAACAGGAGAGAACACCTTGGCTTATTTCAATGAGCAGCCTTCGTCTGTGGTTCACAAGTCTCAAGTTCACAAGTCACTCTGTTGTCACTTGACACTTCTCACAAATATAGCCCTTGACTTTTACTCATGCCCTGTATACAGTATATTCAAATTCAACTCCAGACTGCAGTTGTCTTCCATTCTGAACTCGGCTTCAAACGGACGAGGAACGGCAGCATGTCGGATCAATCCGCTTTTGACACAGACGTGTGGACTCTCACACGGTTTGTCATGGAGACGGGGAGACAATCTAAAGGTGCGACTGGAGAACTTACCCAGCTTATCAACTCCATTCTAACAGCTATCAAAGCTATTTCATCTGCTGTAAGGAAAGCTGGACTGGCTCACCTGTAAGTCCTGGTTAGATGTTCTATGGTTGCAAAGGGGAGAAGGAATGTAAGGTGGAGTACTGCCATCATTACGGGATGCCGGTTTTGTGCCAAATCTTTGGTTAGGGTTAAAAAAAAAAATCCGACTAGTAAATCAGGCGAGATGTTTTGGCTGTGCAAATGTTTCTTTAGCTTTGCACTGAAGCTTAAATGTTGATTTAGTGAACAAGAAATGAAAGCCATGACCATCACATAGCATCATGTCCATGCATGCTGCAATTATTACAATCTTTATTGTTTAAGGAAGAACATTTGGCTAGGGAACAGGTTATCATTTGTACAGTACACACACAATTTCAACACATCTACTCAAAATGTCATGTTTGAAATCAGCTGGATAAATATTAGAATTTATGACGTCTTTTGTGTGCAAGTTAAATATTGGCTTCTGATTGTGACAGCTGTAGAATGTGAGAGATCCAAGAGAGAGGTGAGATTTGCTTGATTATTTTTTTTAATTTAATCAACAAGCAAGGTAATTCATTTGGTCAGTTTTTGTTCTAGCTAGTTTACTTAATTGCCTAATTAACTGCATGGAGAACTACATTGTCATCTCATATGGATGGATGGATTGTTGTATGTTGGTAGAACCATGGTTTGACCAAATACACCATGATATCATGATCATGATATTGCCAGGTACTTTACACTTCAAACCACGGTGTAACATTAAATTATGTCTATAGAAATTTATATTGTTCTGCCACAGGATTTTTCCTCCATCTTTAAAATCTTAGATAATAGCTTTCCATTAGAATTCACAAAATCCGACAGTCACATTGCTGTGCAGAAAAAGAAACATTGTGCAGACAATGATAACAGCTACCACATCTAGACATTTCTAATGTTCTGGAATTGTGGAGGTCAAGAAGAAAGTAGAGCACTGGACAGGAAGAGATGTAGCACTGGCAATACTAGAGGTAACTGGACAAGTGAGAATATTTCTTCAGGCTGCAGTCAGGTGATAAATTAAAATGTTAAAAATATATATATATACATATTAACAAATCAAAGATGTCTACCAGGCTGACACGATGGCATAGTTAGCACTGTGGTCTTGCACCAAAAGTGTCAGGCTTCGATTCCCACATCAGGCCTGTGTGTGTTTTCTCCATGCTTGCTGGGTTTTCTCTAGGTACTCCATCCACAAACATGCAGATTAGGCTAATTGATGTTTTGAAATTGCTGTAGTGTGTGAGAAAGTGTGCTTGTGGGCCCTGTGATGGATTGGCACCCTGTCTAGGGTGGACCCGTACTAGTGCCCGGAGTCCCTTGGGATAGGCTCTCCTTCCACTACCCTGATAAGTGGTATAGAGCACAAGTGTGAGATTGAGTCAGAGATGTCTACTGAGGCATGAAGCAAGATACTAACTCCATCCAAAGACATGCAGATTAGGCTAATTGGCGTCTTCACTTGACACTCACACTCCACTGTTGTGCAGTTTGTAAAGTCTCTTCACTGTTTTTGTTTAATTGAGGGGTCATATGGAGAGCACCACTGTTGCCAAGCACCTCCAGGGTTAGGAGTTTAAATCTCAAATCACCAAAATATAGTTGCATCCAACGATGAGCAGGCCCAAGCGGGCGAGCGGGGGAGCGGACCGTGCGCCATCGCTCCCCCGTGTGCGCCAGAAAGACAGTGGGCACAGTGGCCGCATGCATTTAAAGAGGACATATCAATACCATTACGACTTATTTTTAGAATAGCAGGAATTTTATGTCAAGACTTTCAAAAACGCCCCGGATGCAGGGAAAAAAAACATCACACAATGATGTCACTCAATGTGATGAGACAGAACGTGATGTCATTGAGCGTGATGTCATTCAATATGATGTCTTGATGTTGTTCCACCATGCTGCATGATCTTGGTTGTGCTCTTCCAAAGGAGAAATCCACCTACTAACCTACCATTTTATCAGAAATGATCAATTTTATTTATTTGCTACTTGGAAAAATTTATTCTTAAATGTAAAATAATAAGCAGGAATGCCTGATTTATTAAGCTGTGTACCATTATGAATTTTGAAAATAATTTTAAAACAAGTATAGTAGATTTAAACCCCTCACACACACACACACACACACACACACACTTTACTTTATTTTAATCATTTTAAAAATAGCACCATAACCTTTTTATTTGACCCACTGTCTGATACACGAGACCTATGACCTTTGTAACTGGGAAACATGATTTAAAGGCACAATAGATTTATTTTGCTTTTAGAAATAGTTTAAATGGTTTGTGCTCATTATGAGAATATTTCCAATGGATTAATACTGTATGGTAAATATTTTTACTCTTAGCCTATTAAGGTTACAGAAATGGAAGATGCAAAACTCTTTACCATGCTGGATAGCTTCAGTATCACTTGATCCAGGTCAAGGTCATGGTGGGTCTGGAGCCTATCCCATAAACATAGTGTAAGGACAGAATACACCCTGGACGGGATGCCAGTCCATCACAGGGCATCATAAACACAAACATTCACCCATTGGGCAAGTATTAATCTATCAGCCTACCTGCTTGCTTTTGGGAGGTGGGAGAAACCCATAGAACCCAGAGGTAACCCATTTAGATAAAACCTCACATACTGTAGATATTTAGAATTCTGTAGAAATCAAAAGTAATATACAGTATTAATAAAAGAATACATTTTTACACATATCCCTGCAGCTCTCTCAATCCTTGCTGCAGGTGTAAAAATGTTGCATTATATTCTGTAAATATTCTGTTGCAATTGTCACATTGTTTTTGTGAGTCTTGTTTGGCTCAAACTTATTGGACAAAACTGATCCTGATGCTCATTATGATTCTAAAGACGATGGAAAAATGTTGCCTATATAAATGTGTATTTGTGTCCTTTCTGTATTTCTGTATATTCCAGTCAGGGCATCGCTGGACACATTAACGTCACCGGCGATGAGGTGAAGAAGCTGGATGTGCTGTCCAACGATCTGGTCATCAACATGCTGCAGGCCTCTTACAGCACCTGTGTCCTCGTATCTGAAGAGAACAAAGACGCCATTATAACACCCAAAGAGAAACGAGTGGGTTCCTCTTTGTTAAGGAATGACAGAGCTTGCAACGTGACAAAATTCCCTTCTTTGTTTAATAGTTAAGGACATGAAATATGATAACTGAGCAAAAGTTGTACAATGGACAGCAGACTGATCTTAGTTCCTCCTAATAACCAAATTCCAAACACATGGTTTGAGGTATTGTTTAGTATTGGATGGTATTTCGTGTCGTTTTTGTGAAGCAGCACTTTTGGCAATCCTGTTACTGAAGAAACGACCCAGTTGTCTAGCCGTCACAATTTGGCCCTTTTCACAGCAGCTACAGTTACGATATCTTGTTACAAGGCGGCTGGAAGTAGGTGGAATATATTAGGCAGAAAAAAAAATGGGCAAGCAAACAAGGGTTCGAGTGACTTTGACAAGGACCAAATTGTCATGGCTAGAGGACTGGGTGAGAGAAACTCCAAAACTGCAGCTCTTATGAGATGTTTCTGGTCTGCAGTGTTCAGGACATACAGTACCAAAAGTAATCCAACGAATAAAAAATGTTGAACCAGTGACAGATTCATGGGTGGCCAAGGCTCACGATCCACATGGGTAGTGAAGGCTGGCCCGTATAGTCTAATCCAATAGAAGAGCTAGTTCAATTCAATTCAATTCAGTTTTATTTGTATAGCGCTTTTAACAATTGACATTGTCCCAAAGCAGCTTAACACAA
>JAQMYJ010000014.1:14050318-14068544 GCA_030014305.1 Clarias laeviceps | reverse complement strand
TCTCCTATAACCAGAGCTCTTTCAGGTTTCTCAGCGGGTGCATCACTGAGGAGAGCAAACCTGTTGGACACGTGAAGAAGAAATTGATGGACTAGTTGGACTAGTGTAGAAGAAATTGATGAAAATGAGGTTAATGAATATGATATGATAGAAAGGTGTCACACAGTGCATTACTGTTATGGTGGTATAAAAAGGGGACCTACTTAATATTAGACATGTGGTCATAATGTTATGGCTGACCAGTGTACTGTACTGTATGTCGAAAGAAGAAAATATGCTCGTGGAGATATTTGGGGATTTGGCGGCATCTAGTGTTCAAAAAATAAAACTGCGCCAAAATGCCTTGCATGCTGTTACAGGTGAAGTTGTTGGGTTAACTGCCTGACATTTGATTCCAAAATGATGCATATGATGTATGTTGCCAACTCCAGGGTAAATACGTGGTGTGTTTTGATCCGCTGGATGGCTCATCCAACATTGACTGCTTGGCACCCATAGGCACCATCTTTGGCATCTACAAGAAGGTGAGTTATATTCAATTGTAACTGCATGAACAGAGTACACAATCAGAGGTCCTAACTGCCATAATTCATTAACAATACTTAGATTACATTCTTTTTAATATCTCTAGTTCAAGACAATGCTGTGTCTCTATAAGATGTTTCTCAATGTGTTCTGGTGGTTTACAATTTTTTTTTTTTAAAAGTACATAGAAATACATTAAACACACACAGGCACGCACACACACACACACACACACACACACACACACACACACACATACACAAACACACACAAACACACCTCTTGGTCAAACAGAGCTGTCAAAGATACACAGGCTGGTATGTTGTTAGTGTCAGTATTGAGTTCTTTGTTATCTTGCTATAAATAAAAACCTGAGACCTGAACATCTGCAGCATACATAGACTCAGGCCACCTTTTGTAAGAAAGGCCACCTAAATCCATGAAATGCTGACATAGAAGTCCAGAATGGTTGGTCATGGACTTGGGATAAAGGTTCAAGTGTTTAAATGGGGCAGAAAAATTGTTCTGGTGTTTTTCACTCTGCACTTGAACAATTCTATCAGGACATATACAAGTTATTTTGGAATATACTCTACTGTATGTAATATGGGGACATTGTTAGGAAATTGTCACACGTGTCTGCGGTAAAAAAAAGAAAAACATGCAAAGCATTCTATGGATTTAATGTTTCTGATGAGACAGCTGTCTTTATTGTTATGGATTCCCCACTGGACTGAAGCAGTTGGAAGCAGACGTTATGGATTGGCTTCCTCCAAACACAAATTCATCCAGCTGTAAAAAGTATGGGGATCGGCATCTCCTCAGTCCACTTTTTTATTTTTATGGTTTTTGTATTGTCTCGTATTGGCCTCGGGTACAGAAGGTTTTTAAAGGGCCAGTTATGCCAGGGATACTTTTGTTTGATTCTATGCCTATATATCTACAGGCACAGTACTGTACAAAAATAGAGCCCTCTTACTTCTTCATACTTCTTCTACTTAAAGTAGATTACATTTTATCTATTAAATTATAGAAATGGGATGAAATGTTTTACTACAACTGGCTGCAATATGCCTACAGATTCAATTTTAAAATGTGGCAGCAACCTTATTTCCCCTCTCGTCTGTTCCAACCTCTCAGCATTCTGCAGTATACTAATCACCAGCCTGATCATCTGTCAGCAAAATATGAAGAAATGGTGGGTGGCTCAAGAATTTTGCACAGTACTGTACTTTTAGAATATTTATCTGTTCTTTAGTGCACTGGTTCTTGACATGTTAAAGCCTCCTTTGTGGATAGTAACAGTGTAATTGTCGTCATGATTGACATTCTTTCCATATGGTCCCATGAGTCTACAGTTTCCTCTTTAAACACTATATAATAGGGTGAAACAATTCTACAGCATGTAACATTGTCACCTCACTGTAATTACCATTTGATTTATTCCCGTGGTAGGACCCACACATTCACACACTATGTACATGCAATTTGGGAACGACAATTAGCCTAATCTGCATGTCTTTGGACCGTGGGAGGAAACCACAGCACCCAGAGGAAACCCACCAAGCATGCCAGCCAGAATATGCAAACTCCATGCACAGGAATCAAACCCGGACGCTGTAGGTGCAAGGCGACAGTACTAACCACTACGCCACCATGGCACGCTTTATTTTTGATTGTCATGCTAATAAGTTAGGTGTGCACCTGTTTGTTTGTAATTGTGGTTTAGTTTCTGTTATTATCCAAAAACCACACTACAACACATTTGCATGTGCTAACCATGCAAAATAGAAAGGTGTTAAAGCAAATGTACAATCCCTTCTATACTACTGTTAAAACTAAAAAAAAAAAAAGGTCACTAGGTGGTGCTGTAGCATCTGGGTGTAACAATATGTGATGTAATGACTGGAGATTTCTCTGTCCCTTGGTCTCCTTCTTACAGGTTACAGAAGATGAGCCCTCGGAAAAGGATGCGTTCCAGCCAGGCAATCAAATCGTGTGTGCCGGTTATGCGCTGTATGGCAGTGCTACTGTAGTGGCTCTCAGTACTGGAGCTGGACTCAACTTCTTCATGTTAGATCCAGTGAGTAACTGTAGGGTTTATTTCAAATAAGAAAATACATAGAGCTATCCTTCCCACTCACTCACTGTCCAAATACAGACAGACATTTGTGCTTCAACTGATATTCTGATCTTTTATCTGATCTTTGATCTTTTTTGAAGCTTGATCTGCATATGACGATATAATATTGTGCATCTTAAAATAAAAAAAGTAGGACTTTTCTATGGGAATAGTTAATTATGTGATCATTTAATATGCTCATTATGCACAGGTTGAGATTATATATATATATTGTATAGGTATTTATATAGGTATATAAATGTACTCAGGTTTAATGGCCACTAAGACACTAAGGCCACTGTTCTTAGTGATATTAGTGATAATATTGGAACATAGTGTCAAAAAATGCATCAAACTTTAAATTTAATAATTTAATAATAATTTTTAGTATTTCATGTGCAAAAATGTGCGAATGATGTTTTAGGCAGCACCTCAGTGTAGATTTTGGGCAAAAAAAACAACCAGAATGGGTTTTTCAATCTCTACCATGTTATACATTCCAGCCTAGACAGTAGCCTAAACCAGAACTCATTTATATTTGTGTTTCCATCCCTCTCAATAACACAATGTTCGCTCATAATTTTCACTTCTCATTAAATTGGGTTGAGAGCTATTTTCAGAGGATAGTACGGTACATTTAAGGTTACTCCAAATGTACACTTACTTCCCCTTTCCTTCCCACATATTGTGTCAGTTTCCAGATAAAATGAATGCACAGATGTAAACGTTGTGCTGTTCATCTCCAGGCCATAGGCGAGTTCATCCTGACAGAAAGAAATGTAAAGATCAAGAAGAAGGGGAAGACCTACAGCATAAATGAAGGCTATGCCAAGTACTTCGATCCTGCAGTGACAGAGTACATTAAACACAAGAAATTTCCTGAGGTAGGAGTCACCCTAGAACCAGGTATTTGGATGCTCAGGTTCTCTACTGTGTAGTAATGTCTCTTTGAACAAAGACGTTTAGTTCAATTATGGGAAGATGCATGGATGGATGAATGGATAATTGAAAGAAGAAGGATGGAGAGATAGATGAACGGAATGGGGGGATAAATTGATGAAGGATAGTTGGATGGATGGATGGAAAGAAAAATGAATGCATGAATGAATGGATGGAAGGACGGATACTGCAGTTAAAAAGCTTTATTGATCCCAGTTGGCAAACTGGGGCAAAGGATGGTGACACTGTAATAGACACAAGTGTAACATTAGTATATACTGTATATCAGCAATAATACACCATAAATGAAAGCATTAATTGATTAATTCATTCATTCATTCACAACAACCAATTAAAGGAGATCCAGGTGTGTGTGTGTGTGTGCTGGTTTCCTCACACAGTCCAGAGACATGTAGACTAGGTCTACTGGTGTTTACAAATTGCCCGTAGTGTGTGTGTGAGACCTGCGATGGAGTGGTACTCTGTCCAGGGTGTACCCTGCCTTATGCCCTAAGTCTCCTGATATAGGAGTTTGTACATAAGATAAACAGTATAGAAAATGAATGAATGAATAAATTCTTGCATAAATAAATGTATCTGTCATCTATAATAAATTTATTTATTCTGAGGAGAATGAATGAAGTAATAAAATGAACATCTATTCTAAGATACGTCAAATAACGTGTCACCTAAATTGAGAGTATTTAGAAATAAAGAGAAATCATTGTACTTTCTGTATGCTTGGTGATTCTCCTGATGGTGTGTGTGTGCACAAATGTGGTTGTAACAGCTGATGGTCATATGGCAAGGCCTGAAATGATTTTTTGGTTTCACATTTACAATGACTAGAAAATGTGTTATATATAATAAGTGTTATTTCAGCGTGTTACTTTTAGCATAAAATAAATGAAGATAATCTTTTCCTTATTAAAAAATACAGCAGGTATGAAATAACTGGGTTTGAACAAAACATAAGGGTCAGTATTCAACAGTATTTATTCTGGCCTTCATTAATCTCCATCAATTACTATTATTAAACACTGCTTATCAGTATTTATCATTTATGTTCGTCTATCTGACCATTTTGATTCATACACATTCAAATTCCATACAAACTTAAATAATTCTTTTGATTATGTAAAGCTGCTTTGGGACAATGCCAATTGTTAAAAGCGCTACACAAATAAAATTGAATTGAACTGAATTGAATGTTCATAACATGACCAAATATTATGAGAATACACTGGTTGTGTAAATTCCCAAACCTGTGTCCGTCATTAAGACAGATAATGGACGTGTGAGGACACAGTTTCCTCTGCGGCTGGCAGTTTTTCCTGCGTCAGCTGACCCTTAGTCAGCACCGATACCCCACTCGAGAGTGCTGATGAGAAAGTTACCCCACAGGTTACAACATGTTTACTGCGTCTGTACTGAGAGATTCAGCAGCTTGAGCATAACACTCACATGATGATGGCTCCTCGAATAATGCTGAATCTGGCTGTTTTATAGTTTACCAGCTGTGACATCTCAGGAAATTTCGTATTATTAATGATTAAGTGTCGTTTCTAGATTACATTTAAACTGTCAGCATTTACTCCTTAACAAGCCATTACAATGCTGCTGTCATGGGGTTGTCATGTTTTTCATGCATTAATGTTTTATAGATTAAGACAGAATGTCCTCTTTCTGGGGACATTTGACTAGTTTCTACAAAAACAATTACTTCGTTAAACAGAAACTATAGCAATCATTTAAATAATAATAATAATAATAATAATAATAAAAAAGAGCCCAAACGTTTCCCTTTGTTTACCAAGGGTTTTATTAAGTTTAGTTGTGTTCATAGTGTTAGTTTGCTACATTACTAATTATGTCAGCTGATGATACTCACAAGGCTAGCGTGTGTTCGTGGTTGTGACATGTTTTTGCGTAAACCTGCATACATCTCCGCCACCTCATTTCAGCTATATCGTGACTAAGGGGCACCTGACTCACACGCCTGCGCACACGCACACGCACACACGAACACACAAACACAGCTATGTTGAAAAGTGATGTACAAATATTTCAAATATTGACTTCTCTTCCAGGCTCGATTCCCGTCTCTGTGTGCATGGGGTTTGCATGTTCTCCCCGTGCTTGGTGGGTTTCCTCCGGGTACTCCGGTTTCCTCCCACAGTCCAAACATATGCAGGTTAGGCTAACTGCCGTTCCCAAATTGCCCGTAGTGTGTGAATGGGTGTGTGAGCGTGTGTATGTGTGTGTGTGCCCTGCGATGGATTGGCACCCTGCCTCGTGCCCTAAGCCTCCTGGGTTAGGCTCCAGGTCCGCGCGACCCTGAATACAGGATAAAGTGGTATAGAAGATGAGACTTCTCTTCCAGTCTGAACTTTGATCAGGATTAGTGTTTGTCTGCCATTCTCTATCAGCCTATCTGTATCGCTAAAGCGTGCTAGATTGCTAAGCATGTTTTTTACACCCTGCTATTTCCTTAGAAAGAAGATCAGAAGCATTCCAATGTACACAGGGTTTACATTCAATTATATTTCATGCTTAAGTCTTAACATATTCAAGAAAACCCTGGTAACAAGCTCACTATTTTATGAAATATCACCACTTTGACAGAAAGAAAGAAGAAATATTGTCACTTTTATCAGATTTTAAAGAATAACTTTAAAGCAAGTATATTAATAAAGAAACTACTGAACTGGTGATAAACCCACTTTATCCAGTATACAGGGTCGCGTGGGGCCTGGAGCCTATCCTGGGAGACTTAGGGGAACACAGGCTGCCAAGCCATGGCTGGGCACACACTCCTTCACACACTACGGAAAATTTGGGAACGTCAATTAACCTAATCTGCACGTCTTTGGGAGGAAACCAGAGCACACAGAATGAAACCCACAAAGGACAGGGAGAACATGCAAACTCCATAGGGAATCAAACTCAGACCCTGGTGGTGCAAGGTGACACCTTGCTGGTATATATTTGATAGTTAGTGATAAGTGGTGTTAATGTAATGGCTGATCGGTGCATATCATCATAGAAAATCAGATACTTTCATGTACTGAAACAAGTGTTGTACAGTAACATACTCATTTCACTTCCTCCTGAGGATCCTGTGCAGAAGTGATACCAGTGTTTAATCATAGTACGATTAGAGGTTTTAGGCACTGTACATGAATTCTGCAAAATCATGAATTGTCATCTTGGAAACTATTTGTAGTAATAGTCATGTTGCAGCCCTGACATTGCAATTTGGAATTTGCTGCCATGTTGCAATAAAATTGCTATGCACTGAGAAAAAATACAACAAAAGTTTCAAATATCTCATGTCTGTGTCTTGCAGGATGGCAGTGCTCCATATGGCGCCAGATACGTGGGCTCCATGGTTTCAGATGTGCATCGTACCATCGCTTATGGAGGCATCTTCTTGTACCCTGCCAATGAGAAGAGCCCCAAAGGAAAGGTGTGTTATTTAGCATGGTGACAGATTTAAAGCACTTTTGAGGGAAAACCAAAGAGTGCGTTGAGGTTTCTGTGCTGGAGGCCAGATGCTAGAGCATGAAACAAGAAACAAGATGTGCTTCTGTATTTTGCATTCTATACAGTTTTAAATAACAAACCAGGCACAACCCAGAACATTAACTGATGACTTGCTCTATTTTTTGGTTCTACCTTAGTAGACCATTTTTCCAAATTTAGTACAGCTACTTTGGTAGGAGGGGTGCAGCCCAATGCTGGTCCTTGCTTACTGCTTTATATTGGCCAGTTGTTCCAGGGTAATGATTGAGATGAATTCTGTTGAATCAAATTGCTAGAACACCAAAACTACAGTAAATGATGGTACAATAGTATTTTAGAGTAGAGCTTAGTGGTGTCACTTTTGAGCCATAAAAGCATTCAGAATTTAATTAACCCCTAAATATGTTCCATTATATTCCATGAGTCTAATACTGATCACATCTGTTTTATTACCTGGAGCCTGGATCACAATTCCCATGCATCACTGGGGATTTAAAGCATCATCATCATCATCATCATCATCATCATCATCAAACATCAATAGCTTTCTTGCAATGCATTGCCTCACATACTGTAAGCATTATTTTTAAAAATTAAGATGACCACTGTTCCCACCTCACTCTGAAAATGTCATGTCTACCATATTCATGGTAATTATTATTATTATTATTATTATTATTATGATTATTATTATTATATAGCCTTTATCTCTATCCAGGATTGTATGTTGCATTGTGCAAATGAAAATATTCCAAATAATATGGCAAAGTATGTACTATAAATAAGCTCAAAGTTTTATAGAGTCCCGTCTCAAAGTATTAGAGCATCAAGCCATATGTTTCAAGCCATATGAAAGCCAAAAAAATAAAAATAAAAAAAGTCGTATACTCTAAAATTTCATTCAGTCACCTTTAGCTTTGCTTACAGCACACAATGTGGTGGCCAGTTCACGTGTGAAAATAAAAGTTTCCTCGTGCTTCCAGAACCACTCTTTCACAATTTGAGTCCTGGAGTATGCCTGTTTCATCAGGAAAGAAAAACTCCACTGTTGTAAGAACCTGGTCATTCAGGACATTCAGGTCGTCATCTGACTTCATTTTATTGCTACATAACGTTACTAAGCCTAGTCCTGACCGACTGAAGAAACCCCAGATCATACAGCATCACTGCCTTCTGAGGCTTGTACAGGAGGCACTTTGGATGATGGTTGCATCACTTCATGCGCTTCCCTTCTCATAATGATGCACCCATTGATCTGAAATAGTGTCAGTCTGAACCTATTAGACCACATGGCCTTTCCCACCATTGCTCCAAAGTCCAGTCCAAGCAAATTAAAAGTCCCTATCCTGTGAGTCCTCATCACATTGTTTGTGTATGGAAATGCACCTACTTTCAGTATTAAACATAGCTATGGCTTTACTGTTATTTATTTATTATTGACCGTACAACGTGATCTCCATTCATGATTTTTTCAAACCACATTTCTTCCACAAAATTGACAGTTCAGCATTATCCTTCCAGGTCTGATAATGTGATGAAGGGTTCCTCTCCTTAGTTGTTTTCTTTGCTTGATGCAAGGACCCTTCTGAAACGGCAACTTTTTTTCCCCGGCTAGACAGAGTGTTTGGGTTTGAGATTAAAACTCAAACTTTTATTTCCTAATAATTAGTATGTAGCTGCGTTAAACAAGTTAGGACATTTTTGCACATTTTGTCTCACTCTGCCCATTTCTCAAGTGATCTTCTGACCTTGCTGTTCCAATCCTTTTCATCATTATCTGCACTTGCTTTATAGATTAAGCAATCTTGTGCAATGTAAATCTTTACCTCTCTGTTGAATGCTGTATCTCAGCTGTGTGCAGTGCTCCTCTGAATCAGGTTATAGATTAGCTCAGGATGTTTACAGTCTGTCTATAAAACACTATGAGGTTAGACGAGATCTCATATTCTGACTGATGTTTTGTAATAAGTCAGTGAGCAGGGGCTGAACAAACACTGCAGGACCATTGTTATCTGTGACCCAGATCTGCTCCTGTCAGCAGGTACAGGTTCAGTCTTTCATCGTGTCGTGTTCTTGCAGCAAATCCTGTGACGTTAATCTTTCACTAGAAGAAGAAGAAACAACAACAAAGCATTGCAGTTATTTTAAGATAATTTAAATTGGTTACATAAAGAGAAGAAAAAAAGACACTATTGCATGGTAACTGCACTGGTGAAAAGGTTGTACAGTTTTGTTAAACAGATAGAAAACCAGTTCTGAAACTTCATGTGACTGAAACTGACATGTCACTAGCTGGGCAACATTTCTGCAAACTGACTGAATACTTTCAGTTAGAGATACTGATGTAAGTGTTTACATGGTTACTGATTAAATAACGTGTGTTGACTGTATATGCTCCAAACATTTAATCAGAATATAAGTTTTTTTTTTTGGCATGCACGAAGTGTCCATGGCCCGCTGTGACCAATTTAATCTGGAAGAGATATAACAAGTAGAAAAAGTATAAACAGAGCGAAGAATGAAAATGAAATTTCCCTCCAGGAAACAAATGTGCAGAAATAATATATTTATTCCAAAAAGAGAGTTACAGTAGGAGATTTCAAAACTATGAAATAACACATACAGCATTAGGTAATAGGTAGGCAGTTCTTGCAAGAACAGTATTGTCAAGTGCATTTGCAAAACCCACTATGATGAAACTGGCTCTCATGAAGACCTTCCCAGACTAAAACCTACGTCTGCTGAGACGTTCATTTAGATTTACCAGCCTCAAAAATCACCCCATTAACAAACAGCATCTCAGATTAGAGCCGTTATAAAGGCTTTACAAAAAACAAGTAGGAGACACATCTCAGTATCAACTGTTCAAATCATATTTTGGATGTTTTCCGTCTTGTTTTACAATGACGAAAAAAATAAAAATCGGGAAAGACCATGGAATTAGAAGGTGTGTCCAAACTTTTGACTGGTAGCGTATGATCAGATCAAGTGTTTACTGTACATGGCTAATATTTACACCACCTTTTTCATTCAGATTGAAAATTCACTCCAGTTGAACTAATTCAATAGTCAGACTGTTCCGACTGAGGCTTTTACATCATGCATTTTTATTACGTAAAAATAATTTACAGACAGAACTTTAATCAAATTTAAATCAAATATCATACTTACATAGCATTATACATTGTTTAATATGTTATTAATGGCAAGTAAACTAGACTAAGGACTTGAAATGCATTAGAATGCTCAATGATTGGCTAGCAATGTTAGAGGAGAGCTTCTGTGGTTTCTGAGGATGGACTCCCATTATTTGAACCCTTCCTATCTATATAAATAAAAGAAAGCTTTTGTCTGTACATTGGTCAGAACTCGCTCTTTCAATAATATCTTTACGATTTATACATTGGAGGACCAGAAACCAGTCTCAGAAAAAAAATCTGCCTGTCTGTATATCTGTACGTCTGTCCAGCCGATTTTGTCACAGCATTACGCAAACCTGGCTGGACAGAATTTAATGAAACTTTGCCAGTCCTTCTATATTTTCCTGAAGATAAATCTGTGCCATAAATTAAATCAAAATGTACTAATGAGCACATAATGTAAAGAGCAGTTTTGTGCCAGATTACTTAACAGCATACAGCGTTCACAGTGTAAATTGCAGAAGATACAGAAACGGCTGTAAAGCCAGAAATACACTTGGGTTTCAACCTGAAATTATATCCCTGATTACATAAAAGCTGATCAGTTTTTTTTCAGCGTTAACCTTTTAACTATTACTAAAAACTCCTTACCCGTCAACAATGTGTACTAACGCTAGTAATCTATATATATCAGAGAAATCAAAGATTGCTATCAGAAAATGAGTTACCATGTCAAAATCATTAGAAAGCAGAGGACTACTTAATGTCAGAAAAGTGTGTACTTTTGAACAAAGTGAATTAATGTTCACAAATGAGTCCTTAAGTGAACATGTAGTGAGACCTTCCTGTGTCTGCCTCCCTGTTTTAGTTGCGGCTGCTGTACGAGTGTAACCCCATTGCCTTCATAGTGGAGCAGGCTGGAGGAATAGCCACCACAGGCACACAGCGAGTCCTGGACGTGAAGCCTGAGGCTGTGCATCAGAAGGCTCCATTTGTAGTAGGGTCTCCGGATGATGTGGAAGAATACCTGTCCTTTGTCAAAAAATATCAGAAATAGAGCGCTTCCTGTACATATTTCTTCTGTTTGCTGTTGTCTAAGCAGTTAAGATGTTTTACTCGGAATGTGAATTACATTTTTTTCCAGTAAATAGCCATGCACCAACAGTGTATCACCAATGTGTCAATTCCATCACAGGGAATTGACATTTTAATTTGAGGTCTGAAAAGCCCTAGACTCTTAATAACCTACAATTTAATATAGCATCACTGCCTTATTTTGTTCATTTTGAAGCATTTTATTATAGTAATCATGTGAGAACATGTTGAATCTTATTCATGTCCAAATTATGTCCTGTTAAGTTTTCAGCATACAGCTGCAGGCAGTGCTCCTCCTGCCTGTCTCAGTTCTCCAGAAATGTTGTAGTTGGTTAATTTCATTAGCTTGTGAACTGTCCTATACCTGGAGCTTCAACTGTTTTGTCCAAATTTATTGACTACAAACACTTACTGAATATTCTGTGTGTAATGGGAGTAATCTACACTATGTAGCATTTGCTATGTGTTTAAATAAACTGATTAGATGACACTTTGCAGGTATACATTAAAGTGCACAGTTTACCTTTGAAAGAAAAATGAATGAGGCAAAATTTTTTGAAAATGAAAAGGATTCACTAATTGCAAGGTGGTATTTTAAGTAATTCAAACTGATTCAGATAGAATTTTAAAACACAGTAACACCATGTACAAGCTTGACTTGTAATGAAAGCCATTTGGCATCAAGCAGTTAAACAGCAAAAGCAAAAATAATAAGTCCTTTTATAATTTTTAAAATAAAACCAAATTTGTCAGGGTTATATTTCATTCCTCGGGCACAGCATGCTCAACCCCCCCCCCCTCCACACACACACACAGTTATTTGAGGTTAACATGAATTGTAGCCGAAATGTTACAGTAATTTGTCCTTGACAATGAACATGTAACTATCCTGTGTGCAGATCAGCTCAAATGTAAAAACATCCACTCCAAGAGGGGAAAAAAACAACAACACCATGCTGTTTGTATCTGTATAAGGTTTAATTGCTTGAAAAAAAATTCAATGACAGGAATCTGAACTGAATTGTGCAAAGATCACACAACATACATAAAAACAACTGGATACTATTGCACATGTTGCACCTTCACAGGTTTGGTTTTTAGTGATCATGAAACAAGGCATTTATATTTTGGCAAGCAACAACAAATATTTACAGGGGAAAAAAAATACTTAAAATAATTGCATAAAAAGTCTAAAAACAGTGTTTCACATAAAACCAGGTGCCTACTCACTCTTTTTATGGGCCTTCATTCTCACACTAACCTAACTTGGGCTGATTACTTTCCCTTTCATCACAATTAGCTAGCTTTTCATTGCTGGTTGCTGTGAGTCACAGCACCAGTAAAAAGACACATCATGGTAGTGAACAAATTGAGATAAGGCCTTCTGAAAGCCTTGCTGGATGATGTTTTTAGACTAATGGGTAGCTGGCTGCTGTAGCAATACCACAGTGGTTGTGTCGGTCCTTGGCCATGTAGACATACCCTTTGTCACCCCACTTCTCACTCCAGCTGTAAACAGAAGAGAGAGAAGTTCATGTAAAAAGCGGGAAAATAAGAGGGAAAAAAAACCTGACAGTAATGCCTAGCCTGACAACGGTCATTACTCCTCTTCATTTGTGTTTCTTAGAATCAAAGTTTAAGTGGAAAGCTTCAGCATTTTACAATAGTCCTTTTGCATCTGTGATCACAATTTGTCTGCTGTGATCCTGCTCACTTTTGGACAGCAAAAAGACCTCTCATGTTGCTAGTACAACACAAATGCATCCACGATCATTGTGCAGTGAGGTATACAAACAGGCAAGGCAGGGATGGTAAAGCCTTTTTTCATGTACCAAAAAAGACAAAGGAGGAGGAAGTACCACACAATAAATCGAGTGGTGTGAAATCTGGCATCCTACAGGCTTTAACGACATCAATAAACATCCCCCATGGCACCAAAGGGATAGATGAGGTTCTTTCAAGTTGAAATTGATGTGCACATGTACATTACAAGACTTTGTCATTATGAATTTTCCTGCTCTGCACACAAACAGTGACATTTGTTACTCAGAACATGAATGCATTGCAAGTAAAAAGTTCTGCCACTTGTGTGCGTGTGTGTACACCTCATTGCTTTAGTTACAGTATGTACTCAAAAGTTGAGTCACCACTAGCCACTGTTACATCATACCTGTTCTTGACAATCCAGTACTTCTTCCCATCTACATCTTCACCTTCAAAGCCATAGCCAACCACCAAAACACCATGGTCCAATTCCTCACTACTGCAGTCTTGCTCATAATAAATACCTGAGGACAAGAAAAAGGATTGTAAAACACAGAATGGAGTTGTTAAACAAGTATAACAAGGTTTCACCAATTTACACCAAGTTACATCAGTAGTAGCACAGTCTACTGCTGAACCAAAATGCATAACATCTACAGACAAAATGAGTTGGACCAAATTGTGTAAGTCATGAATAAGCACAAAATGAACCTTAAAATCTTACCTGACTGGTAAAACTGGAAGGACTCATGTCCAGCATCAATGGCCACAGACACGGGACCAATAGCAGCCACAGCCTTCATCAGAGCATGCTCTTTACCACTGGGGATGTCCACAAAGCCAGTGTCGTTAGCTCCGCTATATTTAGGATCATAGCTGCAGGGCTGGTCATCCTGAAAACAAAGTGCAAAATACTCAATTAAGACACACTCATTTTGTGCATGAAATCAAACATGACAGCACACTTTTTACAACAGCCTTAACTCCTAAATTAACAACTTACAGTTCCGAGGTAGGGGTAGAACTCCTCAGTGTCCAGGCCACCATTGTCCTTGATGTACTGGAAGGCCTGATCCATGAGTCCACCATTACAGCCCTCGTTGCCTTCAGGCCGAGAGCAGTCGACCAGGTTCTGCTCGCTGAGTGACACCAATTTGCCATTCTTTCTAAACATCTGACCCTCCATTGCTCCAGTAGTGCTGAAGGCCCAGCAAGAACCACACTGACCCTAAATGACGAAGGATAATCATTACAGCAAGTCATTCTTTTACTTCAGGAATAAAAGGAGGAAGAGAAAACAAAAAGCCGCAATATGTCTTACGTTCAGACATTTACTGTATGTTTGTGTCATTGTTGCCTACAGCAATTACATCTAGCACCTCCCTCATATTCCAAAGCTGTACAACCAGTTTCACCTATGAGAAACACTGACCCTTCTCTTAATGAGTGTATAATGTGTTAAGGAAATGTCACCAAAGAACTATAAACAAGTAAACAGTGACTTTTGGATGATATGGTTTGCAAGGTAGGGCATCGGTCCAGAGAGGCATTCTGTGGGATCGGATCAGACAGACTAACCTTTACTCCACACAGGCAAAGATGAGCCCTGGGTGTCCATGATCCCGTCAGCAGTTTACTGATTGAATTACTGAATCAAATTTGCCTAAAAGTGGTGTTAAGTGTTGTGGCTGATCCGTGTACGAATACACAAAATGCATTAAATCAGCCTAAGCATTTTGCTCAATACTACTACAAAACTAAGTGACGGGGAAGATAACTCATAGCTTTCATATCCATGTTTTCTTTACCATCATTTACTAAAATAAAACAGTAATGCATTTGAACAGGATTACAGAACGAGGAGTCTTTAAAAATTGTGAACATAATACAACACTCAAGCTGATTGGATGACCAAGACCCCTCACCTGGTCCTTGACTGGAGTAACATATCCTTTCTCTCTCCAGTCCAGCATGCTTGGGGCCACGAGGTAGTTGGGCTCCATAAAGAGAGATCCCTTGGTCTTTCTGTCCTTCTTGTACTTGTAGCCATTCATTACCTGCCTGAATTCCTCACGAGTCTAAAGACATAAGTTTAACCATTTTGTTAAGGTCACTCAAAGTAAACACCACAAGTATAGAAACTATTTTATGCATTTTAAAGTACATGCTTAAAATTGACACACTCGTCAAATTTTGTGATTCTAGTTTAAGGCAGTTCGCTAATCTGTTCCCTTTAGATAAAGATAAAAAAAATTAAAAAAAAGTTATCAAAAACAATGTTCTCAAGGGCAGTAAATGATGCGTCATTCATTGTGCAACCAAATACACAAAAACAGATACAGTACTACAGATACACATTAGTATAAAAACACTACTCTTTCTGTGAGCAAAGACATTTACCTGACTGCTGTTAAAACTTTAAGCAACTTTTAGCTCAATGAATGTCTGTTTCACACGCTCACCATGTCACCGAAGTGATTCATTGCCATGCGGTAGGTGTGCTTGCCCATCGAGTGCTCCAGGTTGTGCAGCTCAACCTTTTTCAGATTCTTCTCCCAAACCATTCGCCTCCATCCTTCTTCCTTCTACAGAGAAAGCAATAAAGTCAGACCACAACAGGTTAACACAAACACTCGACAGTTATCTATGCCCTTTACTAAACCTCAAATTGAATTAATGGCAGCAATGTGTACTATTAAGTTTCCTTTAAAGATTGGATTAGTTGCACCATCATTTATGCGATCATGTGACCACAAGATGAGACATTTCTCACATTGAAGTTTCTTTATATTTTAAAAGGGGCATTGATGGCTCAGTGGTAGGTTTCTTATCCTGCCATGCAGAGGGCCTGGGTTCGATTCCCTACAATTCTTTCCAACCAACTGCCGTTAAAGAACAAAGAATAGGAGGACTGGCATCTGGCATTAAACCCAGGCTAAGTTGTGTGCAGATTGGATAGTGTGCCATGGTGACCCCTTGACTGGACCAGCCGAAATACCAACATCCCCCCCCCTCCCTTTTTTTTTTTAAATACATGTAATATATAAAACCTTACCTCATGATAGGTTTTACTGTGCCAGTCCTTCCACTGTTGCCAGTGGCTGTCTAGCTCTCTGTCTAGACTGGGAGCAGCAAACACTGCGCTGAGGCACACAGCCAGCATGACCAGACACAGCCTCATGGTGAAGACCTGAAACAAATCAAACATTCACTAATTAACCCTTATAACTCAAGCAGCACAGATCTGCACTGATAACACAGCATAGGCCAATAATGATATTTTTTTTTAAGTAATAAAAATAATAATAAAGGTTGAATGGGTGTTTATATGGAAGGCTCGGTGGTCTGTTAATGAGGAGGCTTCAGACGTGATCACACTGTGCATTTGGGTTTTCTGATATGTCAGGTAGAACCAAAGTTATTAATTTGTGTGTGTAAATCTGCCATTAGCAGAATATGGGAATGACATGACAAAAATGTAACTCTCAAAATGAGCACATTACTGTTCTTATGGTCATAGAAACAACCAGAACACTACATCATGTGCATCTGTGCTGTTTTTTTGTCTTGTGACATTTTTTTATTGTTTTGCTCAGTCATGTTTGTGTAGTTGGTTAAAATGAGAGCTTATCGTATGGCCCATTTTGTGCCGAACAAATGTCGTCACAATATTCTGCACAATCCTCAGCCCTATACATGTTTACAGAAAAAAAAGGGACTGCAGTAAAAAAAAATAATAATAATAAAAAAATGAAGGACTATGAACACACGATATAAACGGTTTCCATTAAGTCGAAACACTAAAACGGCTTCCAGTGAAAATAGTCGCTGTGACGTCACAACACGCGACTATGCAGCACAAAAGATAAGCGCTTTAAAAACAACAACAAAAAAAAAAACAGGCCCGACATCTTTCATTAAAAAAAAAAAAACAGGGCTGGGTTTTAATCCAACTGGTTCATGTGACTCGTTCATATAAACAAACTCGTCTGATAAAAATGTTGACTCAACAACATAATGGCGTCTGTCGGGAGAAAAAAACAGACAAGGCACGCGCTGTTCTTTTGGGATCCATGGAGCTGCTCGAGCTTCCAGGAAACCGAAAACGAGACTGAAACCTAAGCAATAAAACCGGGGAAAATGAAAGGACTGTATGGAGAATGAATTGTGCTTGTCGGGATTAAAGAAAATTTATTGTTTTAAAGGAATTTAAACAATTATTATGCTTCATAAAGGCAGTAAACAACCTTCATAACAGCGACGAATAAAATACTTAACAAAACACCAGAGTTATTCTATCTAACGTAACAGTACAGTGTTTAAAATAGCTAAAATAAAACGGTTTAAGCAAACAAAAACACATATAGAAAGCCTTACTTTAAATACAGACTGAAATACATATTTTCACATCCATTATTCCTAATGTAAACAAACCCCGCAGGAATAGACAATCTCTAGACTAAACATTTTAAAATAATAATAAAACAACACAAACACTTTTTTTTTTTTTTTTTTAAACCAGTTCTTACCTTCCTTGTGGTAAACCTGGAAAGAATAGGATTTTCTCGAAAACAACTGCAAGTTTATAAACCCTGGTTTCAAAGACGCTATTTCCTGACATCTCATTGGTCGAACAGCTGCCTGACTCCGCCCCCACCGACATTAATCAGACAGCATGTGATCTTCAAGCACGTGATCCACTTCCCGGCTGATGGGATTGTTTTTCCACACACACGCAAGCACTATGGTGATGAGACGCAAAGGCGTTAAACTATGTTGAGTTTATTTAATCATCGTTTGTGTTTAATTGAATCAAAGGTTTTCATATTAAAAAGACATGGTAAAGGGGTCTAAGTAGCAAAGTAATGGTTTATTGTTTTAAATTTACAGCATTTTCAATACTGGAACACAATGCTTACACATGGATGAAACCAGACTAGATCACATTAATCTGTCCTTAAGATTGTGTACTGATTTAACCTTGCATATTGGTGTAAAAGTTCAACCCGTAAAGATGATAAGCAAAAAAAACAACAACCCACAAAGCAATTTCTAATATATACAGTATACAGTATATATATATATACACAGTATATATATATATATACACAGTATA
>JAQMYJ010000014.1:14011685-14023353 GCA_030014305.1 Clarias laeviceps | reverse complement strand
GTATATATATATAGATAGGATTAGTAGGCCCTGATTAGTATAAAAACGTATTAGTCTTTGAATACGAAATTGAGTTAGACACCTTTTGTTTCTACTAATTAGTGTAAGGTGCTGTGAACCCAAAATGTAATGTCTCCATATGAGGATGCAGGGTCCAAAGAGGCTAAACTAAAGCTAGTCTTCAAATAATCATACAAAAAAAAATACCTTTTTATTAATAATAATAATAATAATAATAATAATAAAAAACAAGATAAACAAGTATATACTATTTTGGGTATTTTGTGTGCGCTACATAAAAATCTATCATCTTCTAATGATTCATGATTACTAAGAGAACACCGTTCCTTTGGATTTGTTGAATTTTGCTTGAATAAAAAGTCATTTTGCACATTTTCCAGTTTCCACCCTACTCACCTTGTTCGGAATATCCAAATTAGCTTTAGCAGCACAGAGCAGCGCCACCAATGGCAGGTTGCCATCCTTGCAGGCGATGTGCAGTGGTGTGTTTCCATGCCGATCCTGGTGGTCCACATAACAGTGGTGGCTGAGGAGGCACTTCACCACCTCGACCTGACACCTCCGTACTGCCATGTGCAGTGCGATGTGGTTGTCCTGTAGCACACACGCAGATGCGAAATAAAAAATAATTTAATTTTATTTTGCAAAATAAAAGAAAATGGTCAGACGAAAACATTTCCATTTCGAAATGTGTAGCTATTGTGCAAACGTGTCTATAGATGCTTTAGAGAAAATTAAGCATCCCTGCAATAGCAGGAGCACAACTAAATTAGAGCATGTGATGTAGAGTTGGACCTAATTCAATTTAGACATTAGCAATATACTTAGATTTAAGTGCATCTGTAATGTAGGGCTGTTTAAAATCCATATTATTTTTATAGAAGCGTTGTCGGCATGAATAATTCATTATTCTCCCCTCTCCTGTTTTCTGAGTCTACCTGAGCCTCCAATAACTACCTGGACTCCATATTAACACCAATTAACATCAACTGTTATGCTGAACTGCCTGCCACCTAACACACAGTATGAATGCAGATCAATTCCTGCTATCCGTTATCACCCAGATGAGGATGGGTTCCCTGTTGAGTCCGGTTCCTCTCAAGGTTTCTTCCTATTACCATCTCAGGGAGGTTTTCCTTGCCACTCTTGCCCTCGGCTTGCTCATCATATCTGACCATTTTGATTCAGACACATTCACATTCTATACAAACTTAAATAATTATTTTGATTGTGTAAAGCTGCTTTGCAACAATGACAATTGTTAAAAGTGCTATACAAATAAAACTGAATTGAATTATAGTTTAAGGGCATAAAGTGCTCGTATATACTGTAAGGGCTGTTCTATTACATACCAAATGCTTATATACCAAAAGATCTGACCTCAGGTTGTTATTGATCTATACAGCACTTATATGCATTACTGGTTATTCAGTGACTGTGTGCATGTGCGCGTGTGCGCATGTGTGTATGCAACAGTGTACCTTATCAGCGGAATCCATGTCAGCCCCGTGCTCCAGCAAGCACTCCACAATGTCACGGAAGCCGCGGGCTGAGGCGGTGAGCAGTGGACTTTCACCTTCACGGTTACGGGCATTAACATCGCAGCCAGCTTGACACAGGGCCCGTGCCACTGCTGAGTACCCGTGCCATGCTGCACAGTGCAGAGGAGTCTCCTGCTCCTGTAGCACAAAGACAAATTAAAGTGTTAGTCAAATATAGCAAGGGCAAAGACCCAGTAAGAGAGTTAAACTTTCTTTTCCCTAATCGATTGCTTCACCCAGTACTTCTTCCGTTACATCCATATATGAAATCGAAACTCTATTTACGTCATCAAGTATTGGGTAAGAACAGCTGTTATTTGTGTACTGAATTCAAAAGACCGGGTTGCCAAGTGAAATGAGGCACGAAAACAATTAGCAAACTCTGCGTGCTGTTCCTATGGAGTACTAAATCAATCAGTGCTTTTTGTGCTTTCAGCTTTAGCGAAGCTGTTTAAGCATCATTAGCAGGTTCAAGAATGACTTGTATTAAATTCTACAAGATCTGCTACGACTAGACCAACAAGCTTACATGGAAAGTACCACAGCAAGTATGTGAGGTCATATTTTAAAAAATCCAACAAGTAACCTAACGCAGAAAAACTAAACTCCTGCTTGAAATGTCACAGCTGTTACAAAACAATAATAACATACAGGAATCATGATACAGTCCACAAAACTGTACTTCATCAATCTTTCAGTGTTATTCCTGTACTGTACATTATATTTGTATATACAGTAAAAAAGTCTTGAGCCTCCACATACATCTACGGTCGATTAAAAAAAAAAATAGCAACAAATGTATTAATTTGACAGGCTACAAAGTGTATAAATGTACAATTTAAAAATTGGTTGCTGATGTAACAACGTCAACAGCAACCTTATTTCCCCTCTCGTCTGTTCCAACCACTCAGTGTTTCTGTTTCTCACTGGTGTTTTTTTAATACTTGAATGATTTATCGGTCACTGGCTTAACAAAAAACATGGCGCAGTGGTAAAGCACTTGCCCTATTATCTGGAGATAATCGAGTTCGATTTCCGGGTGATGCTGTTACCTCTCGCAGCCGGAGGTCTAGAGAGAGCTGATTGGCCGAGCTCTCTCAGTGGGGAGGGATCAAAGGTACTTAGTGCTGCCACATTAATCACGGCTCTACAGCCAATCAGGGGCGTCTGTGAGCTCACGCAAGCGGAAGGAGCGGATAAGCGCTGTCCTCCAAGTGTGTTACGCTGCCCCCAACGGTTCGTGAGCGAGCAGTTTAAAAAGATGCAGTCGGCTGGCGTCACATGGTTCGGATGAAACATGTGATAGTCTGGCTTCTTGGAAGCAAAATATAAAAAAAATAAAGGGTGGTCCAAGACTATTGCACAGTACTGTAATTGGGGTGATACTTAAGCAAGGCACCGTACTATATTTTGCAATATATAAGCAATATCGCATGAGAGGTCACGCTGATGTACTAAACATGATTGAGACTATGATGTGCACTCCATGCTGTGAAATAATAACTATTATACACTATTACACTGTAATAAGTATTATAACTTTTTGTCACTACAGTATAGCCTACTTCTATATTCTACATATTAATATTAATATTGTATATTAATGTAAAGTGAACTTTCCTGGCATTCCATGTTTAATAAAGTAAATTTGTGTAGTACTTTAGTCCCATTTTAAATAAAATTATTGTTTCTTTGGTGTTACTCACCCTGTCTGTCAGGTCCGGGTTGGCGTGAATGCTGCAAAGATACTGAACTACATCCACGTTGCCATATCGAGCAGCCACATGCAGAGCGGTCTCTCCTGACTGCAGCACAAAAAAAAAAAAAAAACTAATATTCATAATATGCCGACTAGAAAGGTAATGGTTTAACATGAGTACGAAGGGACACGCCTCATTCAGATATTTGACGAATCCAAGACGTGAAATTTCAGTATATAATTTTCAACATCAATCATTGTACGTCAACATTATTATTATAATTTATACGTTTCATAAAGTCCATAATTGCAGCCTTAAAGTAACTGTAATAATAATTATTTCATGGGTAATTTGCTGTAAAACATTTCAATCATATATTTTTGAATCCTTTATGCAAAAGGCTGTAATCTGAGTCCAATATTTCATCATCTTCATTTCAGCATTTTGCCAAATCTCATTACGGTTTTACTCAGTTAACTCTAATCTTTCTCATGGAAATGATCTAAAACCGAGACAAATCCATGTCATTTGAGAAATCCTCTTACAAAACAGAATTATGGAAATATCCTCATATAATTTTCTAATGCCATACGCATTATATTTTTTAAAATCTTCATTATTGTTCTACAATGTGGAAAATAAATCACTAAACAAAAAACATTCTTCAATTAGGTGGCATGTCCAAACTTTTGACTG
Organism: Clarias laeviceps; assembly: GCA_030014305.1. Lineage (NCBI taxonomy): Eukaryota > Metazoa > Chordata > Actinopteri > Siluriformes > Clariidae > Clarias > Clarias laeviceps. The sequence goes on along the minus strand of JAQMYJ010000014.1, from coordinate 14,019,395 downwards.
ATACTGTACATAAGGCATTGATTTTTAACGAGGGCTGTTCAAGTCAAACCAGGACTTCTGATTGTACAGAATAATAGAATTACAGTTATGAGAATAAAAACTCCCTTTAGTTCTCTATATTAAACCCCTGCTACACTAAGGCACCTATTCCAGCGTTTCACTAGTGCTTGGATTCCTTCAAGGTAGAATTTTTTTCTCAGTACGCCACAGCCATTATCAAACTGCCTGCTTCTCGTCTGATGTTGAAGGGAAGTAAGCATGATGTGTATTTCATCTGCTGCATTGAGTTTCTTAGTCTGACCACCATGTCCACTGTCCTTACCATTGCCCAAGTCTTTGTGCTTCTTTAAAATAGTTTGAACGGCACATCTTGAAAACCCAGTCTGCTTTGAAATCATTGCCTGGGCGAGATCTTGCTGTTGCAGTATATTGTATCTTGTTGCTGTGCTCAGTCTTGCCATGGTGTTTGACCTGTGATGACAGACCTTCTTCCACAACCTCACCTTAGTAGCAAAGTTCTTTGCTTGGTTCTTCTTTGATTGGTTAATCAAACACTAAACACTATGATCCTACAAAATTCTTGACTTGATGATGGTTTAAAGCCAAATGGTAATCACAAAAAATATTGATCTGATGTAGATTTTCTTCTGTACGCTCATTTTACATTTTGTAAATTGATAAAATTTTAAACATACATTTTTGAAAGCATTCTTACTTTACAGCATTTCTTCACACCTACTTAAAACTTTTGCAGAGTACTATACAATTCTATAGCTAAGGCAGCACAAGGATTTTTATTTTAATTTATAGTAAGTATTTATTACAGCCAAGTTGTCCCTGCCTTTAAATGGTAAAAAAAAAAAAAAAATGCTTTATGTATTATCCTTTTAAAGATTTAAATATAACATACTTTCGACTCTGACGCTTTGAGACAGTTAGTGAACGCATACAGTGATCATTTTAAAAACAGCTTGTGTAAAATAGCTACACCAACTGTACCTCAAAAGGTACACGAATACTGTATAACAGTTGATTTACAGTCTGAGCTACACCATAAATCACACTCTTTCAAAACACCAGGCTTTTCCAACAGTACCGTTAACAAGACTAACGCCATATCAGCATTTAGTGAGGCCACTTTACTTCAAGGCTGTCGAAACCACGCAGGCCTGCAATTTCCATCTCTAATAAAGGAACACATACTGAAATGCATGACTCTTTGTTGTGTTTCAGAAACTCGACAGCTCTTCATGCTGCAAATTGGTGCGCCCGAGCACGCTCTTGAGTCTAGAGAGGTGCTTTCGTAAACAGAGCGACGATTATTTTATAGAGAGAGCAGCTCTCAGCTGAGGCGAGTGGCCATGGAAACTGCGAAAAGTCCAGAGAGACCATAGAGACTGGGAAAAGGGAAAAAGGTGAAAATGTGTCATGTATGGAAAGATGGGAAATAAAAATCTCAGATGAAGATATCTCTGCCAGAAGGCTATCTGTTAAGGCAGTATGTGCGTATGTGTGTGTGAGGGAATAAGAGAGCAAGAGAGAGAGAGAGAGAGAGGGAGAGAGAGAGAGAGAGAGAGGCCTACCTTATCTTGGGTGTCCAGAGGGCACTTCTTTTCATGGAGGAATTTCAAGGTCTCCACGTGGCCATGTCGAGCTGCGTAGTAGATAGCGTTGGCTCCAGACTGCGAGACAACAAAACCAGACTATTTTAGCTGCATCTAAAAGCACAAGAAGCCAGAAAGCCTCTCAGCACATCAGAAGTATTTATCAGTGATGGTGACTCTCCATATACTTTGAATTATATATCCTTAATTACTATTAATTATTTAGATAGAAACTAATCTGAATTATGCTGGATTTTCAGTGGGCAGTTAGCAGAATAACCAATAGCAGTTTAACCAATACCTGCGCTGTGGAGTGTATTTTATAGTTCTGTTTAAAGGTATAGTGTTTGTTCAAAACCGTACTTCCTTTGGAGAATTTGGGGGCCAGATCAACTCTTTGCCTGCTAAGCCCCATATGTTACGGGCTATGATGCATGGATGTTCTGATATCATTCTATCATAACCAGGATAAACATATTCAGCAATTTTCAAAAACATTGGCCTTTTCATGAGGGATCGGACTACCCGGCATAGCTTTTGCTGCCCACAGGCATAAAATGAGCCTTGGGTGCCCATGATCGTGTCACCTGTACTCTGGTATATAACAGATAATCAATCCTATTCAATTTACATTGCTGTCGTGTTAATCTTAGGGCTGATTGGTTCCCTTTACAAAAAGTTTCACTTTTCTTGCATTTTAGCGGCTCATTATCACATTGCCAGCATCCCAGCTGCAACCACAGGCTAATTAACGCATTTCCTGTTCCTACAGCAGCTTGTGAAATCAAATGAAGTAAAACTAACCACTAGAGTACTCATACTACAAATAGTAGTACACAAAAAGCTCACTATATCTAGTTACAATCTAATGCTCACAAATTCTAACTAACTCTTCCCCATCACATCTTCCAATCAGGGAGGGTCAAGGCTAACATGTGCTTTTTCTGACACATGTGACGCCAGACATGGCAACTTTGTTGAACACTTACTGAAGTGCTATCCACCCTTTTCCACATAGCTGAGCTTATAGATGCCTTCTGATGCACTGCTGGGAAAAAAAAGTAGTACAATACCCTTTTTTTTCCCCCCCTTTTTTCCTTCTAGACCTTTGGACACAGGTGGCTGTGGTATCACTGGACATTCCTTAATTCTGATTGGCTCATGAAATTTAAGGACACTACCTACTCCTTATATAGTCCTGGCATTTTAAACAGGTAAGTAGATCTTTAATAATCTTTAATTATTAGAAGTCAGCTAACATCAAGAATACACTGAGGCTATATTCACATTGCAAGCCACATTTTTTCAATTCTGATTATTTGCAGGTCATGTCATTTTGCATTTGCATGTCATGATGGTTCACATTCATAATTACAAGTGACTTTTATCTGACTCAAATGTGGACGTGTCTGTTGTCAGAAACCTGCACGCATGCACGAATCGATACATCTTTGAATTCTGATCTGCCCCTTCTCATACAAGTTGTACGACCATGCATCGAATATGTATTTCATCTAGGACCGTGTACGAAAGTGACTCAAATACGACCTGAAATTTTTTTTAAGATTTGTGGCCTAAAAAAATTGTGAACGTAACCCAAGATATAATTCATGAGTGTGATTTGGATTCTTATTGGAATTAAACCCACTAAGCAATGTGATGGGGACAAACCTTGTCAAGGGCTTGCATCTCTGCTCCTTTTCTTATCAACACGTCTATGATCTGAATGTTTCCACAGCCAGCTGCGATCAGGAGTGGAGGCGTTCCATGCTGAAGCACACACACACACAGAAAGAAACAGTATAGCTTAATTAAGCTCACATGAGGTTTCAGCAGTTCCTCATAGCAGGACAGGTATTAAACACACAATTAATCAGAGTCGGTCTTGGTACTCTGCCATTCAAACGAGCCTTCATTATTCTGCCATGTTTGCATTGCGGGTTTAATTGCGGAAAGCAGGCTTTCTGCTGAACTCGGCTTCTATGCTCTCTCTCCGTCGCCCACGTTTACAGCTGTTTATATGTGACTGGAGGTGATTCTTTGGCATGCATTAATGCATGAGTCGTGGGAATGCTCTTTAGAGAGTGTGAGCGCACAAACTCGCACAAATGGACAGCTCCAAGCGCGGCAATCAACAACAACAAGGAGCCTCGCTTCTTACTCTGGTGGATAGATTAGCGTTTCCTCACCGCCCCCTCTCAGCTTTTTCTTTCTCATTAAAGACAGATCACAATAACGTCTGCAGCATCTCCAAGCAAAGAGCAAGAAGCTTGTTCAATTTTACTGTACATGTGACAGATGATCTCATGTTACAGCGAATGTTTATTCGAATTTCCCAATACGCAGAATATTTATATCAAACAAATCACTGGGAAAACCATGAATACTGAATAGATGATGCAGAATAACACCTAAGCATTTTTATATGCACTTAGAGTAAAAAATGCAATAAGGATACAGATATATAGACACAACATCGTAAATTATTACTTTAAAGCTAGAAACTAGACCTACAAAGTAAGATTTGACGAATGGTAGCAGTCATAACATAAATTCTTCATGACAGCTGACATGAGGTTACGTAAACATTTATTACGCCTTATTTCAAAATGTCTTATCTGACACTAAGGCTGCGTTTGTCAATTTGGCATAGAATCAGCGTTATGTTGATACCATTTGTCTGGTATGTCAAACTGATGAAGTAACACAAACACGAGCACTTCTAAAAGATTTTCTGTACTGTTTCCTGAATTCGCATGAAAACCTGCTTGGTAGCATTTTTACCCGGGAAACCGTTCTTCTAAACAGGAACAATCACAACGCCATAATGACATGACAACGAGTGATGTATATATTTTGACCCTGTGCTTTTGAAGTTACATTAGCCACACTTGTCATCACCATGCCATGATAATTAACCTTTTTGGTTAGTTTTCAGTATAACAAAAACAAAGTCAAGAAAGCCAGCCAGCTTGCCTTTAAACTAATAAAAGCAGGCTGAGAGTGCTGACATAGCTAAAGCTTTGGTTATCTAGCTTTATGGGAAATATTATTAAGACTGCATACGGTACCATAGAATGAGATAAAAACTATTATCCTGCATTAGTCATATGAGCATTGCAGAAAGCATGCAAAAGAAAACCAAGCAAATTAACAGTACTGTGAAAAAGTTTTGAGTCGTTCCTCATTTCGTCATATCTTGCTTCCAAAAAGACAGACTTTTTTTTGAATTTTTCATGTAGTCTTAAAGAAATACAGTAGTTCTCCCTGCTATAAAAAAGTCACTGTAGGGGCAGTGGTGCTTTAATGTGTTAAGGCTCTGTTACTGATCGGAAGGTCAGTGGTTCGAGCTCCAGCTCCACCAGGCTGTCACTGTTAGTCCCTTGCGCAAGATCCTTCACCCCGTCTGCTCCAGGGGCGCCGTGTAATGGTTGACCCTATGCGCTACTAACAAAAGCTGGGATACTCAATGAATATAAAAAAAAAAGGCACTGTGCAGTAATGTACTGTATATGTGACAAGTAAAGGCTGAACTTACATCATTCAAGCATTAAACAATTTAAGAAAAAATTAAGGCCTGAACCAGAAAGAAACAGGTGCAGATGAAGGCAGAATATCAGGCGGGTGATTAGTATACTGGTGTTGCTGAAAGATGAGTAGTTGAAACAGATAAGAGGGGAAATGAGGTAGCTGTTGAGGTTATTCTGAAATAGTATATCTTTAGGTACTTCTCAGCCTGTTGCAGTAAAACACTTTTGAATAGAAAAAAAAAACCCTACATACATATAGAAAGTTATGATCTCTTTAATTTGTAATTAAGGATTTATAAAGTTAAGATTAAAGTCTATAAAACTTTACATAATTAAAAAATTTTCCCAGCACAAATAAGTACTTTCCTATTTATTAAATTTAACTTAATATAAGTTAATATGAAGAAAGGAGAGGTGACTCAAGGCTTTTGAACAGAACTGTATATAATCTATATTATCATCTACAAACTAAAAGTTTTTACTCCTCTTCATGACCTTGACAAAAAGTGTCAGTAAGTCACTGGCCAATGATTTGGCTATGAGAAGCACATTACTGTTGATGCCGTGTGCACGTGGGCTAGTAGGTGTATTATGCAACAGCTTTGTACTGTGCATTATTTTGCTCTGTTATGTCAGTGTTTCACGAATCGTACATGTTCCTGATCCATGCATGCAAATTAATTTATTATAGATTGCTTTCTCATCAATCACATTGGACCTTTTGGAATGTAGTGCAAACCTCTGCCTCCAGGCAAGTACAAGTATAAAGCTAATAGCGAAGACATGAAATCTGCTTGTTACTGTTATTCATTGATACTTCATATTTAACCTTGATAGAGGCTAATAATTACAATCTGCTAACCTTAACGCGACTATTTCAGCACAAATGCCAACAACAAATACATGTTTTTAAAAAAAATAGAGAGATTAAACGAAATAATTGTTTCACTATAGAACAAGCAGACCTTTTTTTTTTTCACCCACACATACAGTACACACCGCCGAGATGTGATTAATCTGTTAATGATTAACACCAAGCTATAGATCAACTCAAACCTTCTCACACACTACAACTACAACATGATGAAGAATGCACCGAAACGGCACAGAACTGGATCAAGAAGCTCTCTCGTACTCAAACACGTCTGAGAAACAGCCTTGCTCTTAAAAGACTCCACGAAAACTGCGTGGCGACTCGGACGTCACGAGAAGTGTAAACGAGACGCTTATCGGCTGGTCAATCGAGCTCGCCTTGGCTGCTGCTCTATTTGGAATGAAGCCAAGCAGGTACACCTGAATAGGATTCTACACAGTTTACTCATCTTACTGCTGTATTTACTTTTTTTTTTTTTTTGGCTTCTTCTGCTCGAATGTCTCACCTTATTAGGATGGTTGATGTCGTAGCTTGTCAAAGAACCTAAGAGGTGCTTCAGACCTGGGACATTATCATCGTTGATGGCGTGGATGATGGCTTTCATTACAAATGAGTCCTCTTCATCCTGTGTAGGAAACAATAACAATGACATCATGCAATCTCAAAATGCAATCTCAATCTCTATTGGAGTATACTAGTGAGTATACTATGCTAGTGAAAGCAATCAGCAGTTAAGCAATAAAGTGTAGAGTGGAGTATATCATTAAAATAAATAAATAAAAACCGATAGGTTGGGTCTCACCATGAAATGCTCACACTGACAGTAAAAAGATGTTTTTAAAAATGTTGAAGACTCTATAATGTACTTAAGATTCTGATTCTGTACTTCCACTCAATTGTCTGAGTTCAAACAATTCACCAATGTAAGCTGACAACAAAGTTTCACAGAAATGACAGGATTTGTCATGTCTGGAAAGCACTACTGCTGAGAAAACAATGCCAATCTCCTTTAACAGTCAAAGTTTTTCCCAAATCTTATTTTGTGCTCCTGTTGAACAATCAGGCTCGAAAAAAGCAAAAAAAAGTGCATGCTGCTAATCGTATTAAGTAATTCATATGTATATATGTATGTGTGTGTGTGTGTGTGTGTGTGTGTGTGTGTGTGTGTGTGTGTGTGTGTGTGTGTGTGTGTGGAGTGCTCCTCTGATTTAGATGATGGTTACACTGTTATGTGAGTTCACAACCTTTAAACAAAAGCTAACAGTCTTGACTTGAAGCAGGCCACAGAATGTGAAAGCGGGGGAGGATTTTGAATTTAATACGGTAGACAACTGTGAGCCAAATGAAGATCGTACAAGATTGGGGTTATATGAGCAGAGCGTTTGGTATGAGTGAGTATTCGAGACGCAGAGTTTTGAATATATTGTAATCTGGAGATGGAGCTGGCAGGTAGACCAATGAAAAGGGCATTATAGTAATCAATGCGTGATAAGACAAATGCATGGATGACAGTTTCAGCATCTTTGGTACTGATGAAGGGACGCAGTTGAGCAATACAACGTAAATGGAAGACTGCAGATTTAGAGACAGATTTAATGTGAGACTGAAAGGAGAGTGTGGAGTCGAAGATTACTCCTAAATTTTTGACAGAAGTAGATGTTTTGATGTGAGAGCCAGCAATCTCACAGGTGAAATTGGTGGA
>JAQMYJ010000014.1:13982060-14002783 GCA_030014305.1 Clarias laeviceps | reverse complement strand
ATATTTACACATTAAGTTTACTGAAAGTAAAAACTGTTGAAAGTCAGAGGACGTTTCTTTTTTTGCTGAGTATATAAATGTAAGTAGCTCTGGATAAGGGCATCTGTCAAATCCCTTAAATATAAATAAAAGTGATCTGTTCTTCAATAATGCCTCAGCAGTGGCACAGATGGGTCGCGTCCATGTCCTGCCGCATTAATGCAGTAATTTGTGCTAAAAGACCAACCAAGTAAAAAGTGCATAAATTAACATAATTTTCAAAAATTGGACATTGCTGTATTATAAATGCTTTTTTGATTGATCTTAGAAAATATTCTAATATTTCTTAAACACTGATTTTTATATTTTCATGAGCTGCAAAAACACCTTGAAATTTTTTTTTTCTGCAATATTCTAATTTGTTGTAATGCACTACACACACACAAAACTGCTCAAATGTTTGCAATCACTTGAAAATTTCTTTGTTTTTGTTTAGTGATTTACTTTCTACTGTACATTCTACAATAATACTGGAGATTTCTATGAAATAACACATAAGTAATTATGTAATTGTGTAAAAACAACAACAAAAGCCAGTTGTTATTTTAAGACATGGAGGTCAGCCTTTCTGCCATAGTTTTTGCAAGAACAGTATTGTCAAGTGCATTTGCAAAACACATCAAGGAGAAGTTCATTTAGAGTTACCAGCTTTAAAAGTCACCAATTAACAGCACCTCGGATCAGAGCCGGTTTGAAGGCTTTAAAGATCATGAGTAGTAGATCTCATGAACATCTCAACATTAACTGTTCAAAGGAGATTATTACATATTTTGGACGCTTTACATTGTAGAAGAAACTCCATCGAGTTAGAAAATTATACAAACTTTTGAGCACTTGTGTGTGTGTGTGTGTGTGTGTGTGTGTGTGTGTGTGTGTGTGTATATATGTATGTATGTATGTATGTATGTATGTATGTATGTATGTATGTATGTATGTACACACACACGCACACACATATTGCGATCCAGGCTAAAACAGTTAGATATAATATTGGTTCATATCAGACCCGCTTAATAGCTTTAACCCTAGTTTCAACCTTTATCTTAATTGATCTTTAATGCCTCATGCTTCATAAGAGATGTGTGGAACACAAGTTTTAGAGCTATTCTAAATACCTTCACGGATTAATAAGGTTAATAAACTGGATTATTGGTGCAATATTTCCCCATGCTTTTAAGCAGCTGTAAATTTTTTTGACAAACTGGGAGCAAGTAAATTGTACAAGATTTTGTAGAATTTTGTACCCCTCTAACTAAATTGCGTTCAAGTTTTACTATGAGAAAGAAAAAAAAAATCTCATTAGCCAAACACTGACTTCCTTATTGTGCTTTCATAACCTAATATATCTGCCAGTCATCACACAAACATGTAATTACCTCAGACAACTAAATCCTTCAGTATAATAAAGTTCACATAGCACAGATAAAAAAAAAAGTGAACTAACCGGTTTGGAATTCTCATCATTAGTAGATCTGGTACACGTCAACATATAAACATTGTGTTTGTTAAGAGACACATCAACAAGGAAGGGTTTCTGAAACAATTGTACCTGTGTTTTCCCAGTTTAACACACCTAGTCAAGCTGATCAGTTTATCATTAAGTGCTTATAATGTTTAACACAAGACACCACCTGAGAAGTGCTTCATAAAATTTCACATCCCTTAATAAACCTCCAAACTTTAGGTCAACAGGTCATGTCCCGCAGAGTCAAACCGATCGTTTATACCACTGAGCATACCATATTGTTTCGGAAACAATCACACATCACTATTAATGGATTGCCAAGCGATTTTTGTTGTTTTGATTCTCACACAAGAAATATGAGGTTTTGATAAGGTCAACGCAGCGTGAAGTGGAACTAAATGAGGGAAGTTTGCAAGTAGCCTAACTGACCAATCAGTCCAGAGAATTGACTAAACAGAGAGCCATAACAGGAAATGCTATTGTCCTTAATTTCTGCACATTCAGCTGGTTCCTGTCTATATGCTACCGCCTGTTCCTCATTATTGAGGTCAGTGCTGTTATGCATAGAATGTGGTAAAACTGTGTCCCAATGAAACAATTCACAACTAGATATCTTAGGCTTATACGCCTAAATTTATAAATTATATGCCTAAATTTAATAGCAATAATAGAAAATTAATAACAAATTACAAGTCTAAACTGTATGATTCATACCATTTCAATTAAACAATTTTGAAAACAAACAGCTTAAGCTGTTATTGTACCTTACTCTGTTTCACAATCATGTTCCTTTTCTGTGTTATAAATGCAATACATCCATTTTCATTACGGCAGGGAATCCTTTCACCCCTCTCCAAAAGCCCAACCTCCCTCTTAGCCAGACTGTGGAGTGTTTAATTCAGCCAAAAATTTTACACAACAAGATTGTACACTTGCGAGCAAAGTCTATTAACATCATACAATTGTGTAGTTTTATTAACCTAGGTAGTTTAGCCAACCTACAAGAATTATGACAGCGATTCTTTAGCTCAACAACGTGACTGGTTTTGCAAGTGAAGCATCTTGCTCTTTAGAAGAAGCTTTGGTTCAACTTGAACTTGAGATGATGAAAAGAGCGCCCACAAGAAAAGTAAAATCAATTTTTACTTTTTTTTTTTTAACTACAATTTTCCTGGCTTAGTTCCGTGATCCATACGAGTCATGCCCCATGGTTCGGCACGCACGTGAACTGTGGATTTATTGCAATGTTTACCCATTGTGGTGCAAAACACACTTTCACTGCCAGTTTTATTTGGGCTTTGTTCCTGAGCAAAAAACTCAAGTCAAACTGGGACTTCCCGCGGATGAAGATGTAAAACTGATTGACCTGATCCTTCAAATTCAACAGATCATTTGACACCAAATTTCAAAAGGGACACATCGTTCTGCAGGAACTGCACATACAATCTTTCACGAACACCACTTGCATATTGAAGGAATTCGGCTGGAAGTTACTGCCACATCCATGCAGTCCTGACAGTCTACCAAGCCATTTACAGATGCTTGGGCAATTAAAGGACTTCTGGATGGCGAAAGGGACCTTACCAGATGCCAGTTCCAAAACCCATATTCACTTACAGTGAATATAAAATACATAATAAAACAAACAGTCATTCTAAACTGCCTCTGAAACAATTTTTTTTCCAATTCCAGCTACAAATCTAACTAACGCCCAAGGCTGAATCCCAAATCCCTCTCTAACCCCTGCTTGTAACAAGGGATTCAACAAGGTACATAGCAACCTAGCGTTCCCTTTTGTGCTATTTAGGATTAAACCCCAAAACAGTTAGTTAATATGCATCTGATTTATATCTGGCTTTAATCTCATTATGGTCTTATATATGGCTCATTTGCTTCTCCTACAAATGCAGTTCTGTTTCTCATGTACATCTCCGATTTCTCAAATGTATGATGCATGTCTCAAGTATGTCTCAGGTTTTGTCTCAGTTATGTCTCTTCATTTCTCCTAAGTTAGCTTTAGAAGAAATAGAAAAGACAAAGTCGAGCTTGTAGTAATGAGACAAGAAAAAGATCATTCTGAGCAACAAAATTTTGCCATGGGTAGCTATTAATCAGGATTCTGGAAATGTCATTATTAGTTATTTGAAGCATAAAGCACAGCCTCTCTCATAGAATCATCTTTTTTTGCAACAGAAGCACTAAACTGAGCTAATGCTAGCAAACGCCACCAAATCAGGAAGAATCACACTTGTACAACATCTGAGGTAACTGTTAATTATGCCAATTGCTAAGTTACTTCTATCTATGTGACAAAGCATCAGGTAATCCAGTAGGTAATCAGATAATCATCAGGTAATCTTTCTGGTGTTTTTTGTCTCCAAAATAAATCTTGAACTTAATTAACAAAGAAAATACAGCGTAGCCAATTGCCGGTTAACGGTACTTCTACCGTTAGATTATTAGATTAGATCATTTATGGACTTATGTTCTCAACATTATTTACGCACTTGTCAATACATAAAAGTTTTAAACCATTTAGTTCCAACCCCAACATTTTAAAATGGTAAGCCAATTATATGTCATAACTCCATGGTAGCATTCAGTCCAGAATCAATTAGACATTACTCTGTAAATTAATTTGGCTCTTACTTCGGGTCTTTGATAAGGAGCCGTGCGATGAAGTCTTTGGCCAGAGAGCTAGTGTGGCTGAAATATTCCTCATCAAATTCGTAGTCCACCGCCGACACGTTGGCCAGAGTCTCCTGTTTGTTCTCGCCCAGAAATGGTGAAGCGCCACTTAATCTACGAGATGAAAAACACCCGTTGTTATTTTGTTCGTTCCAGATTTTCAAGAATACATCCAGCACTCACCCATCGTCTAATTAACGTTCAGGTGAAGGAGTACTAAAAGGCAAGTCATTAATGCTTAAACTTGGAGAGATTCAAAACCTACAGTACCAGTCAAAAGTTTGGACACACATTTAGATTTATTTTCTACATTCTTGAACATTACTGGCGATTTCAAAACTATGAAATAACACATATACATATAATGCCTAGTAGCCTGGTGTGATACTACAGTAATATCATAATATAAGCAGAGAGTTAGAAGGAAGAATGAGAAGCAATCTACGTAAAACCTGCTTGGTTCTTTCAGGAATCTGATATGAGGAAGAATTCAAAGCATGCATGTCATACAGCAAGGTGAGACTTTTACATTACAGACATCAAAATGATTCTAGATTGCTCCTGTTGCTAAATAAAGAGCTAACCTGGACAAAACTTTCTCTGTTTTAAGGTCAGACAAACGTCTTGAAGCTTTATGGCAAACTATAAATTAATGGTTGCATTTTCATTACAGCTGTACGACAGAAAACTACCAATTAAAGAAATTCCCAATGGTTTCAGCCAGGAAGTAAAAAGACGACAAAGGAAAGAAAGGTGTGGATGCAAACAGAGGTGGGAATGATTACAGCCTGATGTGTGACTCTATTTTTAGCGCATCACTGACAGCAGTGTGGGATGGGAGGAGAGCGGCGGCTGAGAGACAGAGAAGAAAAAAAAAAAACTCTCCGTGTTTGAATTGTTTTGGAATTGAACCTTGTCTGGGTAGGCAGGAAAAGAAAGGATAGGGATGTCTGTTGAAACAGACCAAACAAAGGCTGAGAGAAAGAGAAGGTGATATGACAACAAGAATAGCTAGGACAGATCAAGGACAAGGAAGAGAAGCACATGAAAAGAAAAACCCCCATTTATAATCTACAGGTCACTGCGGGAATGTCCTTTGCTCAGAGAGCCTTATCAATAATGTTTGCATTAGAGGTGGAGAGAGGTACAGTTCCCACCACTATTCGTCAGATCTTATCTCCAGCTGCAGCCAGTTTCCACTGTTTAAATTAAGTCACCAAACACAGAAACACGCCAATTGTGATGTCGCACATTATTCTATGATATACTATATATTTTTTTATCATCAGACATTTCATCACTAATTAATCTGCGGTTATCCTTCATATTTGGAAAAAAAAATCCAAAATTAATAGCTCTGTTTTATAAAAATAAATCTCACAAATCACAAAGCTACTCAATGCCTAAAGACAATGCGTTCTTTTACCACTGTCATAATGAAATAAATTCAAATTCAAATTCATACATGTGAATACTTACAATATGTAAGTAATCACACCAACACTCCTGGAAAAAAAAGAAGAATGAAAACTCATTAATGATAAGATAATTAAATAAAAATAATCTGAGCTCATTTTGTTGTAGAGTTTTTTTTTTTTTTCCTCACCACATGTCTGCCTCAAGGCCCAGTGGCTCATAGTTTACCACTTCTGGAGCTGCAAAAACAGAGATATTTTAAACCAAAACGTCTGAAATTGACGTCTGAAACATTCAACTCAGTGGTGAAAGAGCTTCAGTTATTCACACTGTAATATAAGAACTGTGAAATGAGTCATTTAATAAGAAAAGGGGGGAAATCTCAAGTTTCTGATGTGTGAATGATAAAAACGGAGACAGAATATGGTGTGTACGAGCTGATTCTAAATAAAAAGGAAGTCTTGCTATGAGCTCATCATACAGTATGTAGGGTAAGTCCAGTACAGTGGAAATGTCTAACCAAAGTACCGAGTGAGGATCTAAAACTTAATCTCTATTTTTATTTCAATTTGATAGTAACAGTAAATGCTACTACAGTACATGCATGAAAAAGCAGCATATATTGTCATGGAGGTGGCATAGTGGCCTAATGGTTTAGCACGGTCCTCTCACACCTCCAAACATAGGGGTTATAATATCACCTCCATGTGTGTGGATTTTGTATGACTCTCCCCATGCTTGGTGGGTTTACTTCATGTACATACTGGTCTCCACCATCAATCCAAAGACATGATTGTAGGTTGACTGCCGTTTCCAAATTAGGTTGTGTGTGTGATTAGGTGTGTGAATGTGCGTGCTTGTGCCCTGTGAGGGGTGATGGGTGTGCACCGATCCAGAGTTCCCTGGGACAGTTTCCAGGTCCCATATGACTCTTTATAGGATGAGGGTATTGACAATATAGGCTGGAGGCTGGTTCAGAATTTGCTATTATAATAAAAGTTTCAGGGCAGCTGTTGAAATTGGTCGAGATTTGAATTAGAGCATGAACTCATGTCAGAAATGATAAGAAAAAAAATTATCAACATGTTTTCAATCAAAAGAAATTTTCCCCCAAAATTGCAATCTATAATTTCAGAAGCGGCTTTAACAAGGTGTTGGATTTTCATACCAATGCATTCCCAGGTACAGTCTTATCTGGGGGTTTATAGAACGTCATACAGAATATTTCAAAAAAATAAACCTGGACTAAAAAGGTATTAAGAGTGAAAAGTTTGAAATGGAAGTTTGAAAGATTTGAAAGAACTGTTGCATTCTGTATGGTCCCCTTTCACTTACATAGGCAGAACATTTAAAGTAAATATTGCTGTTTGTTTTATTTATGTTTTAATGGTACATTAGGTAGAGATACCATTCCTCAGTTAATCTGGGGATATAATTGTCTCTCCATTAGCTCTGCTGTCTCATCACACCCGGCAGCCATGTTGGCTGCCATTCAAGCAAAGCTGGCTGACGTGCCAGAGAAACAGCATGCGGGGGGAGGGTGGGGCTACAGCTACAGCTCCAAAACCAAACAGAGTTGACTCATGGGTAGAACAAGACATTTATGAGGTTTGGAGCAGACTGTATAGACTGTGAGACTCGAAGCCTGAGTTAATATCCAGAACATGGCCAATGTGTCCTCATTTGAACCACAGAGACATGTTCCAGGACATCGGGATTTGATCCGCTTTAATTCTCTGTAGTTATGTCAGACTTTTGGTTTGGATTACAATAGAAGGGAGTGGAGGGAAAATTGGACGGAATTAGGATTTGCAACTTCGCTCAATTACTGAAAAGACTAACCGACGAACTCTGGAGTGCCGAAAATGTTTTTAAAATCGTTGCTAAAGTCGATCTTGTGTGCCAGGCCGAAGTCGATGAGCTTAATGCGTGGGTGAGGCACGTTCCTATTCAGCAGCATGATGTTTTCCGGCTGGAGAGAGAAAGAAAAAAGAAGTTCAAGTCATTGTGATCAGCACAGCTCTTCTGCAGAAGTAAGGGATAGAAGAAAAGAGAAAAAAAAAACATTAAAAGATCCAAAGTGAAAGAGTGTGCAAGACAAAGAATCAGGAAATACACCATAACACATGGAAATCACATGCAAAACTACAGAAGCGTTGCCTAGAAAGCAGAGCGCTATCTGAGCTTAGCAGAAAAGCATCTCTGTCTGGACATTCCATGGGAATTATACTTTCTTTTGAAATGCATTATTTATAGACTAATCTCTTAAAAGCTTTACTGACTTAAATAAAATAACATGTTAAGAAATTCTTAACAATTCTCTTAAATTTTAGGCATATCTTATTGGACAGGCGATAACAGCATGGTGGGTTAGGAGTATCATGGAAATTAGTAGAAAGTTTATGTTGCTTAATATGTTATCACTTCTGAGCTAAAAAAAAAAAAGTTATAGTTTGATTTGTCACATGATTACGGGTTATACTAGATGAAGGTACTGCAACCATGGGGAAAAAACGTCACACATCATTACGCATTCTCATAGATGTCACAACTCTACTACACTAACGCCAACCAAACAAAGTCATCAGGTACAAAGCAACATTGGCTGATCCAGTTAAAAATGATGCAGCTCCATACCTTCAGGTCGAAGTGGGCAATATGCTTGGAGTGCAGGTAGTTGACGCCATCCAGGATCTGTTTGAGAAACTCGGTGGCCTCTTCCTCGCTGAGAGACTCCTTCTCAGCCAAGAAGTCGAAGAGCTCTCCACCTGCCACACTAAAAACACAGGGAAAACACTTGTCAAAGAGGTACTCCAATTCAGAGGAGCCAGCTCTCAAATAACCGGTCAACAGCAAAGTGAAATTTAAGAATGTTATAGGTTTAAAAAAAAAAAAGAAAAAAAGGAGAGAACGTTCAGTACAGGATTTAGGAATCAACACTGTGAGCTGCCAAGCTGCATGAAACATGTCCAAGACAGTAATCTGACAACTCTTTGAAGGCTAAAGACGCTAAGAACAACACACTACGTCTGAACAATATAAACTTTCACAACTGCTCATTCTGTTAATTATTCGATTTCATAAGATATAAAACACTCCAAAGTGAGTTCAAATATTTATTTAATTATATAAATAACAAAAAAAAAAAAGTCATTAGCTACAATATAGAGAAACTGATGAAAAACACTGTCACAGACTTAACACTACTTTATCAAGAATATTCTGTGCAACTTGATGCAACTTTAACTGATTGGCACAGATTGAGTTTATTGGACACAATCTATTTGAACTACCTTTGATTTGATCAACTCCAAATTAAAGGGTAACATTCACTGCATGTCTGGCTAAGTTAACCAAAACTCATGCCACTACAAAAACAATAACCTCACACAGGTTTCTGTTCAACCTTCTAGCAGAAAACTCAAGCTTATTTCCTTACACATAGGAGACAGTGTTGTGGAAGTATTCTCAATGTTTCAGGGCGTAGGCAGTAACAGTTCAGTTTTGCCATTTCATGCCAGGGTTGTTTGTGAGAAAAAAAGGAAGCATCACTAATGGATAATATGTTCAAATGCGAGCTTAGAGAACACAGTACTGCACAGTCCTGGTTATTAAACAGGCAAGCGGATACAATTTATAACTGAAAACGGGTTAAAAAAAAAAAAAAAAAAAAACATACACACAATTAACATTGAAAGACTCATTACATGATTTTGCAATAGAATGTTACAATTCAACATTCCAATACCAGTGAACGAGGAAATGCCACAATATAATTACAAACCTGTGAAAAAACTCCATGAGGTTAACTTGTGCACAGGTAAAGCTTTTAAAATAATCATTAGTGCAAGGTTTCCAACACTGTCATAAAGCTGAGGTAGGCTTGTGCAAACGCACATGCAAATGCCCCAAGACATTTACTCTAAGATAATTAGATTTGATTGCATAACAAGTTTAATGTAAAAGATAAAGTGCACTTATGGGGCATTCAGGTAGTGATCTACATTTTATAAAACAAATGAAAAAGGAAAAAAAAAAAAAAAGCTGAAAACGAGAAAAACAAAGACTAAAAAATATAGCATGTTTTTCACTAATGCAGCACAGACACTGCAGCGGATCAGCTACCTCATACAGTACAGACAACATACAGTTCCTCCTGTTACATAGCAGCAGTTCTTTTGTCTTAAATGCCTGCCTTTCTTTTAAGGATATTATACGAAATAGCAGAGATTCATTAACTACGGTACAATATTCATACCAGGGCTGCACCGAAAGTACTCCAAAAGTGGTCATACCTTTTATATCAACTAACATAGGTCATTCAACTGGCACATGTTGGGAGAGTAACTCTTACTCTATGCTGCAAAAAATGACATCTTAGCAAGTGAAATATTTTATCTAGCCAAATCTATCCGTAATTTCTTAAAACAAGATAACAACTAACCAAATATAAGATTATTAAGCTTATTTCTAGTGAAACATTACTTAAATTGCATGTGAAAATTTCCTTCAAAATGTAAATTTCTAAAACTAACAAAATTGTCTATAAATTGAACAAATACACTTAGGCTTGTAGTATATATATTTGGTTAGTTGTAATCTTATTTTACGAGAATATATATAAATGTAACTATATTCAAGATATTTTTACTTGCTAAGATAATTTTTTTTTCCAGTTTATACAAAAGGTACTACTCTTCATGTTAATTTAAATAACTTCTGTAATATTGAACTTTCAGCTGCATACATAACATCCGTTATCACCCAAATGAGGATGGGTTCCCTGTTGAGGATGGGTTCCCTGTTGAGTCTGGTTCCTCTCAAAGTTTCTTCCTATTGCCATCTCAGGGAGTTTTTCCTTGCTGTCGCCTTCACCCTTGGCTTGCTCATCTCATTATCATCTAGACACATTTTTCTCACACATACACACTTCCATAAATTTTCTTATAAAATTTTCTTTTCATTTTTGTCAAGCTGATTTGAGACAATGACCATTGTTAAAAGTGCTATATAAATAAAATTGGATTGAATTGAATTGAACATAGTCTGTATTACAAGCGATATATTTGTGCCACCTTTGAATCGAACTCTCGAATTCATTTTGTTGTCGTTATCAATGGGGGCATCTCCGTAAACATTCTGTAGCATGGTGGGAGACCATCAACCAACCAACCAACCAACAAAGGCGAGGAGGATTCGAGAGATGGGTTGAATGATGAGCAAATGCATCACTTGTGACGGAGACCATTGTTGTTGGTCTAGTAGCATCGCTGTTCAGAAGAGTTCTACCAACTCGTGCAATTTGAACAGGCTATGTCAGTTAATGTAAAACTTTTCCCTATCCAATCTATTTTGCAGATTTTCAGTAGAGCCCTTGTATTTTTCAATATGTTTGTAAATTCTCCAAAGCACTTACAGGATATAGGCACTTAAATAAATTTCATTGAATACTACATTTCTTGAATAACTCTGTCAGCAATTTACAAATTGATGTGTTTGTGTTCAGCTACGTTACTATACAACTATGCAGTCAGCAGTTATAACACGATGACCTATAAAAAGGCTGTGCAAATAAAAGCTTTGCATGTAAACAAAGGCATACACACATGCAAAAGTTCCTAAAGGGCTATATGATGATCTAGTTTACCACAAGCAATCTTTCCTTTTAAGCAGTAGAAGAATCATTTAGCCATTCATCTTTGTAAAGTGATCTAGGCTAAATCTAACAGACATGAAAGAGTCTTTCTTTTTCTCATACTCTGCTAAAAGATTGCATGCATGTGACTGCACAAACAGGCTAGGCCAGGCTTCTTCTGCGCTTGTGGAACTGGTTCTTCGAGTGCCATGTGACGCGCTTGCCTTAAGGTCAATGTAACGGACTGATTGTATTAGGAATTTGCTTATGTGAATAATCGCGTTCTAGCTGAGCACCTAAAGTATATTAGATAGTTACTATTACTGAACAGTGCCTTGACACTGGATAACCAACCCTATGCCGATCGCACACTGAGTTTCCCCAGGTTCTGATCCAGCTGCAACAAACCATAGCTGGGGTTCTGGGGAGCAGGGGTTCTGTTCTCGGTCAGGGAGGGAGAAGGCATACATGAACTCTAACAATCATAGCGTAACTCATAACAGCTTAGCAAGAAATAGCTTCCACTTGCTCCCTAACGGTTCATGAGCAGCAGTTCGAGGAAACTATGGTCGGTTGGTGTCATGTGTCTATGAGGAAGCACATGACTCCTGTCTGTGCCCTCCCAGTATGTACCATTACCTAATTTTTATTTGTTTTTTAGTTGCACAAAAAAGCTCTGTTTAGTAACATTCTGAAAGAGATTTCTTTGCATGAGAGAAACATTGTAAAGATTTTAAAGAAAACTGTGCAAATTTAAAGGAAAGGTAGTGTAAAAGTCCACATGTTTTGCTATGAACATACAATTAAACAGCCGAAGAAATTTTTTTTTAGCTTAGCATTACAATTTTCCCCTAGTGGCCAGCGTGTTCATGCTCATGTGCACGACCTCGGCTCCATGAAGACATGGCTTGCCAAATTTTATGTATCTTTGACAGATTGACAGAGAAACAATATACTGTAACATCTGGAGTAAAGAGAAAACAACCAACTAAAGACTAACAGTCTAATCAGTTCCACTCATTTTTCCCACTTGAACATGAACAAGAATCAGATGTCATGTTGCACAAGTTCAACTTGTTTCCAAGACCTATTGGACATTTCTGCAACTAAAAAAATCTAACAGTCTGAAAATCTATTTACAAATCGTGTTTCTGTCCGCATTCTGAAAGTCTTACTTACAGCTCGAGGATGAGAATGACCTCGCTCTTGTTCTCGAACACATCGTGCAGAGTGATGACATTGGGATGCTGGATTTGCTTCAGGATGCTCACTTCCCTCTCGATGTCGTCCTTGGACACCCCACGCCGACTCGACTTGCTCCGACGCTTCTTGATGAACTTCGCGGCGAACTCCTGTCCTGTGCTCTTCTTGCGACATTTCCTCACCACTGCAAACTGACCACTAGACAAGAACAAGAGATTTGTGATTAAACGAAGGCAGCGTTCAAAAAAAAAAAAAAAAAAATCATGATTAGAGCATTTTAGAGCTATTTGGTCTTATTATGAAATAAATCGTCGTGGTTAGTTATAGAGTTATCATCATGATCATGTGCAACATCATAAAGGCAGGATTGAAATCATGGGAAATACAGAATCGTGCTTTTTATATCTTGTGACTCCGAGCCGCGTTCTCAGTCTGCAGAACTTTGCAGTCTTATTCCACCACGTTCACAGCTCGTCTCAGTCACGATGCAGGCTGTGAACAATTTCCAGGACGTAGCGCCGCTGCCAAAATCTCACAGTAACCCGAGTCGAGAAGACATCGTGTAAAAAACAGACATGGTGCTAATCTCAATTCAACTGCTAGAACAAGGCGATCCTTGTGATTCCCTGGTTGGCTCACAACCTTGATTTTAATACGTGAATAATGAATATGATCTATAATCGGTTATTTTATTATTTTTTTTTTATACATACTCATTGAATAGCTGTGGCAAAGACTCCAAATATGGCCTTTTTGCAGAAGTAAAAAATTTGCATTGGGAATGGAACATTTTGGAACAATGCAGAGAAGAAAGATAGTCCTATCATTAGAGCTCTCATGTTAATGACCTCCATTCAACTGGGCTCCACCTTTTGTCACTCTAGCACAAAAAAGACACAGCAGACACAGACAGCAATTTGGCATTATTATCGTAGCCTTAGAAAATATGACAGAGCTCTAGCAAATCAACGTTCAGGAAAGATTTGAAAGAAGGCTTCAAGACAAGATGTGAGCCATAAGTAGAGCAGAGAGTTAATTAAGTGCTAGTTAATTTTTCATATCAGTAGCTTTGACAAGTCAAATCACAATAGGGATAATCTTTAGGGACTGATCAAGTCTATGTAATCTGAGGTACTAATAATAAATGCATTAAATCATGTTTATCAAAGAAAACTGTCTAGCTATTTCATGTGATCAACAGTTTGTGGGCACCTGACAGTCACACCCATACCTCCATCGACCGCTTGATACTAGCCTCAGATACTGTATAACAACCCTATGCCAACCGCACACGGAGTTTCTCAAGTTCTGATCCAGCTACAACATTTCATTCATAGCGACACCAGCCTATCATAAGCCTCATACATTCTTCCCAGAAGAAGTTTAGCTAGAATTAGCTCTTTCATCTCGCCCCCTAACGTACCGGTATGTGAGCAGCAGTTCAAGGAAACGGTCATCGGTTGGTGTCTCATGTCTATGAGACCAAACTTTGCCTCCCCGGTATGCGCCCATCACCTTTTATGTTTTTGGTTTTTGGTTTTTATTTGCACAAAAAAGCTGCTTTGTCAATAACATTTTTTATTCTGACATTTCTTTGCATGAGATAAAATTCTGTAACATCATAAAGTTTTAAAGAAAACTGTGCAGATTTAAAGGAAAAAAAAAGTTACATACAATTGAAAATTAAAAAAATCAGCCAAGAAAATTCCAATCAGTGCATCTCTAATTGTATAGAATGTATTTGTATGCCTTAGCATTACAATTTTTTTAAGTTTGGCATGCCATGTCTTCATGCAGAGGTTGTGCACATGACACGAAGACATGAATTAACAGAACGCAGACCTCACACTCACCAAATACTATTGGGATGAACTGGAACAGCTGACTTCAATTGATCTCATTAATGCTCTGTTGTATGGACGAACACGACACTCAACTCAGCAACACTCCGAAAACTACTGTTAAGCCGTCCCAGAAGAACTTTTGTGCTATGTATTGCATGAGATATTAATTTAACATTTACAGAAGGATTCTCCGACATAAAGACAGCATTAAATAATAGCCAGATGTAAAGCTGTTCCTATTATGGGGAAAACTTCAGACTGCCATAATGTCAGTGATGACTGGAAATATCGTGTTTCACATATGGCCCTGTATTTTTTATTTTATTTTTACTAATGAAAGATGACAATAATGAGGGGTTAATATCAGGTAAAATGAGTTTATAAACTGCTTCAGCCTTGCTGAACCTGAATGCAAGTAAAGAGGGAGGTTTTAGCTCGCTCTCTGGAGAAGTAGGAAACTTGGCATTGTTTCCCGAAACTGCAGAGTTTACTGAGTGATCTGGTACAAACAGAAACCTCATTTATTATTTACCACTCTGTTCTGTCATTCATCAACAAAATGTCCAAGGCAACACAGGGTGTTTATTTCATAGGAATGTAATTAAAACATCTGAGAAGGAGATAACAGCACTGGAAATGTAAGTCAATAATCATCTACAACTTATTTGTGTCTCTCTGTACCAAGCAAGTATTGTGGTCTGCCTTGTTCATGGGTGTAAGGGGAAAATTTTGGTAATCCCTTTAGTTTCAGTTATTTATAGGTTTATTTATATATTTGAACAATATTTGTTAAGTACGCACATTAAGTTATTAATTTTGTCTGAATGGAATGATGTCCAAGAGAAAAAAAAATGGAATCAATGCTGGATTATTTTCACTAAATAATTAAATTACAATACACCCTTGATTGTTTCTGAAACTTGTTGAAAATTCTACTACAGTGGAAGAGACATGAACAACCTTTGTCCAATGGAGTTCAAATGTTACTGCTTAATACAAGAGGCATTCAAGTCCAAACCAGGTCTTAGAGAAGAAGGCGTAAAATCGATAGACAGAATTCAAGCACAGAACGGTAATGAGACTCTTAGCCGCAGTAAAATATAGGGATGCTGCAAACGTTTAAAAGAAGATCGTACATCCGTGAATAACGATCCTGGTCGAGGTGGCTCGGGGTCCCCTGCAGTCGTTCCCGTGAGCATTCAGCGACCTGATCCTTAAAAATCAACGGACGATTTCTCACTATCATGTGGAAGAGACATCTATCTATGGGAACTGTACACACAATCATTTACAAACACCACTTGCACATTACAGGAATTCGACTGGGAGTTATCCCATCCCCCAAACAGTCTTGACCTAGCTACAAGCCATTTCGACATGTTTGTGACAGGTCAGCAGTTCAGATGTGAAGCAGGCAGTCAATCATGGCACTGGCGTACTAAAAAACTTTCTATCTCGATGGTATAACAAGCGCTAGTGAAACGCTGAGATAAGTGCTTTAGTGTAGCAGAAGACTGTAATGAGAAATAGAGGGAGTTTTTACTCTCAGAACTGTGTTGTTATTCTGCACAATCAAAAAGCCAAGGTAGACTTAAACACCCCTGGCGTGCATGGAGGGGAAAAAAAACAAAAACAAAAAAAACACACACTCATAGCTATTCTTCATGACCTTCCCAACTTGGCTTTTGGCAGGAGGACATGGCTGACTGCTTTTGTCAGTGGCGCCCTTAAATGAGAGGATCAAGGCTTCCTCAGCCATGCCGGTTTCCATGGCAATAGTAACATGGAAGGAAAAAGGACGGATTGCTTCCTCAATCCACTTCACACTGCAAACTGCTGCCAAACCCTGCTGCACACCGTGAATTGCAAACGATCGTCACCAGCGGCTCAGCAACCACCTGACAAAGACGACGATGCTTTCTTCCCTTCCTGCGAATCGGCCCGTTAGGGAAGCAGCGCCCTCTTGAAAGACATCCAGATCTGATCTGAATAGGAGATGGGGCAAACGTATCAAGACGTCAGAGTGACAAGGGTCTTGTCCTCCTCAGATTCGAAGCTCCATGGTGATGAAGAGCCTCGTTAAACATGACGGATGTTCAAAGGCCTCGTCTGGTGAAAGGGCTCTCCAGACTGGGAACTATGGGAGTTCTGTGCAAATCTACAAGCGGATCATTATCAAGCTGAGACTGAGACTGGTACCCATTCACCTTCAATGGGTCTCCTGGTGTTATGATGTTTGAACTTGTCTTTTTCTGGGGCGGAATGACAGCACAACAACTTTAACAGAAGAAAAGCCCAGGAATTTGGAGCAGAAGCATACATTTATTTTTTTTTAAATCAACATAGGATCAGAAATACTGCAAATGTACAGCACATCTAATATTTCACTGAACGTCCCGTAGCAAGTTTCACCTTTAGCAGCGAATTTTAGTAGCTATCAGCAAGCTTCTGGCAAAATTCTCATTGCAAATTGATCACTCAATAAATTAAACTTGTTAGTTTGCTTGTATAGACCCGACGTTTAAGCATGGGCCACTAATTTTAGATGGGGTTGACGGTCCAAAAGCTTAAATTAAGCCTGCTTTATCCATTCATCAACTAGCTTTTGGGCCATTGTCCTGTTTAAACACTCATTTTTGTCTAAATTTCAACATCTGTCTGATAATCTGAGGTTATTCTGAAGAATTCTAAAGTTGTCCTGCTTCTTCATTATTCCATCCACTGGGAGCAAAACAGATCCCTAGCATGATGCCGGCATCCTGCTGAACAGCTTGTACAGTTCTTGGAGTTGGCCTAACTAAACACGCATTCTAAAATGGGGCAATCCTAAAAGCTTTGCACCATATAGTCACAAGCAAGTAAATCTGTATACTGTAATTATGTAACATGAGAAATCATACCATTAAAGCACTAGTATTATCAAAGGCTAAAGGTCAATATGAAGTAGGAGAAGTACTGTAGTTTGAAACAATACAGAAGTTATACCTTGATTAGTAATCAATAGATAACTTTTTATGAACACTAAGCTTTTCTTAATCAGATAACTAAACACACTGAATAAGCAAACAAAATAAAAAACAGAGAATAAGCAAAAAGCAAGTTTTCTATTTTCTAATGTCAAATTCTACGTCTAATATAATACAGTATGAAACAATATTGTGCTTGCTATGTAAACAAACTGTACCAAGTTTGAATTCCTTCTTGGGGCTCCCAAGTGGTGCAACAGAATTATGTTCGTCCCATCATCCAGGGACTGTGAGTTCGAGTTGATGTTACAGCCATTCGTAGTCAGAAGCCGGGAGAGAGCAGATTGTCCGTGCTCTCTCAGTGTAAGGGGTGGCATATTCGCACTCCCACATCAATCGCAGCCGCACCATCAAATCACGGGCATCTGTGCGCTCATGAACGTGGAAGGATGTGGACAGCGCTTTCTTTGGAGTGTTGTATGTCACCAGCAAGTTCAAAAAGATGTGGATCAGCAGCTTTGGGTGTGTCGGATGTTCGCTTGTACCGTTCCTGGTTGGGAGCAGTCACTGATGGGGGAGCACCCTAAACTAGGCAGCTGGGAGATGAGCCTGACCAATTTAGGTTGGAAAAATGCAGAGAAAAAAATTATTCTCTAATTTAAAAGTCCTACAGACGTGAAGCTGATATGTAGCAGTCAAGGCAACATATCTTTAATACAGTTTATTTACATGAGATATTAATAGAAATCATTGCGTGGATGACTTCATGAACCATTTTAAGACCAGGCTATAATTTAACAACGACCAGCAGGTGTAATTTATTATTTTACTTTTTTAATAGTTGGAAAAATGTATGAAAATGCACAAATTATGCAAAAGTACAGAATTTCATGTAGTGAGTGAATGCAAGGTCACAGTCTTTTGCGTGTTTTACACCCTCCTGTCTTAAGCCCAATCCTTTACAAGTACGGTACATAAACCATGATGATTCATTTGAGATGTGAACTCAGAGATTCACTCAGGAAAAGGAATTAATTATATGCCTGAAGGTGAGAGCCTAGAACACTTGCTTTCTCCATGCACTACCTGCTGAATCCAATGTGGACGCCTCCTCCTGTACTCTTTTAACTTTAACCAGGAGTGCAACTGTCAGTTCAGGACAAGCTCCTGTGCGTTTCTGTTAGGTCTTAGCCAGAAAGTTGATCGATATAAAAAAATATATATATATATATAAATGGGGGAAAAAAAATAAGAACTTTATTGTAAAACTACCTTCTGAAAAAGTAACAATAAACCTATGGTGAGAAATCCTCAAGTGATGGCTAATTAATGTGCAAGATCAGTGTGGAGAAATATTAAAGAAAGCAAAATGCAGTATGTACATTAGCACCAAAAAAAAACAGTCAGAGATGATATTGGGAATGACTAACAGGCGGTGGTTGAAACGAAATGATTCCCTGTGGAGAGATCTTCGGTTTTGTCTGTCCTGAGCTGGGAATCTGAGTGAGAGCGGGAGAGTTATGCTTGATAACGTCCTCCTAGTCCGCTAAAAGGAAAAGCTTTTCCGACACAAAGAGTTAGCTGACACACATTCTTCTGACATACACAAGCAGAAAATCCTTCTAGCTAACGATACCCGTGGGATCCTCTGAAGAGGCCACGCTAAGTTAAACTTAATCGGGCAAAACTTCCAACTACGACTGAATAATTTAATTAGCATTTAAGCGAAGCATTTCGCCTTTACTTGTGGAATGTGGGAGACTCTGATGAAGAGTTTAACTACCACAGGACTGTGTTGTCCTTTGTTACATTTTTTTGGGATGGGGCTTCCACCGTTTGCCCACTTCTTCTGAAAGGGAAACTTGAGCCGGACGGTGGGGGGAGGGCTGCGAACACAGACGTCAACACGCTTTCTCTTTGCGCTGATGCTTTCAGGGTACTTTTAGGTGAGCTACTCGAGATGAACTTTAACAGATTTGAATTAAACAGCGGTAGGTAGGGAGAGGTTTATTATGGATGTTGAGCAGTGTTTAAATACAATACTTAAACCCAAAACCATTAATAATAGACGTATTAAAGACATACAGTAACGCCACTTATAAGCGCCATAAAAGATGATAAACCGTAGACCATCCTAGTAATTATACTGTCTGTGGCATACTGTAGCATGACATACTCATGTCAATCTGAGCTTTTCTATTGCTGTGCATTCTTAAGATGCGTTCCCGCCAAGCCAACATCTGTATCAAGCCCGGCCTGTCTTTACACTACATCCTTCTGAAACAAGAGTGAGCTGAATAACAAGATTAGAAAGTTACAGTCATGGAGAAAAAGACACACTGTGTGAAAGTCTGTCATGCAGTGAAGATGAAAGGAAAGAAGGAAACAAAGAGTGGACTAAGGAAGGGTGATAACAGCAGGAAAGATGAAAGAATCCTCTGCCTGGCACTTTCCAGAACACTTTATCAGTTTGCACAAACAATACTGATAGCAAGCAAATGACCAGATTTCTAGCCATATGTACATCACAAAGTCTTGCTTTATTCTTGTCTGTAGATATGTTCAGTAGCATAAACATAAACTAACACACACAAAAAAAAAAAAAAACAGATCAAGTTAAATTTGAATAACATCACAATAATGAAAAAAATTCTGGTGAAGACAAATCTTTTTCTTTCTCAAGACAGCAGCATAAAACATTCTATTTACCACAGTCCACTCCCCTAAAGCAGCTTTTTCTCTATTATGCAAAACGTGATCATGGTGCATGATGACGAGGTGCTCTAAGACAAGTTGGGTTCAATGTTAAAATGCAAGACTCACGTGTCCATCTTTGTGAACAGAACATGCATCAAGGTAATTAAAAATGATCGGACTGGACGTGTCCAATCCTATAACGATCCAGATTTTCAAACCAGAATGAGCCAGCATTATTGAAAGAACACTAATTGTTGAATCCATACTTGGGGTAGGTGATGTGTCAGATGTATTTACTATATTGAATATTAAAGACAGGAAAATGACTGAGTTACATATCATAATTCTTTTGTGTGGCAATTCGGGTATCGCCAAATTGACTCCAAAATCTTTTT
The DNA here is from genome assembly GCA_030014305.1 of Clarias laeviceps. Classification (NCBI taxonomy): domain Eukaryota; kingdom Metazoa; phylum Chordata; class Actinopteri; order Siluriformes; family Clariidae; genus Clarias; species Clarias laeviceps. The sequence continues at coordinate 13,982,435 of JAQMYJ010000014.1, read as the reverse complement.
GTAGATAATTTTGTAAGATTTATGCATTTGAAGTGGAAACAATGCTGGAGATGCTATAATCGTACAGGTGGTGCACTCTAAACTATTCACACAGTGGTAGGAAGTACACCGTGTGGAAGAAGTTTATTATGTGTCAAGTTTGTTTGGCTTCAGTGGTAAAGTGCTCGCCCTATCATCTGGAGATCACTGGTTCGATTCCCGGGTGATGCTGTAACCTCTCGCAGCCGGAGGTCTAGAAAAAGCTGATTGGCCGAGCCCTCTCAGAGGGGAGGGATGAGAGGTACTAAGCGAGCAGTTCGAAAAGATGCGGTCGGCTGGCGTCACATGGTTCAGAGGAAACACGTGATAGTCTTCGGCCCTCCTGACTGAGTGGTA
>JAQMYJ010000014.1:13956340-13969401 GCA_030014305.1 Clarias laeviceps | reverse complement strand
TGACTGTCATTTGCATTGATTAATTATGAAAATCAGGGAAAGATATCATTTGCGTAATAATTTGGAACGCAGTGTACTGTAGCAAAATTAGAAGTTTCTTATAGTTCAGAAATTATAGTCATATTGTTGGGCTTGTCCATGGTTTGGAAGGGTGTATTCTGAGAGTTAGTATTGGGCTGGTCACATTGACCAGTTTATAACACTGACCTGACAATCCTAAGCTATAGTAGTAGGATAAAGGACAGTGGCAGACACAAACAGCTGTGCAATTATTTTCTGTGATTACCACGAAAGAGGCTTTCAAACTGGCAGCAGAGTGTAATTTGCTCCTTTCCTGAAGATTTAAGGCCACAAAGGGCACATTATGCGAGACGGCAATGAGTCAGCCATGTGCGCAAAAAATAAAAAATAAAATACAAGCTCACACACTTCATCAAACTGGTGAAAGTAATTACAAAATTAGCATTGATGAATGCTTTGTGTGTGTAAATGAGCTTGGAGAAAAAGTGGGTGTGTGTGTGGCTCAGGCGTTTCAATCAGCACGAGGCCAGCCAGGGAGAGCAAGGCTAATCGGGGATGAGCCACAGATGCATGTGCTGAACCGACTGCAAAAAGGTGGGGTAGGACGGCTGGTTAAATCAGCAGAAGAAGGGGCGGAGCCATAAAGGTGCTTCTAGTGGGCAACTACCGAAACTGAAACTCGTCTGGTTTCGAGCTGGCCTGCATGCTTAGGGTCAAAACATGGGAACAAGGATATACCCAAGCTTGTGTAGCTCTTTAATAACAGTGTACAGTCTAGGTTGTGAACAAAAAAAAACTCTATAAGAGAGGATGTCTTTAAAACCTTAAAATATTTGTATACATACAAATCATACAAATACGCAGATGAGGAGACAAAAACATTTTGCCTGGTTTTGTCTCCTTAGAGACATGACTGATTGATAATCCTGATAATATAACGCTATCCTGACTCACAATCTTTAATGATCCCAAGATGAAACATTTCTATCCTGATCGGAGTGGTCTCTTTTTGGATGACCCCACACCCCCAGCAACACTATACACAGGCTCACCAATTCATATAATGAGTATGAAAATAATGTAAATCATATGCTGTGGTCTTCAAAGTCACCAGAACTAAATCCTGTTGAACACCCAAAGCCAACCAAGTGCAAGACTGTTTCTCTAATAGAGCTGTCCAATTTAATCAATGCTTTGTTGCTTGATACAATTAATTAAATCGATGAATCGTTTTTTGATTCAGATATGATTCTCTATTTTTAAGTTTTAATTAGCTATAATTTTTTTGAAATGGTTGAAAAATTGCCAAATTCCTTAAAATATATAACAGTTTTGGCAGAAAATACAAACTATACTCGTATTTTGCAAGAGTATCACTCCTTCTTTTGAGTTTATGGGCAGTTGGTGCATTACCACCCACCCTCTACTATACTGGAGTGTGGAGGAGGGAAAAAAACATTATCACTATGTACGAGACAAGACATTTCAACAACCAATACCACAATTTATGCAGCATTTAAATTTTTATTATAGAAACGTTTGAGTTGTTTTTAAAACTTTAAAACCTCAAACAGATTTAATTATAGCTGTTTGAGACAAATCAGACAATAACCCCAACCTACTGAATCAAATCGAAACTGAATTAAATTAACAGTTGACCTACAATTCACAGAACTGGTCTCATCATCTTCATCATCATCAAAATGTGCCTCTGTTGCAAATCCAGAGACAAGCACAAGGTGCATTGAAACCATTCAGGTGGCTTGGAGTCTCCAAACAACTTATTTAATTATATTAACAAATCCATAATATTCTACAGTACAATAAACCTTGACATAAACTGAGAACGCATGAGATGGGAAAAGGGGTGGAGTTTGCATTAAATGTTTATTCATATCGGTGAGTTCAAAACACCTGCGCAGATTATTAGGTGATAAGTTGTTCTAGAGCAGCCCTGATAGTATAATATAATCAGGGATATACATCACTGGGTATTTTCTACGTAATATTGTGTAGGGAGGATATTATTATTATTATTATTATTATTATTATTATAATATCGCACAAGCCTAGTGTGGCTCCTCGATCCGTCTTTCACTCTGACACATTTGATTATGTGTCAACGTCGTGTTATACACTGTCCCCAAAGCAGTATAATAATGAGTATTAAAATTGCTATATAATGCTGGATAAACCTGTAAATTTGCTTTCAGCCATTAGCTATTTTTAGAACAACAACAATAAAGAAAATCCTTAAGGTCTATTATAATTGCTGAGAAGCATTTTAACAACCTAGATGAGAATTAAGCCTACAAACTGTCTCTCAAACAAGCTAAAGAGTGCTCTGTGTCATGAGAGTGTGAATTCCTGCTACATAATATCACTCGCGCTGTAGCTTAGCAACAGTGTTAGGGCTCCGATCCGCCTCTTGTACGAGACGCAGAAAGGACTGTAACTGAATATTAATAAATCGATATGTTTGCTCCGTACTCTGTGGTCAGGCCGGTACATCACTTGGATGATGCCGCTTGCGGTTGCAATCGCAAACGTGATTCATCACTCGCTGTCGCATCCCGAGGGGCAGGCGCTCATTTTCAACTGCTCGGGTTCGACAAGGCATGAATATGCTATAAACCTGATGGGTGGCATGTTGTCTCTATCAAGCACTGGGCACTAGATGATCATGTCGATGATTATGTCGCCATAAAACAGCCTCGAGGATCATACACGCGAGGATAAATATGTGATATACGTTGTGTTTCTGGAACTCCGAGTCATATGAGCGCAGTGTCATGTCATAAAACACACAGGACTACTGATTGCATGACAGCAGGTGAGACCCATAAAAACACACACCAACAATTTATAGTATGTTGAGTGTTAGTGTTTTTATATGCTAAGTGGAGGTTGCTGCGTACCATGTACCGACACACACTTGTGAAGCGTCTCCTGTGTCTAAGCTCTCAGCAATCCCTCTGTGACCAGGCTCTTCATTAATCACAGGAGGCTGGAGTTGGGCACAATAGCCTACATCTTTTGATTAGGCTGTCAGTTTACACCGAAACAGCCCGAGCCTGGAACAAACTAACCAATGATTAGAAAACATGGGTGGTGCTTGAAAGAGTTGAGTCGCTTTGGGACCATGCACACCCCTGGGCTGTAGCTGGAAGCAAAGTTTGAGAACCTTTATAACACAGCTAATATGAAAATAATCAGAATAGTCCGAGGAGGGGAAGAGGGAATGCATAAAGAAAAAAAACATGTTATATGACACATTATATGTTTTGAAATGTCGTTATGGATTGCGTGAGACTAATATCCTTAAATCTCTAAGACAAAAGCAACAGTCTAACTAAGATAGCCCTATATATAAAAACTTCACAATATCAACAGATTTGAATTTCTTAAAAAAAAAAAAAAGTATATTAGCTTTAGATTATGTAGATCATCCCGCAAAGTCCCTGTGAATGAACTGTTACTATAGAAACAACATAACAGATCATGTCTGTTAATATAAACCTTAAGCCCTAATGTGAACCAAAATATTATCGTTAATCATTAATATCACTCCTGAGACGACGGTCATTGCCAGGCTACTGTCCAAAAAAATTTTTTATCTGACCAATCAAATTTGAATATAGTGCTGTGAATTACTACTTCAGTCAATTTCATACAATACGAACTTGCCACAACAATTAACAATCCCATGAGAACTACAGTTTAAAGCATCAAAAAGGATGAGAAGTGAAGTCAGTCGATAATATAGACGTTCCATACGAGGTCATAACTTGCCTCATGACTATCGTTAAGAGCTATACTGCGGCATTAATATTACATTGCCAACGTATTCAGCTCTACTGATCCACACACCAGTAAGAAATTCAAAACAGAAACCCGCTCTGGTATTTGACATGCTTGGCTGGTCAATGTTTTCCTGTCTTGAAAGAAAATTATTCCTCTGACACACTCTATTCGTCTCACCCTCAAAAGAACACATACTGTAGTTACACATCCACAGACTTCCAAAAGCAAAGTCAAACCTAATCACAGTACAGACCTGAATGAAGTTTTAATGGAAACACGTCATCAATTATTATCCAGACTACACTATACGGATAGTAAAAGAATTGATCAGAATCCATATCCCAAGGATTTAGCTCAATGAAGTATTTTATGGAATTGGCATGGAATGGTAATTCATGAGAGAAGTAGGGACCTTAGTGACCCTTTTCAGCAATCAAATGAATATTTAGCTTATGGGTCAGTTAAACATTTACAAAAAGGCTACACACTCCAGTTTACAGAAAACAACCATTTTCCCAGCCTGGGCTCTTTATCATATCCTAGCTGTAACTCACTTGAATGATAGCAGGAATAGCCTTGTGTTTTAGAGGGGTGGATGGTTTTGCAGGATCTAATAGATTGTGCATCTTTGCATCTTCTGGAAAGATGGTTACAATAGTACTGCATGCTTGAATCTCAATCTACATTGTGGACAAGCTGGAATTCACTGGAAACCTTTTAAACATTGTCTATCATTTTTTTCTTTCACATTACACAACCTGCCACATGGGTGCAGAACGAAAGTTAAACACTTGATGTTTAAATCATGTAGTCTGTTCACACCACATTAGGTGAGAGCGGAATTAACGCGTAATGAGAAATTTGGCAGGCACCCAACTCGCCCAGCCACATTGATTCAGTCTATCCCTTGCTTTTAGCAAAGCACATTCTGCTTCTCTTTAGTTGCCATTTAAACAGGATCTCGGTTGTGTAATATGCTCAATACCCCCTAATAAGGAAAGCAGTGTGGTACTACATTCACTTTGGTCAGTATTAAGCCCTCATCAAAGTGACAACTCGACAAAAAAAAACTCTTACGCAATCCCAAACTCCAGTAAAACTTTCTTTGACGTACAAAAGCTGGTCGTAAATCCCAGCATCATGTCCAAGTAGCAACGCTGTCCAGATCCATGAATGTCCTTGCCAACTGAGGTGTCCCAACTCTTTGGTACTCTTCCCTTACAGATGGACCACCCTGAGTAGGGCTTATTAGCAAAATAAAGACACCCTTTTTAGTGTCCAGTATACCAGAGTTGACCCTGGCTGTAGTCTCTTGAAGCCCATCAAATAGGCCTGTATGTTCAACCCTGGAACCTCTGATTTAGGCTAGTTAGAGCTGCAGTTCTGATTGGACGTGAGGAGATCAGGCCTGAGCATACTGATGCTATCATTAAAAATTAATCAGATGACCGAAGCTTAACCACAAGCAGTGATTGGCAATATAGCTTTTGTTCACTTAATTTGAGCCTGGAATTTGGTTTTTTTCCCTAGACATTTATCCAGACCAAATTATACATGAGTCCAATCCATGAAGGTTCAGTGCAATGCTTATAAGACAAACAACAAATCCCAGTGAGGACTAAAAACTACAATCTTTTGATCACTTGCATACTGTTGGTCAAATCTAGTTTTTAAAAAGTAATACATTCAAAGTAGTGCTGCACAATTAGTCACATAAAAATCCAAATACCTGTGCAAATCACAAAAGTTTGTATAGTTTGTGAATAACTGACGTACTTGTTCATTTTTCAAATAATTTTCAGTTGATAAATATTATATATATTGGCAAACATCCTCTTAAAAAGATAATTTGTCTAGTTATTTGGTGTTAGCTTAGATAAATATATCTGAATACAAAATGGTATATTTAATAGTTAATTATCGCAGATTATATTACAATATATTAATGTGTGTCGAAATAACCGGAATGTTTTTTTATTTTTTATTTTTTGTGCAGCCCTATTTGAAAATATCCTGAAGCTCTTTCGCCATTGTCAATGATCATGATGAACCTACTTATGTCTGGCTAAGCATCATCATTTTATCAAGTGTTTATCTGTCACTAGTAGAGACAAAGTTTGCAGATTTCACATAAATAACATGCTACGACGTTTTAATGAATAGACAGATGTGAAAAGTGTATACTAACTTACTACTGTACAGCAAAATAGAAATTGAACTTAGAAAATAACAAATCATTAATTTATTAATCACTATTCATCATAATCATTATGAATTATTTATTAATTCATAAATCATTAATTCGGGCTTGAAATCAACATTTATTTTTCTATTCCAGGAAGACATTTTTAACCTTAACTATGGCTAAGAGAGTAATAGGAGAGTGTTAATGAGCAAGAGAAAGCATGCTTATCATTTCCTCCATATGGTAATCAAATACAGGCTTGTGGTTCCGCTGAACCCGTTGAATGCAAGATCTTCAACAAAACGGTCCCAGGAGCAATCCTGAAATGATTACGCAAATCTTTGCTAAAAGATATAAGTTTGCATTAGAAAAAGGAATGAGCTCAAGAGTCTTTAAGCATCCTCTTATTGGCACAGTACCACTTATCCAACATGATATCAAAATGTAGGGCTTTTCCCACTCCCTATAGGTTGATACATTAAAGCTGGTACACAAACCGATGCTTTTAAACATATAGCGTTCAATTTGCTGCAGCCCACAACATGCCTAGCTCGTGGCTTGAGCAACACCACCCACATGCCTGGCCGTGAGTGTATATCCACAAGCTTGATTTTCAGTCATTTTCAGCTGGAGAGCCCTACCCCGTCTCCAATCACACACAATGAGGCATCACTAGAAACACAGTCTACGTGATTAAACAAACACAATGATCAGGCAGCCAAAGGGAGGTCACCTTAGCAAATGGATTTGATCTGACTGACTAACTGTTTGTTACATGAGCAGACAGTAAACTCGTAATATAATTGACAGTTAATGAAAAAGAAGCAGACCGTGCAAATCGATGATAATCATTTAAAGAGTGATAGCTTTACAGGAGCTACCTTTTGAAAGGTGTATCCATTATAGAGCATGACTTAGCGCTCAGCTGTGAAATATTAAAATGTGACTGGCCTGCAGATCAACGTAATAAAATGTGGTGGATATCTAGCACGCCATCATGATCACTGGCGGGTTACATGATCCTTTTACTGCATGGCCTACAAGGCATAAGTATCTTGTATCTGATTCATTTTAAACTGTAGAATAAAAACATTTCCATTTTAAGCGATATCAATAAGTGCTAGTGTAAGTCCTTAGTGTCGGGTCACGAACATCAAGGTTCCTTCTAGTCGGTCATTCGTCATAGCAGGAGGGGACATTCATATAAAAAGAAAGATATTGCATTTTTTTTTCAAATCCAGAAACCTTTCAGATATCTCTACAATCTTGTAATGGTCTTTCACATTCTTCTAGTTGAAGGTGGCCATGAAGGTCAATCAGATGAAAATAAATATGAGATCTCTCATAAATTTTTGGGTCAACACAGGTTTCTTGTGATTTAAACCATCATCAGAGAGCAGGTGATTGTAGTGTCTCGCACCATGATCGCCATGAGACCATAACAGACTATAAGTCTGCATGTTCTTCAAACGTTGGCAACAGTGCAAAAGTCTTACGGAAAACACATTAGTACAGCACATCCATTAATTAATTAATCTTACAGTGTGTACATGGTCACGAGGGCGTGGACCCTACCCCATAGGACTTAGGGTACGAGGCGGGGTAGACCCTGGACAAATTCATCATAGAGCATGACTGTGGTAGAAAACCCACCAAACACAAGGAGAACAGGTACACAGACCCAAGGTGGGACTCGAACCCTAGACCCTGGAGGTAACCTCCAGCATATCCAGAGCAGAATACTCAATTAGGACTAGGCTTCTTCATGCAACCTAACGGTGTAGACTCAATAAGAAAAATAACCTTATCCCCTCTTAAGGAAACAAGGAAATATTGTTCCTTACCTTCCAAGCTCATCTCCAATCTCGTAATGATCCTCCACGTTCTCCTGGTTGAAGGCGGTCATGGTGCTGGGTGCTTCCATCACCTGCACCCTCATGATAGCTTACTACATCGAAACCTACTCATATTCGACCTAAAAAAAAAAGGGACAGACATAAAAAAAAAAGCTAGATTTTAAGAAGAGGAAAAAACAGGAAGGGATGTACGTATTTACAGTATTAGTGTCAATATATAATCGTTTAATCGGCCTGTTAAGGCTCGTGTCGTGTCACTTTGGAGATGTTTTTCGACGCAGGCGCGACTTTTATACATTACACCATCAAATACAGGTGAAATTATGGGATGTTTTGTAAACATGAAGTGTTGTTAGTAATTAAACCGCCGCGTTGCCTAGTGAACGTGATGAACACGGTATTAAGCCGTGTGTGTGTGTGTGTGTGTCTGTTTCAGAGAACCAGCTGCGGCTGTTTTATTATAATAATATTATTATTAACACACTATAAAAACGCAAGTCTTAAAAACGGATTTACATTTGAACCAATCTCACACTGGGTTTTCATAAAACGCGAGTGCACCAAACAAACGCAGTCGTCTTCTGTATTATTTTAACTAAAGTACCCAGGAGATCCGCTCACCCGGAACCCTGCCCCAGGCTCTACACTACGTTAACGTTACATCTCAATAAATAAATAAAAAAACAGCCAGCCAGGATAATTACCTCGAATCCTCCGCCGTCGTCAGAGCGCAGAAAACGGGTTTAATCCGGTGTAACGCGTTAAAACCGGCATACCGTCCGAGAGAGACACGAAAATGGCATGTTGCAGGAAATGGGAGGCTTCTAACAATGTAGGTGTGCGGCGCTGCCTTAGCTGGGAAGGCTGGGTGAAAACGTAACGCAGCGCTTCATTCAGCAGGGGGCGCCATTGCACTACCACTGTGCATAATATTGTATGTCAAAACAGCCTACAGGTGCACATATAGTAGGCCTTGTTCTTTACACAGGCGGGCATTGTATGTACAGTATTTCTTACCTAACTTGCCACATATGGCCCTAACCAGAAAATGGGGATTTGAAATATTTGAATTTTTTTTAAAATTGCTATTTCAAATCCCTCACTCACCATCTATACCACTTAGTCCTGTATACAGGGTCATGGGGGGCCTGGAGGCTATCCCAGGAGACTTACCAAGGACATGGAGAACATGCAAATACCATGCATACAGGCCTGAGGCAGGAATCGAACCCAGACCGTGGAGGTGCAAGGCGACAGTGCTAATGTGTTTTCAGTAAGACTTTTGCTATTGCTATTTTAAATCCCTCACTAACCATCTATACCACTTAGTCCTGTATGCAGAGTCATGGGGGGCCTGGAGGCTATCCCAGGAGACTTACCAAGGACATGGAGAACATGCAAATTCCATGCACACAGACCTGAGGCGGGAATCGAACCCAGACCCTGAAGATGCAAGGCGACAGTGCTAACCACTAAGCCAACCTCAATTCCATGCAGCATAGAGACTTAGTGGTTATCACTGTCACCTTTCATCTCCAGGGTCTGGGTTCGATTCCCACCTCGGGTCTACAGTATGTGCATGCAGTTTGCATGTTCTCCCTGTGCTTTGTGGGTTTTCTCCAGGTATTTCGGATTCCTCCCACAGTCCAAAGACATGCAGACTAAACTAATTGCCGTTCCCAAATTGCCCATAGTGTGTATAAGTGTGATGGATTGGCATCCCGTCCAGAGTGTACCCTGTGCCCTAAGTCTAATGGGATAGCTTCCAGGCCCCCGGCGAACATGTACACAGGAAAAATCAGAATAGACGATGAGTGAGTAAGATTTATGTACATGTTTTACCAATAGACAATGTGACAGAGCAACTTTGTAGAAATCAATCACTATGTACTATTATATCTCCAGTGAGCAAAACAAATTCAACAGTGATGGCAAAGGGAAAAACTCCCTGATGAGTAAAGGAAGAGCCTTAAAGAGGAAAGTTACCACAGAGCACGGTCCATTAACCTCATATAAATTAATCTACAAACTGATAAACACTCTCACTCACTTACTCACTTGTGCTCTATACCGCTTATAACTTATGGTAGCCTATCTCAGGGGACTCAGGGTACAAACCTTTTGCTTAATGTCAGTTTTTATAATAGGTTTCTCATTTCCACTTTCATAAACCCAAGCTTTGGTGAGTGGCCACTGTGCTATCTTTGTTTGTTCTATGAACAGGTTATCCCATCTGAGATGTAGATCACAGCACCTTCAGAGTTAACCTTGTCCTCTTGGTTTTTTCTTTGACTAATCCCATCCTTACCCAGAGACTGAAATTTGGTGAATGACTTAATTTAAGCAGATTTAGGGTCATGCCAATAATATATTTAAATTTAGTGCTTTTGGTAGATCACAAATAAACGTGACACTTTAATTGCACACAGATGAAAATTTGTCGAGTATGTCATTTATGTGGATGCACCAAAAATCATTTATGGGTTTTGCATCTAGGGCGGTTGAGCACTTTATGCAGTGAGAACCTTTGCCGCTTAATTTTTAAATAATTAAAAAATATTTTAATTAGTACATAATTTTCATGTCATTCATTCATGACAAATAAAGCAAAGTCAGTTAATTTCCAGTTTACAAAACCTGGAAAAATCCAAAGGAGTAAATAATTCCTTAGGGTTTGTATAGGAATAATTTAAATGTCAGTCTATTCTTTCTGATTCTGCATTACTGTAAATTGAAAAGTATACTTTTTTAAAAGACCCGAGGTAACTTAGGTTAAGCAAAATATAAATGTATCTTAATTAATTCTTTCGTAAGCTTATTTGCATGGCAACTAAATTTTGTAGGAACTTGATGTATAGAATATAATACGATTGCGCCATCTAGTGGCAACCTTAAGCATGGCAAGCAATTTGTCCTTTTGGAAATTTTAACTCACCAAAAAAGCAAGGAATAACAAAACAAACAAACAAACAAACAAACAAACAAACATATATTATTATTATTATTATTATTATTATTATTATTATTATTATTATTATATGTATTGTATATTAATAATATTATATTTTAATATTTGTAATAAAAACCTAGTACTGTACATCTATTATATAGCTAGTATAAACACCATTATGATTGGCAATATATGACACATAATAAGTTGATGTAAGGTAAATCATATAAATCAAAGCACAGAAAAAAGTTTATACAATAAATATGGGTTGTTGATTAAAACCTCCAAATTGCGATATAGGCAAAGAAATTTATTTGAGCAAGGTTTTTAACCAATGACCACACAACTAAATAAGCCTGATTCGTAAGTTATATTGCATGACTGAATGAATTATGTATCCAACAAAAGGAACTTAAACATCCCTATATCCAGATTACTGCAAATATCTGGTCTTAAATAGAGGACATTCCAGGTGTGCAAAAAGAAGAATATGATTAAATTAAATATGAGTCATCCTTGGTTCCCCTAGGGGGCAGTGGATGATCAGTAGTTAAGGATTTGGATCTTTGTAAGTGTATGAGTTCAAATCCTACTATCACAATAAATGAATAAATGAATGAATGAATCAATAAGAAATGTTAAATAAAAGGAATCACCTAAACACTATGCATTAAACAGCATATATGTACAGAATAGTGTGCTTTGGGGGTGCAAATACTTTAAAAAGAAATTAAACTACTTTTAAAAAGTTCTTCATTTCAAAAAGTATTGCATTACAGTTGTATTCTATAGTTTCCTCATATAGTCACCTAGGTACTATATTTTATTTAGTTTAATCATGAATGAGATATAGGACCTTATAATAGAAAAAGTCACACTATGTTTAGGCTCAGCATATTAACTACATGTGTTTTTTTTTTTATTATACTATTTTAAAAATGTTTTCATATCAGCAGGCCATCCTATACATATCAATTAGAGAATCTAATATACATATATGTGATGATAACACACTTTATATTTCTTACAAATATTAATCTTTGAGCTGGGCCCTAATTCATCTAAGAACACTAAATCCAGTATTAGAACATAAATCAAGCTGACATGATAAATGTGCTGACTAAAATATGCCTCGACTCTCGTCTGCCCCAGCAGCCATAATGTCAGGTTTTGTTCTGATGTTCAATGATGAGGTTTTATTCTTGTCTCCATGCAAGAGCTGAAGTGTTGATGTGTGGGAAGGTGAGAGTTTTAATCCTATTAATTAAAAGCATAAATTCACCAGACCGCCTGACATCGTGTCTGTCATCGAACCTGGGCTACTCTTTTGATTCGTAGGGTGGTGATTGATTTAAGGTTTCACACTCAACAATTATCCACAATATCTTCATGCTGTGTCCAAGTAACAACATCAAAACTTAACATAAATTTATATGGCTTTATATATTCAGGCATTGTATGACAAAATGGAGCATGAAAATGTAGCATAAAGAAGTGAACACAAAGAAATGTTAGACAAAATAGTGATAGTGAAGAACCAGAACTCTAAAGCAGTGAGATTTTTATATTTTAGAGAACACCATGCCATGTGCTCTGAAAACCTGAGCTGGCATGCAGGTGTGTAATCATAAACCAAAGTAGACTGTGATATGGTAAAGAGCTCTTTGGTGTTTTGAATTTTATTCATGAGCCAGTGGAGTGACTCTGATATATCAAGTTGCATGAATTTTCAGGAACATGAAAGTTCAGGAAAAATGCATGCAGAAGCATAAATCTTTATAATTATTAGCATTTGTGGTAATTGTAAAAGTTACAGAATTGTTTAATTGATTCTTTTTGCATGGTTAAAGAACCTTCTTCATTCAGCACAACCTGTTTTTTTTTTTTTTTTTTTTTTTTTTTTATAAGCACAGTGTCAGTTTTTGCCATGCACACATTTGACATACAGTACAAGAAAAAGCCCCAGATCAGCACTGTACAATACAAATCAATCAAATTGTATAATAAATGTACAATACAAATCAATCAAATGATGCACATTGCAAATATTTCTGGAGTTGAAAGGAGACCAGCAAATAGAGACCAGTGATGTTTTATTTGTGTTTCTGGTATCTGACAAATAGATCCTGTGACTACACTACGTTCCAAATTATTACGCAAATGATATATTTTTCTGATTTTCATAATTAGTCAATGCAAATGACAGTCAGTATAATTTTCTAGTTATCAACCATTAGTGTATAAT
>JAQMYJ010000014.1:13930946-13948485 GCA_030014305.1 Clarias laeviceps | reverse complement strand
ACACACACACACACACACACACACACACACACACACACACACACACACACACACACACACACACACACACAGTGGAGGTCTTTCTAAATGTCTTGAAATTACTATGGGTCACCTCAAAATAATTAGACAAATAATTTGAAATTTGTTATAGCGTAAAATATTTGTGGTTTGATGCCTAGTCTTCCCTCAATGTCTAAATGAGAGAGATGTTTTGCCTTCGTTGTATATTTTATACTAGTATTTATGTTAATAATGCTTTGAATTTCTTTGTTTACAATTTTCAGAGGTGTAAATTTGTAAAAAGTACACATTTACACCTCAGGGCAGATAACAGTCATGATGCTGAATTTATATATTTAACACAAATAGGTCAGGATAAAAATAGTTGACTAAAAACTACATATGTGTCCAACAGCTTATAGAGATTGAGACATAAATGATGGAGCTGATAATGTTGTGACAACTGTCAGTAATGGATTTCAGGATTTCAGAATTAAGAATACTGTATACAGTATAAGCGGTTCATGCATTTTTAATGCAGGCAAAAAAGACCTTTAAATGTATTCCAGAAAAGTTTTTTTCATTCTTGTGGTATTTGGGAAATTACAGTCCCACTTAGTTTTACTTTTGTTTCTTTATTACGGGTCATGAGCCAGGAAAGAAAACATGAGAGAAAAGCCAGGAGCTAAGTCAGCCAAACCCTGGGAACAAATTCTCAAATATGAACAAATCATGATAGCTTTATTTATTTTGGAAGTGTTTATTGATAAATTAACCACAAAATGATTATGCGGTGATTATAAATCTTTCCAAATTTATTAAAGAGTGATTAATTTTGCCTTTTTGTAATTAATAAAAATTGATAATTTATAATGAAATAATAATATTTTTAAGCCATGACTTTAATGAAATGCCTTTTTTTCACATCATGATTTAAAAGGTGGATCTGTATTAAATTGTAATGTTGATAGGTATAAGCTAAAAAAATAAATTAAATTAAATTACATTTCTGTAACCACTAAACACAGGGGATGATTTAAATACACTAAATACTTTATTTATCTTAACTGAAAGAGCTCAGCATGTCAGAATAAATATTCTCAGACAGGAATGCCATCTCATATCTGCTGACATCTTTAAGATGTCAAATCCTTTTCCAATCCACATCATCTTTAGAAAAATTGACAGCACCCAGAGACAACAGGTGCACCAAACTTGCTTTCATAAGCAGTGAAGTGAAAGGAAATGAAGGAAATTAGAGGTGCTTTTTTGAGTGAAGTGGCCTCCAGTATGAACAAGGCCCATGTAGTTCCTGAATGCTTCTTTTCCACAGATTGGCTGGGATGAGTGGTGATACCCAGCAGGGATGAATCAGAGTTAAACCCCTCCAATTTTTGTCACAACAATATGAACCCCCTTCATTACAACCACCTCACACGCCCGCACACTTACAGGATGGAGTGTGTGTGCCTCTGGCGGTACTTGTTAAAACAGGAGAATGGATGTTCTTCAGTTCTTCAAGGTGTGTGGTAAACCTACACGTACAGCTTTGAATCCCAAAGGAAAATTAGAATGAGACATGTCACGGAAGAATTTACTTAACATAAGATAAGGCAAAGTCAAATAAATAATAAAAAATGTAATTATATTTAAAGGTAAAGATATAAAAATGTATGTATAGCATAGATATACAGTAAATAGCAAACCTGTATACAGTAGTATGTATCATCTGTGTACTATATATATACACTTCATTACATAGGAAAATGAAAGCAAATATTTAAATTACAACGTATGACCCAGTGGCGTCAACCAGTTTCCTCAAACGGTCAGGGATGGAATGTGTTCTGAATGAAGTCATTTGGGATACTGCTGAGAACCTCTTTCTTTGCCTCCAAGTCCTCCAGTGAGATCTGGGCTTCTTGCAGGACATTTATGAGGTTTTCATCATCTCAGCCAAATGTCCTGGAAAATCCTGGCCTAATCACATGCAGCAATATGCAATATGGGAAGAGACATGTTTATGTTTTTTCGGTCCTAGTTATATAGTATATAGTTTTATACCACACAAGGTATTACAATTCACTGATGAGGTAGTAAGTTGTACTGTGTGTTAGCATTTACTCTGATCAGCCATAAAATGCAAAACATTTTGTGTGGGTTTTGCTTGTGTATGCCGGGGCATAACTCCAGACTCCATGAGCCCTTGTGGCATGACTCCAGAAGACCTCTGGAGGTGTGCTGTGGTCTCTGGCACTAAGATGTTATTAGTGGATCCTTTGGGTGCTATGAGTTGTGAGTTGGGGCCACCATGGATCGGATTTGTTTGTCAAGTTCATTCCAAGGATGCTCGTTTGTATTGAGATCTCTGGAATTTGGAGGCCGAAATAACAAACTTGAACCCTTCCTGCTTACCTCCAGACGTGACAGGTTGTAATGCGGTGGGTGTTCTGATTGATACCTTTCTGTCGTGGCCAGCATTGACATTTTTTCAACAATTTGTGCTACATTGGTTTTTCTCTCTGAACAAGCAAGAAAAAATTTGACCGCAACTTTTCTATGTGAAGTATCCTGTGCTGCCTCCTTGAGAACAAATTATTACATAATCTTTAACGGCTCAACAATCTATTATTGTTAAGCAGAGCATTATATCAAGAGGTCTGATCACCTTCATAATGTGGATGATATGAGGCAAACTTTTGCACATGCACACATTTAAATGCAGTTAGGTAGCTGTATTCATAATTTGTAATAATTTTAAGAGTTTCAAGCTTGTAATGCATGACTAGTTTCGTGATTTCCTCTTGAAGCGTGTTGAACTGAACTTTCAAACCAAAAAAATTTCTCTCATCTGTCCATTTATGTCGTCTTACTAGACAATGTGTGCTTAACTTTTCAAATTTGAGTTTCTCATCCAAAGCCATTTAAATGAATAAAAATGATGATACAGTTGTATTTCTCATGTGCTATTTCCATTACTGGTGTTGCTTAGGATGTCAGTAAAGCAGGCTGAAAAATATTGGCAGAGATGGAATGTACTTTTAGACTGTTGGAGAAAACTGGAATACCCGGAGGAAACCCAAGAACCACTGGGAGAACATGCAAACTCCATGCACACAGAGGTGAGAATTGAACCTGGCTGGGAATCGAACCCAGACCCTGAAGGTGAAAGGCGAGAGTGCTAACCACTAAGCCAAGCAATAAGCAATATTGCCACTACCGCTCAGATTTTACATCTGGGCTACTATGATACAACATAAAAAATATTGCAGCTGATTATCTTTACAACCACAAGAATGGAAAATCTGTTCAGAGGGTATGAAGGAGGTTGGAGGAAATGTGTGGGCACAAAAGCTTTTAGAAAATCAGAGATATAGAAAATTATATTAAGAAATAATATTTACCTTCAGGGCTATTATTGCTATTTTTAATTATGTATATCCTAATCATTTTAGAAATTGTTTTACTTTTAAGAAAAACAACATTTAACTTTTGCACTTAACTTCTATCAAAGTGCTCAGTGAGGCTTGACCCTGAGTCCCAGTTCAGAGAACACACCACTTGAGCTCCTCTCGTCTATTCAATTAACTCCATTCTGCTTCCTTCAGTGCTTCCAGTATCCTGACCTAGTGTCTCGGTTAATACGATCAGGCACTGCTTTACTGAAGTCCATAAAGTCTTCTCATGCTGCTTCACATAATACAGCAGACCAGCATGTGCAAACCAGAACTGAGCATTCTTTAGAAAGCTCTTCCAGGAGATCAATCCAGCTTTCTTTCAGTGAAACTGACTTCCAGCCTTGAGCAGGGGTGTGGAGATCCACTAGAAAAAATAAAAATGGTAGTACACTGTGATTGCGGAATTCTAGTAAAATAATGAAAAACAAACGCTAGATTTTAATTATTATAAACAAATTAATCATATACACTGTGTTGGAAAATTAGATGCACTGGGCTTTATAACTCATTCAAACATCGCTGAAACATAAAGTAAAAAATACATTATAATGGAATTTACAGGATTGTAAAAGCATTGTTTAAACTCACAGAGAGACATCAAAGGTTTAAATGAAAGAAGAGTACTTAATATTTTTTTTATCTGGCATTATTAGTTGCTCTGTACATGGAACATGGAATAAACTTTAAGACATGTAAAGTAACAATTCTATTGCTATTCATTTAGCTGAAATGTGGCCTTCTTTAATAAATTCCATTATAGAAGGTTTAGATTAACACTTCACAAATCATTAACATGGAAAATTAATGTTCTTTTCAATTTAAGAAGATGAAAATAAATCAGTGGATCTAGGAGCAGGTTTTTAATGCAGGTAACCCTCTATGTGTAATGTAAAAGAATTATATCAGATAGTCTGTAGCCCAAATAAATAAATAATAAAAAGCCCTGTTGTGATTGACACCTTACATCATAGTCAAATACCAACAATGTAAAGTAATAATACAGACAGTGCATGAGGCTGTGTCAGCTTTTCTCTGCTCCTTATAGTAGCATTAGTGGTTCCTCCAACACAGGAGCCCTTGTGGTTTATAAATCCAAAAACTGTATACAGTATGTGCCAGAAACAAGTCTGTTTATGCTAATATAAAAAGACCATTTTAAACCATTAAACACAGCAACTTTACATGGTAAGGCAAAGGTCAAGATCAGTCCTGTAAAGTCAATTTTGCTTTTTCAACATTTCCCTGAAAATTATAGATATTTTATTATCGAGGCAAACCCAGTCTAAGAACGCTAATTCCCCTTGATATGATGGAACACAATAAATGCCAAGGGCTTCAGACCTAAATTTGATATTCAACGCTTTTATGAAGCCACAATACATAATTATTGCTTTTATTGCTGTATAAACTATGATGTTACCTTGTAATTTGATGGTTGCACACATAGCAATTTGGCGACCTTAGCAGTGCTTTGGCTTTGTTTGTTTGCATTTTTATGTAACGAGTTCTGCTTCTCTAAAAAGACCAGTGTGTAATTTTCGCTGGGTGTGGGATTTTTTTTCTCTTTTTTTTAAGACCCTAAAAAAGCACCGCAAGACCATGACGCATGTGGGTTACAGCAGTGGGACTAATGACTTTTTCTTATAACAAAGTCAAACATTAGAAGGTTTTAGTCTTCCTGACACTCTGATGCTGATGTACAATCAAGTTGAAAAACTACAATCATGTTACCATGAACTAGCTCTTAATCCTGCGGTAATTATTAAGATATCACAGATGGGGTCATTCATCACTGAGAGCTGTTGGCTTAATTTTTAAATTCCAGAAAAAACACTAATGGGGATTCAGTCTTAAGTCTTATGCATTACTTATTGGGGGAAATAAGTTTTCTTCAATCCTTTTTTTTTTTTAGTTAATATACTTCCAGAGTGCATATTTACTGCAAATTCACTGTTGTTGTGTTAAAACATCTCCCCACATGCAGGTCTGGTGGCAGTGCCCAGCTGGTATGCAGGCATGAGTCTGACGAGTGATAATGGCGGGCAGAGTGGCAGAGTGGCAGAGTGGGCCCAAGTGGGTAGCAGCTCCTGCGAGCCATGATGCATTTCAGTGTAAAATATTTCAAACCAGATTAAAAGATTGTGTGATGGTGGTGGATAGTAAACTTTACTTTCTGTAGTTGTATTTTTAGTTGTATTTACTTTTTTTTTCCTCATGATCTTTAACAATCTTTGTAATTAAAAATATTTTGCGTTGAACAAAACTCAGTACTTTTCACTTTCTAAATTTTTTGCCAGTGACTTCATACAAAATCACAAACCAATTTTCTTTTTAAATAAAACATATTTTTGATGCTAATTTTTAAATTGCATACTTTCACTGCTACAAAACAAACAAACAAACAAACAAACTGCAGCCAGATTCATTTAGTTGGATTTATAGCGTTTTGCAAAATCATACAAAATTATAGTTATATAACCGAAATATTTTTGACCTAATATTCTATCATTTGTAATTTTTAACAGTCTTGTTCCTGAAAGAAACCATACACAAAGTATTCTCTAATAGCTAGTAATACTAATTGACTCTTTTGGAAGCACTTATTTTACTCAAAACTGAAATCTCATTTCTCAGTCCAACCATTCATTTGCACTGAAAGTATGTTAAATAACAAAAAGTTTTAAAATATAGTACTTCATTGTATTTGTCTTGTATCGTTTACTTTTCACACATTATATTAGCTTCACGCTAAATTCAGAGAACTTTTATGAAATGCACTTTTTATGAAAGCGTAGGAACCTTTATTGCTCAGGGTGCATTTTCTAGCTAAAGAAAACTACAGGAGGCATTTTAAGAGGAAAACAATGCCACCACCATGATTCACAGCGGGGATGGTGTCAGTGCGATGAGCAGTGTTGGGTTTCTGCCAAATGTAACACATTCAAGTTTGATCTCAACAGATCGGTGAATCTTTTCATATGTTTTCAGTTGTGCTTAAAGCATTTACCATGATAATCGCCCAACTCATCAGGATGTAATGTTATCCTGTAATATGTTTGAACTATTCGCTCAATGCATGCCTATGAATAAATTATATCAGTATTAGCCTTTCTCCCTAAGGTGGGTAATGAACGCCATGTCCCAGCATGCCTTGACAATGACCTTGTCCTTGCTTCAGCTTCCTAATATATTTCCCTGACTATGTGCTCCATGGCTATTGGATTACATTTTACATACTGTACAGTATATGCTCTAGTCTTTGCCAATGTCAGTAGTTACTAATTTCTGATATTGCTAGTTCCTAATGTGTCTGCATGTCCTGTTTCACACTCGTAACTCTTACGCACATTCTGTTTTGTATTTGCTTTGCGCTGTGTTTAATAAACCACCCACAATGTGTGGGAACGGGAACAGATGAGTTGTCATGTGAGAATCATCTTTTTCTTGTGATGCCAACTCCATCCTCCGCTTTAGTCACATCACAAGGTTGTTTCGGTTCCCATGAGACCCCCTGCCTAGTCTTGCTTAATCACAGCCGTTTGCTGCTCTGTAATTCCTGCAGTCATTAAGCATTTATTAAATCATGATCCTGATCCTTGTTGACCTCCTGAAGGCACTTGTCATTTTGTTTAATCTCACATGCAAGCACGCACTCATGCAGATGCTCACACATGCACACACACGCACTTATTACAACTATAAACACTTACATTAACTTAAATGCTAAAAAGAACACTTTCTATATGAAAAAAACATATCTACAATGCAATGTGAAAACATAAAGTTCATCAGTACAGTATGTTACACATTGCTATAATTATTTATACAAATTAACTGCTTTTTTTTTTGCAATCTTATTATGCATTACACATTATACATAACAATGTACTGAATATACTAATGTACTGTTTTTGCGCATATATAGTGGGTTTTCAATTGAAACAAGCACATCAGTACGGTGATGAGACTTTTGGTCGCAGTTAAACATTTGAATGGTAAACACATATATTTTCAGTAGTTTTTTTTTTCCTTTTTTTTTCCTAACATTAAAATGCATTCTATTAACAATTCCTAAGTATTATACTCATTTTTACACAATATCTACAATGTATAAAATGGCTTTAAAAGTAATCAAAACATGGTATACAGCATCAGTCAAAAGTATGGATGCACATTGACATTTTATTATATAATATTTTATTTTTATTTAAATTGTAATGTTATAGGGTGGCTCGGTAGCTTACTGGTTGCCTTGCACCTCCAGGGTCTGGGTTCATTTCCTACCTCTGTGTGCAAGAGTTTACTGTTCTCCACGTGCTTGGTGGGTTCCTTTGCTTTCCTCCTATAGTCCAAAGACATGCAGATTAGGCTAACTGGCTTTCCCCAAATTGCCTGTAGTGTGTGAATGAGTGTATGAGTGCATATGGAAGATATCATAAATATGCAACAACACCATATAGAATTAAGCAAATACAAGTACAGGAAAAGAATCAGCATTATTTTGAGACATAAAAGTCAGTCCATTCAAAAAATTCCATAAACCTGAACTGACCTCAACTGCAGGAAAGGAAAGTCAAGACCTAGGCAGTGCCAAGGGTCTGCTAGGACCCTTTTTTTACAGTATAAAATATGATTTAAAATAAAAAAGAAAGACCGTTGGATTAGAAGGTGTGCAAGCTTTTGACTGGCAGTGAAATTAATTTATAGATCATAACTGCAGGACATTTTTATGGAATGTTTTATAAAAAACAAAAAAACAAAACAAAAAAAAACTATAGATCCCCCCCCACACACACACACACTCTATCTCTTTCCTTTGATTCCTGACCAACTGAAAGAAGTTGCTGATTGTTATTAAATCTGCAATCTCAATCGCAAACTGCAATCTCAGTTAGACACAGATACTGTACACTCTGTTTTCCTTTTCACACTCCCACCTTATTTTCCTTTCCTATTTTGATGAATCTGTTCTTAAACTTTATGAGACATCATGATTTTTACACCAAACCTTGCTTACAGTAAATGTTATAGTAGTCTAATAAATATTAATTATTTATGTACAATTAATCACTTCTATATTTGAACCTGATTAAGTCTGAGCGTATCTCTATAACAGGGTCTACACAGTGTTCTCCTCGGCCTTCCGTCCATCTCTCACATCCACACAGATGGGCAGGTGGCCTCTCATTTTATAACAGTCCCCCAGCTTTCCTCATCAACCAATGCTCTGATCGCAGTAATGGCCTTTAAGTATGCCTCTATTACAGCTCTAAATGAGGTCTCCTGCGGGCCTACAGTACACTCCTAGACTGCCAAAATACAGAGTAAAGCCTCTGGAAAAACTTTACAGTAATTGCCTGAAAAAAAAGGAAGATCTGGGAAAGAAAGGGTCGTTAATCACGCAAGGGTGCAGACACAAACAGCTGTGTGATCAAATATGCACGTGTGAACATTTACCACATATGTCACACACCAGGACTGTATGAGTCACATGCTTCTTCATGTATTTCCACATTTGCCTCCATTCGTTTGATACTCGTGAAACTTTGATCTAATGTGTCCTACAAAGTAAGACAGAATCCAGTACAAGCATGTTACTAAACAGTTATCCTTTCGGAAATAAGCCTGATATTGGGCTGATGTTTATTTATTTTTTCATTATATTAAGAAAATTATGTTATTAGGATGTTTAATATTTACCATGTTTATACTGAGTATTACAATCTTTAGAGAAGGTTGTCATGCCAATTTCTTTACCTTCGTATCAGAGGTGATTGTGTGAATGAATGATGTGTTGTCTCGGCATTTGACAGTTTTTCTCTGGGGAATAAATTAAGGATGCAAAATTTATGAGGAGAAATATGTCAAACATATAATAGAAAATGGCCTTGGTTTCAGCAACAAGATGTAAAAAAAAAAGAAAGAAACTCTTTAGGAAAACATCAGTAGTAGTTTCTGTCCTGATCCTGGAGGACCCCCGCCCTGCACAATTTTTTTCCTGCTCTACCACACTCACTTTAGTAAGAGTTGTTAATTAGAAAATTAGTTAAATCAGGTGTGCTGGGAGCTGAGAAAACATTAAAATGTGCACAGCAGGGGGTCCTCCAGGATGTGGAGTTGGGAATCACGGATCTAGTAAAACATTTTCACTCTGGTGAGTTAAAAGTTGTGTGTTAGTGAGTTATCACTCTCACTGGCTTATCTATACCACTTTATCCTGTATTCAGGGTCACGGGGGCCTGCAGCCTATCCCAGGAGACTTAGGGCACAAGGAGGGGTACACCTTGGACAGGGTGCCAATCCATCACAGGACACACACACACTTACTTATACACTCATTCACACACTATGGGCAATCTGAGCACCACTGTGCTGCCCGGTGATTTATCAATAAAAATAAAAAATAAAAAATAAAAACACCTGAAAGATGCATAAACAAACTTCTACAAGCAGGTAAATATTTTCACACACTTTAGATTGTATAAATTATATTTCTGCTTTACAAAAAATTTGTTCAGTTAATTTTTAACTGTGACTTATTATCAGTGTTAATTATCATACTGAATTATATCATTATTAAGTAATAAATTCTTATACATTACTTTTTTCTCCCTAATCAATTAATTAATCAATCGGCAAACAAGCACAAGTATTATTATTATTATTATTTTCTTGTTGTTTTTTATAGTTTGTATAGCTAATATATAGTAATATATAACACCAACCACATGGTCTTTTCAAGAATGCAGGTAAATTTTATGTAAACAAACAAACAAACAAACAAACAAACAACAAAAACAATAACAACAACAGCAATAATAATAATAATAATAATAATAATAATAATAATAATAATAATATGCTATGATTCATTACTATATTTCATCACATAAGATAATAGAAGTTTTAGGTAGACAGTACCCACAGTGAAAGCTTGTATTTGCAGTTGAATTTGATTGTTCAGGCTGCTGTGTACACTAATGAAAAGCACCATCGCTGACCCCCGATCATTATTTATGTGACAGACGACATACCTATACTATATATAGAGTTTAATTTTATATATGATTGATAGAATGCATGAAAAAAATTCAAGTAAATGACTGGTTTAGTAACACTTTTAAAGAACCTAAAGGAGTGCTACCTCATAGCTTCATTATACTGTAGATAAAATACAATTACTCACTCCTTCATCGTCTATAACGCTTTTTCCTGTATTCAGGGTCGCGGGGAGCCTGGAGCCTATCCCTAGAGACTTAGGGCATGAGGCGGGGTACATCCTGGACAGGGTGCCAATCCATCACACACTCACTCACACAATACGGAGCAGATCTGCAGGTCTTTGGAACCTGTGGGTGGAAACCAGAGTGCACAGAGATGGGGAATCGGACCCGGACCCTGGAGGTGCAAGGCAACAGTGCTAACCACTACACCACCGTGCCACAAATAAAATACAAATAAAAAATATTAATTAGTATTTGCATAATGATGAATTAATACACAAAGTAATGAATTATTACAACAAAATCAGTTTAATAAAAAAGGCCAGAAAGGAATGTGAACGTAAATGTGAATGTGAAGCTTATAAGAAGAATACAATAACTTTTTATTACCATGGTGAGCAGAAAGGCTTTTCAGAAAGCACACACATCAAACCTTGAGACAGGCTACAACAACAACAGATCACATCGGTTTATTAATCTCACCTACTGTAGTTTTAAATTGTATAGGCTGTTGCAGACCTGATGCTTAATTTTTATTATTTTACCATAACCGTAAATTTGATTATTTAAGTTCCTCTAGGCAACTTCTCAGCTCCAATGAGTCTGACTTCAGCGAGAGATTAGTAGTTAAATTTAACCTTTAGCCTTATCTGCATGTCTTTAGACTGTGGGAGGAAACCAGAGCACCCAGAGGAAACCCATTAAGCATGGGAAGAGCATGCAAACTCCATGCTAGAACCTAGAGGTGCAATGTGACAGTGCTAACCACTAAGCCACCATACTGCCCAATGTGAACACATATCATGTTATAATACACCACTACACACTTTTACAGATTGTTATCATTGTTTATAAACATGTATTACATCTTTTTCTGATCATTACATTATGTATAGATTATGTATTTACTCATATAAGATGGCACATACACTATGAAATTTCTTGTGAATGAATGCATGAAACAGATTGACAATTACTGAAGATTTCAAACACATTACAGTGAAGAGACTCGTAACCACAGTAAAACATTTGAAAGGTGCAAACGTTTTAAAGAAGGTCTATAACTTTTGCGTACATGCGTGAATGATAACCTTGGCTGAGGTGGCTCGGAGCTCACTGCAGTCGTTCCCGTGAACATTAAGGGAGTGGAATGCCTGATCCTTGAAAATCATGAAGTGTTGCCTTTATTTGACAAGATAAATGAGTTTTGTCTAGTAGTCAGGACATAAAAATTCATTCCACTCTTTATGAACACAAGAGGGCGCTCTACCTCAGTTTTTGCTTTATTTCAGATTTTTAACAACTTGAGAGACTAAATACATTAGAAGTAATGAATAGAGAAAGAACATAAAAAACAAATTTTCTCTATACCTACATTTTTCAGGACATTAATCTTTTTTAGCAATTTATTTGTCAGAAAAATTTAAATAATAATAATTATTATTATTATAATTCTAATTCTATTTTTAAAAAAAAAAATCTGGATTAATAAATGTCCTGAAGGTCTAATAGGGTCATATGGAAAGCAAGCTAAATAAGTTGTTCACACACTCCAGGTGATGGATTTCAAAGAGGCCCCGTCTTAAAATAATCAAACCTGTGGTTTTTGACACAGTTTGCATTGGACAGCTGTTCTCCCTTGGGCCTCTATCAACTCATCTTTGTGTTCCATCACCTGTGATGCTCCTCTATAGCTGGTCTTCAAAGGTCTCATTACTTTTTGCCCTAAACTGCAGAACTAACACCCTTCCCCCAACACACACATATGCATCAACATAGTGGTAAGAGTTATTAAGAGCAAAAAAAAAAAAAACCCACAGATCAGGACTAGAGGCTAACTTTGGGTGCTCCTTAAAAGAGCACTGAAAAATGCTTCCAGAGCCTCTCAACTGCTTTTTTTTTTCTTTTTTTCTCATGCCTCATTTTTTCCTTCCTCACAGTCACACTCTGACGATATTTTTCCTGCACTTGACACATTAATGAGGCTCAGAAAACGACATGCACTGCAGTCTTTCTTCTTGCTCTGTCTTTGTTTAGCCCGATCTCTCTCTGTCACCCCCCTCCTTCACATGCAATGTCTTTCCGTGTCAGAGCCTAATCAAACAAAGTCGCGTGCTGGTTGCCTAGTGACGTGGCGTGACCTGTGGAAACTTGCTCATCAGTGGCCATATTAGTTGTGTGTGTGTGTGTGTGTGTGTGTGATTGTGTGTGCTGGCTATGATTCAGATTTCGCAGAAGTGATAGCATTTTCTAGACAACATGGGAAGACTTTCCAGCACAAACTTTGGCTAGCTGAATGCACTGCCTGGTAAGTTGCTTAAACCTCCCTCGGCCCGTCTTGGTCATTTTAAAGCCAACCATCTGCATGATGGTACTGTCGGGATTTGAGATTTGTTCCTGGAGCATTAGCCACTTCGACTCGGCATGTTCTCCAGCCATTCGAGCTTCCTGTTGGCTTTGGAGGGGAAGCAGAAAAGAGAGAACGCGAGAGACGGAGAAGCCTGTAGAGGCAGGCCCCATGCAACAGCTAACACAGATGTCAAAGAGAAGCCTGCATGTGTTGCTGTCAGGTACTTCTGTGGATGGGGGCTTTGTTTTCCCCTCCTTCTCTGACCTTTCCACCATGTGCCTGCAGGCATGAAACATCAGACACACACACACACACACACACACACACACACACACACACACACACCAGTGGGAAGTGGCTCTCTATTTCCAGCAAAGTCCTAATGATTTTGTGGTTTCCCTCTTTATAGTTTTCTCATAATGTTAGTCTTAACTAATCCCTATTTGTTGCCTCGGTGCATCCTCTATAATATGTGTACGTAGTAAATTTATCAGGATTTTTTTTTTTTTTTAAGTTGTGGTATCAGTGAAGCTGGAATTAATTACTATATCCATGCCTCGGTCTTTACAGAGATTTAAAAGGAAATAAAAGCAGAATTTAGCCACAGAAACCTTCAACAAATTTCCCCAGACCACAACACATACTGTATATGTGACCCAACATGTGCCTAATATCAGCTAAATATTCTATATAAATATTCTATTAACAGGAATAGAGGAACTAACCCAGCCATCACACGCTGCTATGAAAATTTTTGACATGAATGAGATTAAAACTGCAAATCAATTGTAAATTGTTTCTTTTTATCTTATTTAGTTAAAATGTCTTTTATTTTAATGTATAATACATTGTAATATAGTATAGTATTGAATAAGCTGCCATTGAAATCTGTAATTTCATTCCAACCGAGGAGGAGTCTATTGTTAAAGAGGGAAAAATCCATCGTGAATAAGTCGCATATTCAATTCGGAAATGAATTTCATGGTCTGTATTTTATGGCCTCTTTTTTTTACTTATTTTCATGGTCTGCATTATCTTTAGTTACGGCCACAACACAGTATTGGTATTGATTAAATTTTTATGTTATACATATAATACAGAAAATATTTGCGTCAAAGAAGCTATTTCTAAAGTTTATGCAACATGGAAGTGAAATCTTAAATTGTTAACTTCAGCCATTTCATAGAGATATGATTTTATATGTGCCTCAAAAATTGCTATTTTTCAGCGTTATAATGTCTCGATTTAAACTATAATAAATTATAATGCAAATTATTCATATTTCTTTATGAATAATGGTTTACGCTCATGACTCTAGAAGTACAGTATATGACTTGTACAATATGTTGCTTAAATAAAAGCATTGCATGCAAAAGTTAAGTATTTTTTCCCCAAATTAATAACAACAGTGGTTTTGTTATGCTCCAAATTAGACACACACCTTATGTTATATAAAACATCAAACATAGAAACTATAGTTTATTCAGTTAAAATTGCTTTTTGTAATCTGCCCAAAAATGACTGTTTACAAATATACCATTAAAATTCCAGGGTATTGCATGAGAGATGTTTTTTGTTAAAAGCTTAAAAAGCAAAAAATCTGTAGTGTCCACAACCATGTCAAATTCATGTTGCAATATCTTGACAATTTAGAATTTTAGAATAAAATATTCTTTCAGGTTTATGTCTTTTTTTATGTGAATTCTAAATTGTCCAAGTTTCACCTGATTGACAATTAAGATTGTTGAAAGATTTGAATAAAAAAAAAAAGGGCATGAAATTGTATTTAGCAAATATTTTTCTTTTTATCTGATAAAAACTATAAGTGTATGCATATTTACAAAGAATCAGACATGGATCTGGAGAAAAGAAGCATTATCTCGTATGAAAAATGGTGTTTTATGATCCTACCTGAAAATTAAATTTTTCACCTAAGTGAGACACTTTTAAGCACCAATACCATGTTTTGCCCATTAACATTAATCACAATACTATTCACCTACTTTGCTTCCTAAAGAGAAAGACGATGCAGCAGCGCTTTAATCCTTCTCATTTCACCTCTTCATCTGTCCACTCTACTTAAAGAGATCAGCACACAAAGGTTCACATTCCATGCTGATCAACACCACCATCAACACTAGTGCATTTTGCTGTTTCCACTACTAACATTACTGGAAAATAGTGAGTGAGAAAAATGTTTATCATTTACGTTTGCGATTACTTTTGAGATTTTTCTCTCCTGTTAAACACCACTGTAACTGTGCTGGCCGTGTGACGTCAGTGCAGCCCCAGATGTTAACTTCTCCCAAGAACTCCGAATATACCCAAACAACCAACAAATTAGTACAAAAATGGCTGAACACATCATAAATCATTCAGTATAAAAATGTTTCATGTGTTTCATAATGGAGGTTTCCTTTAATACATTAAATTGTATAAAAAAAGATATAAAATAAGATTTTAGGCGGCACGGTGGTGTATGTAGTGGTTAGCACTGTCGCCTTGCACCTCCAGGGTGCAAGTTCGATTCCCGGCCAGGCTCGATTCTCGGCCAGGCTCGATTCCCGTCTCTGTGTGCATGGAGTTTGCATGTTCTCCCCGTGCTTGGTGGGTTTCCTCCGTGTACTCCGGTTTCCTCCCACAGTCCAAAAGATATGCAGGTTAGGCTAATTGCCCGTAATGTGTGAATGGGCGTGTGAGTGTGTGTATGTACTGTATGTGTGTGTGCCCTGCGATGGATTGGCACTCTGTCCAAAGTGTACCCTGCCTTGTGCCCTAAGCTTCCTGGGATAGGCTCCAGGTTCCCGCAATACAGGATAAAGCGGTATAGAAGATGAATGAGTGAGTGAGTGAGTGATTACCTGTTTGACCACAGATTTATGGCAGGTCCCAATTGGAGAAGTAAGTTTCTGACCGCAACTTGAGAACCCAAGCCATGTGGTGTGTGGTTAGATTTACCTACACTACACCTTTCAGGAATACACACATCCACACACACACACGGTCGCTTGTGCCATTGACAAATTTGGGGTTTAAGGAAAGGAGTTTGTGGTGCCATGCAACCGTTTTTTATGTGAGAATGCCACGGACCTTTTTATATCTCAGAGTGCTGTGAAAGGGAGCGAGGGAGAAGTCGAGAGAGCTAATGTGTTTACCCTGATTATTCATCAGAGGAAAAAATGCAGCAGATTTCGCACAGGTGCCAAACTAAACAGGCAATCATACTTACCAGCAGCGGACTCAGGTTTGTTATGGAATGTGAGGGGTAATAACTGCCAAAGAAACATACCGTTACCATGGCAACGGCCTGAAAATACAGTCCAGCCAATCTGATTTCTCCATATTTTCCCCTAAGAGTTGTTGAGTTTGCTGGAATTCTGAGGAATGAATATCATCACGTTCTTAAACACAGTATTGTGTACCACAAAGAGCATATTCAAAAGCAACCCTTTCCTCTTTCACTGCTACGTTACAGATTATGTGCAATAAATGACTAAAAGCTACCGCAATGTCATCACCACTGTGGGTTTAAACAGTACGAAGAGAGACTTTTCTGACATGGAAAAAGTGAAATTCTATATCAGACGTTAATGCCATTCACAAGGGGGGAAAAAAATCACCAGTGTTTGCAAAATGTTGCCTGAATTGTTTTTGTACAAAGCTGGTCTGTTATTTGCACAATAAGAAGCTTGTCTGAGTTTCAATTTGTGGCTTTTCCTAAGAGTCTTGAGAGTAAACTTCAGTTTGTAGCTGTTGTTTTGTTGGCCTGGCCTGAGAGACTGAACGTTCAGACACCAGAGGCCTGGGTGTAGCCATTACGGCTCATGAATGGGCCTCTGTTGACATTCGGGCTGGGAGTCAGTGTAAAGTATTTGTAAATGCACGATGGAGATAAGCCATGTAATGAGGTGAAGTCAAGAGGCCCTCGGCAGAATATCAGATTTTAAGGAAAGAAAAAGTGTTTCTTGAGAACGTTGAATAAACTGAACGCTACTCGCCATCGCAAATGTTGTGTTGACCTTCAACTGAAATGAGATATAATACCGAACTTCCTCGGGGCCTTAATTTTAAACAAATACTGTAGTAAGTAAGACTGTTGGGTCTCTGTTACTGTAGGTCCTCTGTCGTACTGGTGCCACTTTAATTACAGTAATCCTTCAGATTGAGGACTCTGGTATACACTCTGTGACTGTTGAATACAGTGAGCTTAGGAATAATGCTGCATTTTAATGTGTGCAATAAACCGAGCACTGCGTAAGTCTACATGTGTTAGCATTTAAGTGTTGCTATGGCCAGTAGGTTATACAGTACATGACAATGTCTGTCTGAATAATTAACTGGGTTACACAGAAAAAAATATGAATGTACCAACATGTTTCTGATTAAGGGCAGAATTTCCACTCAAATAAAATACATAAGTTCTATATACAGGGTGGGCCATTTATATGGATACACCTTAATAAAATGGGAATGGTTGATGATATTAACTTCCTGTTTGTGGCACATTA
>JAQMYJ010000014.1:13911299-13930580 GCA_030014305.1 Clarias laeviceps | reverse complement strand
TACAAGCATTTTACTTGAGTACAAAAAGGGCCTGTCCCCACTCTCAGGGTTGCCAGATAGGATCTTCAAGTTCTTCAAGTTATTGGCACAACTCTTTCTGCACTTCTTGCCCTTTCTGCCACAACCCACACATTCCTCCTACCTTGGGACTGGCACTAAGGAACTGCCTTGCCTAAATGCCCAACAGTGGCAACCCAGCTGTGAAAGGGCCAAGAATGTACACAGTATGACAGCCGATTTTTCTTCGAAAAATGTTGCGAAATAGGATAAGTATGTGAGTTTCTTAAGAGCTGTTTTCCAGTTTAGAGGATTGCAAAAACATTTTGGACAGTTAAGTGGGAGTAAGATAGAGTTCGAAATCCATTTATGTGTAAATGGATTCCAGTCAGTTTTTATGACTGCTTTTAAGATTTTAGGTTTTGGCCTTTGCCTTTTTTTTGTTGTTTTTTTGCATGGCCTTTTGCTTGAACAGCCATGAGAATGCAATGACACTGGGTGAAGGGTGGAATGATAGGGGCCAGTTCTATTTGAATGAAAACCGAGAGAACGATTAGCCTCACCATCAATTAGCCACAAAAAAGTCCTTACTCTCTAATGCCTAAAACATAAGAACCATGAAGGCTGTTTGACTTTTCCCCTCTTTTTTTTTTTTTTTCTTCCACAGTTGGCGTCAGGCACAGTGGCATTTTCTGGGACCCTGAATGCCGTCAGCTGCATGCTATCTTGGCGGCTCTGTGTAGTTGGGCCAAAAATGTGCTAGAATTGCAAGCGAGACTAATAGCCTATTAGAGGAAGGCCAAGATGGCTGCCTAAGAAATCGCACAGCACTGACAGTTTATCCAGGCGCCCAGCAATTAGAGGCACTCGGAACAAAGGCTGCTTAAAGGCAACCTCGAGATTTATCCTTGGAAAATCGAGGGGTGTGCTCATAGTATAGCTGCTGCTGCTGCTGTGTGTGTGTATGTTTAAGTGGGGACAAACGGTGAAAGGGGAACAAATCGAAAAGCTGTTCCAACTGCTGCGGTTTACCCAAAACCAGTTCCAGACTCCACAGGAGAAAGCAGGCAGGCGGCTGGGATGCGTCATGTGACCCGTCTTCCCTTCTGTTAAGCCCATCTCGAGATCCCAATGGACAGCCTTTAAAATATGGGACGCATATATAGATTTATTTTTTTTCAAAGTGCACATTTTTGCCAGCCAAACTGTATCTATTGCTTTCTTGGCTTTAATTCAATGCACATTCTTATCAAGGCTCAGAGACACAACTATTCGAAACAAGATGCGAACAGAAGATTTGATTCCTTTTATCATTTCATGTCTTGGCGTGTGATTAAAGGTCTTGGATGTCAGTCATAGGAGTGCAAAATTCATGAGAGGCATAAAGAAGAAGAATTAGGAGCAGATGGGAAAGTGTGGAGAAGCAAATCATAATTCCAAAACATCTGGGCTGTGAATTGAGTTTGGACAGTTAACGTTTTGCTTGAGCAGGAAACAAAAAAGGCAGAGGTGAAATTCGACGTCATAAATGACTTATTAAGCACGCGTATATTATAAATAATTACTGTTTACTGCTGTTAAAGGTGTGTATATACTGTACTTGAAATAACTTCACTACACAGGCACTTTATATAAAAACAAACAGTGAAAACATGTTCTCTAAAAGCACCACATATGGAAAGCACTTGCCTTTAGGTTATACTGTATAGCAATACATTCCCTTCTAAGGCTTTTTCATTTCCATCCACATGCTCTTATTATTTGCCTTGCTTCCGTCCATCTGCGCGCTCGATCATCCCAGATGCATTTCTACGCCTGCAACTTATTTCCTCATGCTTCCCAATAATGACCTGACCTCAGCCATGACACATGCGCCCACTAATGAATAATTCATAGCCTTTATTTTATATCCAGATCTAAACCATATGACATGTTTCTGCTGTTTCTTAGCTAGGAGTTAATAAGATAGGAAAATCCTGTACATAGAAATGAAAATAAAAAATAAAGTGAGGACTAAATCTTAAGGTAAAATCACGACAGATAGAATAGACCTTTGCAGTATATTGATTTTTAACAGTTAATGCAGTTCCCACCTTTTGTTATCCTGTTTTTCCTTAAAATATGTCTTTTCTATACAACACGCATTCTAGTGACGTACTCTTACTCTGATTCACTTACTCATCGTCTTTACTGCTTATCCTGTGCAGGGTCATGGGGGCCTGGATACTACCTCAGGGGACTTGGAGCACTAAGCAGGGTACATCTGGGATAGGGTGGCGGTCCATTGCGGGGCACAAGAACACATGCTGACACACTCACCCATTCAATTTGGAAGCCTAATCTGTTTGTCTTTGGACTGTGGGAGGAAACTGGAGCACGCAGAGGAAACCCACAAAGCACAGAGAGGACATGTATACTCCACACACACCATGGTGGAACCCGATCCCACGACCCTAGAGATGTGAGGCTATAGTGGTAATGTTACACCACAAAGGTCCCACCCTAAAGGTCTAAGTTACACATTTTGGGTTAGGGAGGAAAAAAAATTCCTTTCCTTTCCTTATTGTTCTTCATACCTAAGAAAATTAAATAAAAAATTTCAAAAAATGTCAGTGAATTAAAAAATAAATAAAAAAATAAATATATATATATATATAGAGCCTATATATAAACGGAAGCTAAATAAATTAATGAATAAATAAATAAACAAACAAAACCAAGTGCGAAATGCTTAAACCCACTTAGTAAAACCCACAAAATGTATCCAAGGCTTCTGATGCGTAAAAAAAAAAGATTAAAAAAAATTTATTTACTGAAGCTATTTAGGTAGAAAACCTTTAATTTAAATTTTCCTCTATCATTTTTTTTTTTACCTTTACCTGATTAACAAAATCAAATATTTATGATCCATCAGGTTCAACGTGACACTAGACTAGTTTTAGATTCAAATTCGAGATTTGTGTGTTTCTGGTAGTATAATTTAGAAATACTACTACTAATACTACTACTGCTACTAATAATAATAATGAACACATTCTACATTAGGATGATTCTCTTCAACAAAGTAATTACTTATAATTTATAATCTATAAACTAATTTATAATCACATCCATGTGTTACATTTTACAACTGTCTCAGTACAGTACTTGTAGGCCTAGTCTATTCAATCTTTTTTTTTTAAATTAATTAATTAATTAATTAAAGGCAGAGTATATACAATACTGGGAACACTGGGAGTGAAACAGGAACACAACCTACAGTAGATTAGACACCAGACTATTACAATGGACCAGGATCACAGTCTCACAGTCTCATTTGCTTCTACTTGTAATTTAGAGTCACCAGTCCACCTCCTGGCCTGTTTTGGGATTTGTGAGGAACCTGAAGAACCAGGAGGAAACCCACATGGACACAAAGAGAACTTGTGAAACTCCGCACGGTGCTTTTATTGTGCATATCCTGTCAACAGCTCACTACGTTGCACTCAGCATCCGATTGACTCATATTATTGATTATCTCATATGTTTGATGTATTATTTAATAAAAAAATCGGCATTTAAATTATTAGCAAAGTTTATGTACGCACAAAATTTTCTTTTTTTCTGATAGCTCATATGAGAGTTGGATTGATATGAGTTCTTTCTAAATATGTTTCATATATAGAAAGAAAAAAAAAAGTTAACCAGTTGACCAAGCCAAGCCCAGCACATACATTTTCAGGCAGATTTTTCTTTTTTTTCTTTTTCTTTTTTCATTCTGTTTTATTTACACAATGGATCTCTTTATCCTCATCAGAACAAACCCTTGCTGGCCACTCTAATAGGAAAACCTGTATCCCTACCCCGCCACAACGTTACAATTACCTAATCAGGCAATTATGCTGCAGCGGTGACCTGCATAAAATCAAGCAGATCCAGAGCAAGAGCTTCAGTTAATGGTCAAAATGGGGGTACATGTGATCTCCATGATTCTGACCATGGCAGCTTCTTGGTGCCAGACAGACTGGCATGATTTTAACAGTCAGTTTGGTAGGAGGAGATTGAACAGATTGGTTTAAGCTGATGCGAAGTGTACAGAAACTCAAATAACAACTCTTTACAATTGTAGTGAGCAGAAAAGCATCTCACACCACTTGTAATCTTGAAACGGACGGGCTACAATACCAGAAGACCACACGGGCTCCATTGCTGTCAACCAGGAACAGTAATCTGAGGCTACAGTGGGGACAGACTGAGCCAAACTGGACAGCTGATGAATGAAAACAGACCAGGCAATGATTTTCCAAACCTTCCACTATATGAAGTATTTTTTCCCAGGCTGGCACATAATTCTTAAGATACCATGTGATAAAGGCTACGTGAGCCAAAAATCCTTAGCTAAACCCGTGTTGATATATAAAGAGCAGTTTTCCGGTAATCCATCATCAGTAAGAGGCCATTTCGGTCACTCACAGCAGTCCGTGAATGACCTTGCCTGCATGACTATGCAGCTTTCAAAACCACTCTGTATTTATTCCAAGTGTGAAGGGCACAGGCTCCCATGTTCCCGGTGCCAGTCAGCATTAAAACATGCAATTTTAACCTCAACAGGAGTCAAAAAAAAAGGATTTGGAGCTTGCCTTATATAGACATATGCATATATTTATATATGCGATGAACAGCCCTATTTAAAACTGCCATTCTCTTCCTCTAAATAGGCCTTCAAAGAGCCCATTACTGGATTAGCATTACAGGCGCTCAGTTCTCCCAGCGTTCCCCTGCACTCGCTCTGTTTTGTGGCCCGCCGCAACGTGCACATGTTGCTGTTTATTTCCATTCTGTCTTGTGTGAATCTGATTACAGGTCGCTAAGTCAATATTTAGCTTTTGTGGCGGATCATAGCCGGTCAGTTTATTTTCCCTCTCGCCGCCGGCTGCCAGGACGACGTGACAAATAAAAAAATGCCACACAGTGCGGAGGAAAATGAAGAAAAAAAATGACTGATTTGGCTTTATTGAAAACATAAGGCGTTCGATTGCACAGTTCAGCTTTGTGTCTAGTTTGGCAAAAAAAGTCAACATGGCATCGCCGGCATTTTTAAAAAATTATTTGTTTATTTATTTTACACAGAATCATTATTGTACAGTGCATGTCTTTGGTTTTGGTTAAACGTGTAGTTGGATTAAGATCATGTTAACATTGTAGTGACACTTCTCTCTGCCATCTTTCCATTAGATGATTCATTGTACATTTTTTGTTGTTGTTTTGAACGACCTCCCATTATGTGTCATTATTGAAATGAATGTCAAAGGGAACATTTTTTTTTTACGTGCAAGTTGCATACATGGTGTACATGAGATTTAGGAAAGTCTGCTCTCTTATTACCCAGCAGTGATAAAAACGAAATTCAGCTTGAGCTCACATGCGGCCCCCGAGGCTGCACAGATTTGAAAGTTATTAAAAATAGAGAGCGGTATTTTTCTTTCATTCATGACTCTGTTACAGTGAGAGAGCGAGAGTGGACCACACACGCACACCGAGACCTACACATGCCTGCATATGCACATGCTCAACCGGGAACACACACAAACTCAGACTTTGCTCTTGCGTTTTAATAACAACAGGTCATATTTTCAACATCATTTTCTTATCATATGTTTTTTCTATTCTTTATTCAAGATGTAGATCTGCTGTGCTGACCTCCCGGAACGGGTTTTAATGTACGTCTGTGTAAATATTGAAAAATAATTTCTGCTGTGCTGGATGAAAAGCTGCACATTGGTGCCTAAATAAAACTATATGCAGATGCAAACCCACAAACCCAGTCATTATCATGTAAAGTACATATTCATGGAAATAAAGAGATATGTTATCCCATGGGAATCAAACCCAGACCCTGGAGGTGCAAGGCGACAGTGCTAACCTCTACACCATCATGCTGCACACATACATACACACACACATAAAACGTATATAATGAAAACAGCATTTTCCTCTCTCTCTCTCTCTCTCTCTCTCTCTCTCTACACACACACACACATAAAGTAGATGCTCAGGAATGTACAGTTCAGCCTCCGGAGGAGAGAACAGACAGCGCTCATGAATCTTCTCCCTCCTGTATGTATTTCCCCCAGTTTCTCCACTGCAGGAGGAACACTCTAAATCCAAAGTCATATCTGCAAAAACGAGCATTCCGGTTTCGCCAAGCTCATGGGAGCCCACGTCTACGTCTCCACCCTCTTAATGTGATTGATAATGGTCCAATAATAAGGAAGTAGATTAACCTGCACCCCCTCTACCCAAACCCCCAACTAAAAACAACTAAAAAAAATCACTTACAACTCGGCTCCAACACATCTGGAATTCATCTAGACGGTAAAAAAAGAAAAAGAAAACGAGGGGTGGTGGGGTATGAGGCAGCAAAGACCCTCAAGCCAGGAGTCCCTTGCCATGTGTTCTCTCAGATGGCAAGATAAACTTGTAGACTTGGGAAAGAGAAAGAAAAAAAAAAAATTCCTGAGGGTTAGTTTGCTATGCTTCTTTCTTTTTTCCTCTTTTTTTCCTCATTTGGAAAGGCGCATTTTCCCAAAATCAGACCTCTTAAAACACTTCATAATGATCCCACACAAGTCAGAGCATTCTCCTTTCATTATAATGTCAGAAGACAACAATGATTAACAGCAACATGGTGTAATAAGATGCCTTGTAGCAAATACTTTTGTCAGAGTAATTTTCTACATGCATATTTGGAGCCTCTGTCATCTTCGTAGACCACAAAATACGGTGAAAGATATATTATGTTTCCTCTGGGCACTCTATTATATCATTTGAGTTCAAGTGCGTGTGGGCCGTAACCTGCTGCCGGTCATTATGTATGTATGTAAGGAACGGCAAGTGAGCAGGAAGAAGGCGGTTTCTGTGGTGTTTTTCTAACTCACGTGACTTTAAAAAAAAAAATTTTTTTATAGCAAACATTGGATATCTTGGATTTGGCTGTGTCTTCACTCCTGCACTTTTTGGAGAGATTTGAAGGGTTGCTCTCAAACCATGCAGTGATTTGTTATAATAAATATTATTACTACTGCACTATGAGTAATGTATACAGTGTATTTATAATGGCAATTAACACTTCATGAAGATAATGTTAAAAGTAATACAAGTAACCCAACATGAAATGCGACACACATACACACACGCACAAACACACACACACACAAGATTTTGCAAATTGTCAGCATTAATAGCGCACTGTTTACAGTTTTAAAAGCCAGAGTCGACCCTGCCAAAACCGGAGGGGGAAAAAATGAATCAGTTTAGCTGTCCATTCACAATCAGCAGGCCATTATGATAGCAAACTCAGTCCAAAGCATGCTTGGGGCTCAGGATTAAAGCATGTAGACATTTTAGATAACATTTAAATGGGAGCAATTTTGATCGGGGCCTGATTTTGAGACTGCGCTGATTTTCTCAGTGGATAAATGGCATAGGATGTCCCACGCCCTCTAGCCAGGCCACAACAACCATGACCTTTTACACACAGTTTTCCTTTTTTATGTACCAGTACATACACTGGGCTGATTTTTTTTCTTCCTTATAATAGAAATAGTGGCACAAGACAGGACAAAGTTTTTGACGTTAAAGTGCAACTTCTTTCACTAGTGAACATTCGTATATTTCACATTCCTTTCTAAATTAACAACAATCTTCATTATAGCACAAAAAGATTTATTTGAATACCACAACTTTCAATTAAAAGCATTTGACATGAGCAATAATGATATTAGAAATATGTATGGTTACATAAATTTCTTAATTTTTGGTACTATCCCAAATAAAACAATCAACGCTCAAAATATTAAACATTTCCTTTCTTTGTTCAAATAGCTTGAAAATTCTTCTAATTTATTTCAAATTTTAAATGCAAACAAATAAAAAAAAATAAAAAAATAAATAACAATCCAGAAATTTATTTTATTTTTTAATAGCTTAAAGTGTTTCATTTGGTACATTATGTAGCTATGTACAGTGTTTAAATGCAGCATTATGGGGTGGCACTGGTATTAATAACAGGTGTCCAAACAATAAAATTGCACCACTCTATATGATGTATAAGGTTCATATTATTCTTTACATATCATGTCTGTTTTCTATCACTGCACAGCACCACCATCACAGCTTATAGCCTAAACATTTGCCTTGCATACATTTGATTTGATTATATGTATTTAAACACAAATATGTACGTAATAATATATTGTAATGCACAATCATAGAAATAACTGTTTCCCTTAGATCCTTAAATCCTTAAATTTTATCTAATGTTGCATATTCTGTCACTGCTCATGTTATGACTGCATAAAAACACTCTGAAACATTAAAAGTTGGCCTTGTTTTGCATGCAATTTCTGTCTATGACAAATTTAAGAGCCTATAGAGAAATCCAAGAATTATCAACTCTGCGTCAGAAAGTGAATGAATTTTTAGTACAACTTTAAGCTTTTTTTTATTTCTCCTGTAATGCTTTGCATGTTCCAAAATCCACACCTGCTTTCAAGCCTCAAGCTTTATAGCACCATTTAATAGTAAACAACTTCTTTTTTAAGCATGACACCAACTGTTGGCCAACGGTAAATGGTTGTATTATGATAACAAGGCCATTTCCTGCAGTTAAGATTTTTGTTTAACTTTAAGCTCTATTCTCAGCCACTGCCTGGGAGCATGGTCTATTTTATCAGGCTCATCTTTGCTGAACAAACCAGATGTGGCTTCTTTAAACCAATTATTAGTTGTCCCAGTACATGTAGTTTTGCCATTAAAATTTTCCATCCAGTCATTTTAGATGAGAGGGAGATGGTGGATTCCATTCTGATAACATCAGCTTTTCTCTGATGCAGTCACAGCTTGTGAAGAACGATTTCTTCATTTGCGAGAATTGGCTTAACAATTTTATTCATACATATTATACTTTATACTCAGTACTTTGTCTTTAATTTGATTAAATTGAATTTTTAGTACAAGTTTTTGATTACATCATAATTGTCGCAATTGTTTTGGGTTCTCAATGTTATGTGCATGAACAAAAGCAAGTTTATTTATTTATTTAAAAATCGAATTTAAACTAAAAAAAAAAAAAAAAAAAAGCTTTTCTTTATTGTATTCCACAATTCCAAAGTACACAAGAAAGCTTTCATAGATCTCTCATGAATTGTCCATATTCTGTAGTTAAAGGGGTTCAGTGCAACATGAGCTAAATCCACTCTGGAAGCTTTGAGAATGCAAGTATTTGTAAAAGATGCAAGAAAAATTACAAACCGATAGAGAACAAGGGTGTTAAAAAACACAACTGCTGAAATAGTACATAAAATCTGTTTTGGTCATATCAGTATATGTTTTTGTATGATTTTGCAAAACACTATAAGTTCACCTCCCACAGTTTTATCAAAACTGACAAATCAGTAAATATTCAATTTAGTATCAATATTATGCCAGTTGAGATTTAATATAAAAGTAAATGCAAACTCATGCTTTGATTGTCACACAGGTGGCAAAATAGAACAAGAAAAACATTTTAAATTACAAATAAAGTTGAAGAAATGTTGAAGAAAGGTTTAGTGTACAACGGATCATCAGCAATTCATCGATTCAATTCAATTCATAGATGATTAAAATGCATTATCATAAACATCCATGACTTCTGTGGAAACGGCAATAGCAGGAACACACTGTAAACATCCTTTAACTTGGCTTGAACATTCTCCAATAAACTGTTGAACACATTTACTTCATTTATGGCAGTGTCCTCTTTACGCAGCTAATAGTTTCACTTAACATATGACATGACAGAAAGAAGCAATATAAAATTCTTTTGAGGATGTGCTGCAGTTTGTGATTGTATTGTTTATTGCAAAGGCCTGCTGTAACTTTGTGGTGGTTTAAAATATTTTTGCGTTTTTTTTTGTTTGTTTGTTCTGTAAATAAACCAGTTGCCAAAAAAAAAACTGTATGGAATGATCCATTTTGGATGAATTCATGATGAACGTATTCCTTTGAGCTAGCTTAATACAACTGTAAAGCCTTTATAACTAAGCTTGTTAAATATCTAATACATTTAAACCCAATGAGTACATTTAAAATAACTATTATGGTACCTGATCTAATGAATCAAGAGTTCTATATGTACATGTATCTATCAAGAGTGCAGAACATGCTTGGTTTCTTTACGTAGTACCTAAAACCAAACCCTTCACAAGATCAGCATTAACAGGCTACTGAAATATTGAACATTATGTACAGTAGTGTGTAATATTATAGTATTATTATAAATTAAAGCCAGAAGTTCAAATTAAATCTGTTTCTCAAATAATATGAACATATTAACATATACTAAAATGTCACACAGCATTAAAAGAAAACAAGCTTTTCATCCAGTTATCTCTAAAATAGGTCAGGAGTGGGTGAGGATGATGGCAGAAATTGGTTTAGAGCGTGTTGTTTACGTAGCATTAAGGGATGTTGATCCAGGATCATGTTCCACTTAAAGAAATCAAGGTTGTGTCCAAGATGCAGGGGGTGTAAGCTAACGTATTACGCAATTCCTCCCTGGATCATTTTTAATATCACTGACATTACAAATAATAACTGCGAATATGACAAGAGAAAGATAATTCATGCCGTGTGTATCAAGCTGTGTTTTGATATCGTGATAAAAATCAATCAGTTAAGCAACATTGTAGCTGGTATTCCCAAAAAAATATATATATATACTCTTGGCCTTGCCAATGCTGATCTCATCTCTGGCACAATACCCTGTTGAGTTGTCTACGGTTGCTTATAACCCCGTCTGTCAGGATGTTCCTTTCATCTTTTCCCATTTGTGCCCTATTTCCCCTTGTCGCTCAGTCCTCTGGTCTCTGAGGGCATCTAGAATGACACAAAGCTGTGGGTGCCTGCATGCTGGAGGTGCCTGTTCTGCATCTTTCTCCTCGGTGCCAATAAGATCACTTTCCCGCACTGAACCATGTCTGTGATCCAGGCCGAGGGATTAGCTTTCATAATCTCTGCGTAATCAGAAAGAGTTACAGGGAGGAAATCCATCCTGCACATGTGTTTGTGTCACGCTCGTGTCAGAGCGGCTAATTCGCTGTGTCTGGTGGTACAATGGCCTAGCTCATGCTCTTCTCAACTAGGAGAAAGGGGGCAGGAAATTCACACATGTATCATGTTAGCATTATATTAATGCTCCTTAGGGAGTCGTTACCGTTTTTTCCGATTTTGCTATAAAATGTATTAACTTTGGTATGAACAGTGCGTTATGGTCCTTGCATTCAGTGAAAGCACTGTATTTGTTCAAAGATAGTTTAAAAATGAAAGTCTTTGCTGTTTACATTTTTTTCCCCGTTCAGTTGTTAAGTGATTTTAAAGCCCACTGTTAAATTATCCCGTATGCAGATGCCTTGTCCTGACTTGCTTCAGTCAGTCAGTCAGCGTTGTCTCGCATTACAACGTTTCCCATGTGCACATATGTTTTATACAGAAACAACTGTTTTATATTCCGCAACGCTTCCTTTCCTGTTCTGTTCTCTCTGTGCACTCGTCCTTCCTATCCAAGATGCCAGTGAGTAAACCAATCAGAATGCTTATGGTCTTCAGTAGTGGGATCAATTCCTGAAACATTGTTGCGGTTGTTTCCTGAATAAACTGACAGTGGTTCATTATTCTTAACAAGACGAGGGTCGGGGCTGCGGGACACAATCCTCTCCAGATGATGCTGCTCAAGCCAGATTCTCTTAAACCCAGCATGGAGCAAATGTACAGCTATGGAAATATTTACATTAAAGAGCATGTCCACATGCGTGTTAAACCTTAGTGAACTCTCCTGAGTCGCAGTGGATATCATTAAAAGGTGCTAGGCGTGACGGGTTACTTTAAACAACTGAAGCCAGCTGAGGTGGTGTAAAAAAAAAAAAGGTGCTTGTTTAAACATACAGTTCTTGGAGCAGTCAGAAAAAAATGTCATATACATCATATTAACATTATGTTAAGATAATT
The DNA here is from genome assembly GCA_030014305.1 of Clarias laeviceps. NCBI lineage: Eukaryota > Metazoa > Chordata > Actinopteri > Siluriformes > Clariidae > Clarias > Clarias laeviceps. The sequence goes on along the minus strand of JAQMYJ010000014.1, from coordinate 13,918,556 downwards.
GAGTGCTTTTAAGAACTCTGAGATCTTATTGTAATGTCATTCATACTTCAGTAACCATCTTCAGCTTTATCCAGAACAGCCTTGTTGTGGTTCTCGAGCTAGTCCTGGGAATACACCCTGAATGGAAAGCCTGTTTTATTGTAATATCCAGCTAATGTAATTTGACTTGTTTGTTGTACAGTTGCTCTGCTGTCTGAGTTGAGAAAAAAAAAAAGTTTCCTAACAATATTCCACTATAAAAGTTTCCACTAGAAACGGTGTGGCTTTGATGGAGGTGGTTGTTATAGAGGATTATGAAAGTCCTCATGTTTGTGGTCCATGCCAAAATATGTCTTATGTTTGTGTTTAAGTCTTCAGAAGATCCCCTCCCACTCCAGACACATACACACACACACACACATACACACACACACACACACACACACACACACACACACACACACACACATATACACACAGGTCTGGTGATGACTTCCTGTTTGAACTCCACGAGGGATTCTTGTTCTTGACTCTTGAGATGACCCCAAACCAAAAACCTCAGCTTTCATTCCTCGGCCCGTGAAATATGCTCTGTGGCTTTGAAATGCTCTCCAGTGGATCATGAATTGGCGCGTTGTGCCGTTGCAGGCCTATGCCACTGTCGGAGATCTGTTCTTGCAGTCGCTTGGCTGAAATTTTTATTGACTGTGTACTTTTTCATTTAGTATGCCATTATGCTGAGTCGAACTTTTTATTTCCTGTAGTGGTGAATATTGTAAATAAGATTTAAAAAATTGTTATTTACTCCATATATAAATCTTCTATATTTTAGTTATTTTTATTGTTTATTATTCCTGATGTTCATCTCAGAAAATCTCATGCTCTAATTTTCAATGTAGTTTTAATAATATTGTTACATAGTTTTTTTTTTCTGTTGAACTCCCAGCCATAGTTGTATGAATAAATTAGCCCCCAGTGTTCCTTAATATTCATAAGTTTGCTTATTACCAAAGCCTCCTGCATACCAATGCTGTCCTGATTAAAGTTTAAAAACATTTATTCTGGGTTTATTGCAAGTTTTGTCTTTAGCGTACAAATGGGATTAATTCACTGCTTTGGAGCGAAAATGAGAATAAAATTTTTCACACCTCATTATTTATGATACCCTAATACTAGTTTATGTTATTGCTAATGCTAAGTGATAGAGATGTGGGGAAAAATCAATTCGTTATGTATCACAATTTTTTGTGTGACAAAAATGTATGACCACATGCACTTATTAATTTTTTTTTTAGTTTATATACAGTCTTTTTGCATGGTGGCTTAGTAGTTGGCAGTTCTTGAAGCATGTTATCCTACACTTCCAGGGATGAGGGTTCGATTCCTGCCTTGGTTCTGCATGTATGGAGTTTGCATGTTCTCCCTGTGCTTGGTGGGTTTCCTCCGGGTACTCCAGTTTCCTCCCACAGTTCAAAGACTTTGGAAAAGCATCCTTTGTGGTAGAAGCTAATTATTTTTGCTTCTACCAAACAGGATATTGTTCTGCATGCCATTGTGTGAATAGTTTAGCGTGCACCACATGTAAGACTACAGTGGAACTGTGATGTTTTTAAAACTGAATAAAGGTTACTTAGAGAAATGCAATATAAATCGTATCGTGATAATATCGTATGTGGCGCTCCCTTGTGATTCCCTTCTCTACTAAGTAAAGAAATGTGTATTATCCCAAATTGCATCCTGGTATGCTAAATGGTACATGGAAACCGTATGCCAGAAGTTGTTATTTTATAATGTAGTATTATTTTGTACAATAGTATGCAATTAGAGGCACACCTGGTTTTGTGTATGTAATGCATGATCATTTTAGCCATGGACCAAAGACAGCAAGTTATTTGACTGAATCAGTGCCGCTGATGTTGAACAGGATGTTAAAACCTATTGAACTCATGAAATGTATCTCCTTGTAGAACACACAACAAACCACAGTAAAGCACATTTATGTGATAGATCGATATCTATCTATCTATCTATCTATCTATCTATCTATCTATCTATCTATCTATCTAAATGACAGTCTTCAGCTTTCTGCAGAGTTTCTTCTTACAAAATTCTTGTAAATATTTATAGAAGCAAGTACAGTAGGTGACAGTGCCAAATGATATCGTAGTAAAACATGCATCCGGTGTCCAGTATTTGCTTTGCTCTACCTTGTACAAAGAGAAACCCCAAGGCTAGAAGATAAATTCTACTGTCAAAACATGTTTATGTATAAAATTTTTTGAAAGAGGTGTTGCCTGCAAACCTGGGCGCCGTTTACATGGTTGGATGTAGAGAGACAAAATAAATCATACAGTATGTGGCACCCTGGAATGCATTAATAATAACCAGATCAAATTGGTATTTATCACCTGGCGATAGCTATAGTACGAAAGCATTCGACCTTACAGGCCTTCTGACGTTCAGTCTGCTGATATCAAAATAACCTGAGAATGTAAAGTATTACATGACTCCTTGCAATACTGTGCCTTTCTTTTTTCTTTTTTTCTTAAATAAAATAACACTTTCTCATTGGCCATAATGAGCTTCCAATTAGGTGCATCCATTGTTTCTGAGGGAATTTCCATCATAAAGACGAGCCTGTGTAATCCAGGATGGCTCAGAAAGATCCCTAACTCCTCTGAGCCACTCTTTCCCACTGATGATAGAGAAGGGACACAGTGTCAGTATTGTACTCTCACGTTCTCTTGTTTTCCTGTGGGACGTCGGACAATAGGTTATTCATGCCAGTCTGCCATCCCTGAGTGACATGAAGGTGCAGAGACATCCCTGGGAATGTGACTGCTGAATCTGACATGCTAATAACCCTCATTCTCATTCCTCATACTCGTCACGTTCATATCAGCAACTTAAAAAAAACCTGCAGCTCCTGAGGGGAAAGGACACATTTTGATTTCTCTTCTGCACTGAGACCTACAACTACAAAACGTGAGGTAGATGAAAGGGCACATTTAATGAGGGTATGTTATACCCAATCACTATGGAGTTTCAACTCCTTTCATTACTGATAATGGTCAGAGGTTTTAAAGAGAGAGATAAGGAGTGGATTCAAAAAAGAAAAAAAAGACGAACAATAAGGGTTTCAAGCCAGTACACATGTATGCAGCCAGGACTAACAATTACATTCCCCATTATTGAGAACATCCAAAAAGACTTGGCTATTTTGGATAATCATTTGCAGATTTCAGGGAAACGGTGCCCAGAGATGCAATCAAGACAGTAATATTTAAAGCACAGTAATTCTGGTGGAATATTTCCAGAGAACTAAAGTCATCCTGCAATTAGGCCTTGTAGGTAATTGCTGCTTTGTGATAAGATGTGATTCTTAATATATTACTGGAATGGGTCGACTAGCTTTATTCCATTTGGACAAAGCCAACAGGCTGTTTAGTCTGACCACCATGGGGCATTTGGTGGTTTGGCTACAAAGCTCGGCCTCTCTCGCTCCGTCGTGTAATTTCTGCACTTTCGCCTTGTGGGAAAATTAATCACCACAAGAAGTCCCTGCATGATGTGACCGATGTTGTCTTAGCCCATAAATGGTTAATGGGCCCCTTGGCCTATCCAGCAAAACGCCGAAGCTGAGCTGTTTTGGAGAGTTGAACAGTGTTTTAAAACTCACTGCTATGAGCACACGGCTTCGGACCACCCGGCTCGGAGCAACGCATAATACAATCCAGAGCTCTCTGTGTCTCTTTCTTTCTTACTCTCTCCTTCTCCCCCTTGTTTCTCCCCTCCTCACTTCTACCTATATTTGGAACAGCATGGATTTCAGGAGTCTCCTGGCTTGTGATGTTCTACAGTAAACAATGTAAAACTTCTGTAAAACCTCAGAAGGCATGATATGTGACACAGCAGATTTCACTCTTTACTCTTTACAATATGTATACCCGGACAAATGGAGGAAAAAAAAAAAAGAATTATACAGGACATATTTAAGGAATTTTACAAGAATCGTTTTTGCTGCCCATCCTAATAAGTTTATTATGGCGCTATCAATTGAATACATCCCATAATATATCATTGAATATAACCAGACACTCATACCCTCATCATTTTACATGATCCACTGATGCTGGAGCGAAGCCATGAAGAAGGTTTTCGTTTCTATGTGTTCCTGCATGCCCTGTTTCAAAAGCACCAAAGCGGATTATAATTTTGGCCCAGCTCCTGCGGGACATTAAGGAAAAACTCAAGCCCTCATTGAGTAAGTCAGTAACAGACACAGAGGGCCTTGTGGAGGGGGCTGTGGCGCCACAGCCTCCAGGAACTTCACAGACATGATGGATGGAGCTCACTGCCAAGTAGTTTGGAGACCCAAAAAAGGCCTGAATCAACCTCTTGAGACAATGAAGAAACTGGTGGACTAAATTCATGCTGACCATAGAAGAAATGATCTTGACCCCTGACTCTAAAACGATACTGTACTGTAGAGTTCTCTTAGCTTTCTATAAATAATATACACTCACACTCATACAGGCATTTAACTAATTTGCCAATCATGTTGTAGGCGTGCTGTGGACTGAAAACACACAATGGCTAGACTGGTTTGAGCCGACAGAAAGGATACAGATAACCAGTCTGTACAATTCTGGTGAGCAGAACAGCATCTCAGGCTACACAACACCTTGAAACGTATGGTGGGTGGGCTACAACAGTAGAAGATCATGTTGGGTTCCACTTATACCAGCCAAAAAGAGAAATCTGAGTCAACACAGGCTCAGCAAAACTGTTCAGCTGAAAACTGGAAAACATAGACTAGTCTGATGAATCTCAATTAATGTTGAGGTACTGTACACAGATGGCAGGGTCAGAATTTGGCACCAACAACATTAATCCATGGACCCAACCTGCCTTGTGTCAACAGTCCAGGCCGGTGGAGGTGGTATAATGGCGTGGAGAATGTTTTCTTGGCACGCCTTGGTGCCCATTAATACCAAACAATCACTGCTTGAATTCCACAGACTATTTCAGTATTGTTGCTGACCATGTACAGTACATCTCCTCATAGTCACAATTTACCCATCAGGTTATTCTCAGCATGATCACATTATATACACCAATGTCACAAAGGAAAATTTGTCTCAAAGTGATTTCATGAACCATACAATGAGCTTAATGTTCTTCAGCTGAATACAACTGAAGACCTTTGGGATGCGGTAGGACAGGAGATTCATTCCAGACACCATTTTTTTTTACAGATGAAGCACATTTTATAGGCATGTTTAGAGACACAACTGTATGACATTTGAAGACTCTGCTTTTCAGTGGCTGTTCTGTTCCAGAAACCAGGAAAGCTAAACAGTTTATTTGTCGTGGCATCACCTTGCCTGTTAGTCTCGAGCTGTGAATTGCTTTTTCCTCGACTCTGGCACCTTTAACCATTACTTAATAAAAACCTTTTTTTTAACAATGAAGGTTTGGAATATCACTGCTCTCGTCTATTGAATATATAATTTAAATTTGCAGTGGATCTACAGGTCGGAATATCCTCTAGGAAGGACACTAGCTCATCGTAGGGGCCACTATCAGACAATAATACTAGTGTTCCCAACTAACATAATCAACCAACCTACTGCAATTTGTTTGGGATGTACTGTATGATAAAAAAGATATTTTCAAGGAATGTTTCTGAGATCCTCTTCTGCTCACCAGGGTTATAAAGAGTGGCTATTTGAGTGACTGTATACATCCTGTATCAATTCTAACTATTATTCTCTGACTTCTGTCATCAACAAGGCATTTACCCCACAGATCTGCCTCTCACTGGATGCTTTTTTTCATCATCCCGTGTAAACTCTACAAACTGTTGTCTGTGAAAATTCCATAAAATTAGCAGTTTACCAAAAAATTACGGAAAGTAAAATTTGTTTACTTTATTCTGATTCATTATCTGAAGTTGTTTACGGGTACAGGTGTTTCTATTAAAGTTGCCAGCGAACTTACTAGGGGTGTTCGAGTCAAACCAGGACTTTTTATTGTGCAGTTAACGCTGTCATGAGAGCAAAAACGGCCTTTATTTCTCTACATAATCCCCTGCCACATTAATACACTTATCCCAGTGTTTTATTAGTGCTTGAATAACATGAGTGTAGAAAGATTTCTCAGTAAGTACGCTCGAGCCATGATCAGTGTGTCTGCTTCACATCTGAAATGCTGGCCTCACAGGAACTCCTTTAATAGGCCAAACATGTGGACTGTGTGGGGGTGTTCCTGTAATGTGCAAGTGGTGTTCATAAATGATTGCATGTACAGTTTCCACAAACAGATGCGTCTCTTTCGCAACGAGTTAATACGTCTATTTTCAAGGATAAGGCGTTCGACTTGCTGAAATTTCAGTGGGCTCTGAGCCACCTCGGGTGGGATCGTCATTCACAGAAGCGCAGCCTTCTTTTTTGAAATGATTGCACGATTCAAAAGTTTATACGGCGGCTAAGAGTCTTATCACCGTACTGTACTTGATGTCTTCTGTAAATGTCAGTTGTTTTTATGCCTCATGAGTAATTCACGAAGAATTTCATCCCGGTTTGACTTTCGTCCCGTTTTTTAGCATTGAAAAAGTGATATTTAAGTCTTTCAGCTTACACTTCAGCCGACTGCAAAGTATTATATGCAGGACAATGTGTTACATTTTAGCACAAGTGTTCCTTTTCAGTTTTAAACTATTTTCCTCAGACAGTGTTACAGGCAGTGATCTCAAAAGAACAGGTGCAGAACCACCCCCCAGCTCTGAGCCTGTTATGCCACTTACATCCTGTCTAGACACACATCATTTCCTGTCATGAGTGAGTGTCAGCTTTTTATATTTATAGAAGAATGGGGCATGGCTTTCTTTGGATCAGAAAACAATGCCTTCTTTTAGTAGTGTCCTAGCTTGGCAGGCTATGGCTGTTGTGAGGTGTCCTCTTTAATAAACTCTGTAAACTTGAGTCTGTCACCTCCAGACACACTCCGTGTGCTTGGCAGCAGCACTGTGCCAAAGCCAGCACGAGTGCCCGCTGTCTTAACACTCCTAAGCCAGGTTTCTAAACAAGCTGCCACAAAAGCCATTACTCACATTGTGTAAATGCAACTAAAAATGGGTGTAAGAGCCATATTTCATTTTTGTGATTTGTTGTTGTTTTTATTTCTATTTCAGTAGTTAAGCATTAAGCATTATTAGTTAAGCATTAAGCATTAAGTTTGTTGGTTAAGCATTTAGCATAGTAATAGTAAGTTATA